>ML782854.1:81975-141808 GCA_009831015.1 Picea engelmannii | reverse complement strand
TCGTACCTCTTATTTATGCCGTAATTGATTTGTTTTTCAGTTGGTTGCTCGGTCTGTTGTGTGGGGTGGGATGTAGATACCTCCATGCTCCTCAGAACAGTCACCAGCCCTGAGACCTTAAATGGTTAAAGACGATGGGAAACCGGGCTTGAGCGTTGATTATGTGCCTTGGAGGTCCTAACCTTGCAGGGTAGGACGGGCGGGAGGTCAGTCGTATTTAGTGGTCATTTTTACTGTTGGTGTGGTTGTGTTTGTGATGGTTCTCGTTGAGGCGTTCAACGTTCGTGTGCTGAACCTCGTGTTGAGTCTTGTTGTTAGTCGAGTGGCATCGTACAGTTCATTACGTTGTCACTTCTACACGCGCGCACACACAAAGAAAAAAAATTTCACCTGTTACTAGAATGATCGTCGTAACGAGGCGGTTCGTTACAAAGAGACTCATGAGAACGAGTAATTTTTTTGTTCTCGTGATAGTGAAACAAAAAGGAGAAGATATAGCATATTCTTTAGCAGGTTTTGATCCAAATCATAAGCACAAATTGATCAAAATTATATCTAATTATGATGAGTTGTTTTAGGAACCTATTGGGTTGCCTCCTAAAAGAGAGGTTGAACATGAAATAAATTTGCAACAGGATGCTCCTCTTCCGAACATTGGAATGTATGTGTCATCAATAATCGAGAATGTGGAAATCAAGAAGAAAGTTCAGGAGCTTCTCAATAAAGGAATTATCATACCAAGATCCTCTGTGTGTGGTTATCCTATTGTATTATCTCCAAAGAAAGATGACACGTGGAGGATGTGTATTTATTTTCGAGCCCTGAACAAGATGACGGTAAAGAACCGTTATTCTCTTCAAAGAATAGATGATGTATTAGATCAGTTAAAGAATGTTGTGTATTTCACTAAGTTGGACTTGAGAAGTGGTTACCGTCGGATTAGAATTGCAGAAGGAGGCATATGGAAAACTTCTTTCAAGACCAAGGAAGGCTTGTTCGAATGGTTGGTTATGACATTTGGGTTATGTAACGCACCAACAACTTTTATGAGAGTGATGAATGATTTTTTTCAGACCCTACATAGATGATTTTTTTATTATATATTTAGACAACATATTGATCTTTAGTAAAACATGGGAAGATCATCTAATGAATGTCAAGAAAAAAATTGAACTTTTGGAGAAGAAGAAGCTATATGTAAAAATGTCTAAGTGTGAATTTGGAAAAACCTCTCTAGTATATTTGGGTTACATTGTAGGGAATGATCAGCTAAAAATAAATCTTGCAAAAGTAGAAGTCATTGTGAAATGGCCCAAGCCAACTACTTCCACTGAAGTCACGATCTTCTCAGGAGAAGTACAATACTAGACGAAATTCATTGCTAATTTATCATACATAGTAGAACCTCTGCATGCATTAATGAGTGCTAAATAGATCTTTCAAAGGGGATACAAGTAGCAGAAAGCCTTCAAGACATTGAAGGAAAAGATAAGCACACACCAGTTCTAGCATTTCCAGATCTACAATAGCGATTTGATATTCAAACCGATGCAAGCATATGGGTGCAGTCTTGATGCAACAAGGTAAACCTATATGTTATCATTCTGAGACTTTCACTCAAGCTCTAATTAACTATCCAACATATGATAAGGAATTGTATGTGTTGGTACAAAGTGTAAATAAATGGAAGCATTAAATGGGAAAGGAGACAATAATTCATACAGATCATCATCCATTAGAGTATTTCCAGTCACAGACCAAGCTACAATAGTCACGACACTTTAGGTGGATGGGTTTGCTACAACCATTTCATTTGATAAACAAGTATAAAAAGGGTATTCATAACAAGGTTGCAAACATGTTATCAAGACTAGTAATTAATGCCTCTACAATAATTAGGTATAATAATTTAGCACATTAAATTTATACATAACAATATGCTAGGGATAATGATTTTAAAGAAGTATATGATGCATTAACTCACAGAAATCAGCAGTCATACTACTATATGCATGGAAATTTATTATATCATATTGGAAAATTATGTATACCAAGAGACGAAAGGGTAAATGTAATCAAAGAAGCTCATACATATATCATATCTAGTGTTAAGAACCAAATACTTGCATACAGAAACACCACAAATATTTAGAGAACAATATAGAAGAACCACACTTTTATTATAAGAAAACCCTTGAGGTGGGGAAACACCATACAATGGATCCAATTATGGAAGGGATCCTCTCCTGTTCACTTGACTCTGAGGGGGCATCCTCCTATTGATATACCACTCCAAAAAAATACTTCTCGTAATATCCCATTACATTGCTTAAACCCCTTTATATAGTGTTATTACTATGTAAGAACATTCTAGAGGAGGAATTTTATATAAGTAGGACCTTCTAAGAAGTCCTCTTACATTTATTATATTCAACTACCTATTTATTATATCTAACTACCAAAATTGGCCTTATTTAATAATATAGTGTACCTAGTCCACCTTACATTGAATGGCCTCCACTACCTCTCTAGCTACCTAAAATTCCATCCCCGTTATGAAAATGTTTTCCTCGATGCTTTTTATGAGGGTGTATGACCACATACTATGTTCCCATGGATAAGTGTAGACCATATTGTTGAACAAGGCTAGAGAATCAAGGTCCCATGTATAAATGTGAGCAACCATCTTGAAGTAGTGAAACTTCTACTGTGAACCTGGGTCCCATGTCCAGGTGCTCATGTGAACTCTTCATTGAAGATATTGGAACTTGGGAGCCAATTGAAAATGATGCTCTAAATATTGACAGAGGTCATGTGGATTGAAATATTTAGAACTAACAAAAATTGCATCCACTGTTGCTAGAGAATAATAAAAATGAAGAAGAATATGAAGAAAATGATCTTGTTTACTCTCTAGGAAGTTCTCTAACTAAGGGGGAGTAGAGTCAACAAATATAATATGGAAGTGGTTGTCATCCTAGAAATGACAACTATCCATATAACAATCATCACAGTCATATTCCAAAGCATACCAACCATACACATCTTGATGATATTCATCCATGATGTTCTGCAAAGTATATTTCTCTTGCATGCTCGCCAAGGACTCATGAATACTACGAAAATTATCCCTGAGACCATCTTGAAATTTATGCAATGTGTCATGCATTTGGGATTTGAATGCTCCAATCCTGTGTAGAATTTCCTTGAGGGTTTGAGAGTGAATATCCATTGGTAACACCACATAAAATATACCAAAATAAATCTATGGAAATTATCTATCCAATGGCATTGATATGGTATCAATTTGAGCACTTTGTGAAAATTTATGGTATATGCAGTCCCATCGTCATCACGAAGACCCTAGGAAATGATCAATTTTAAATCAATGATATCTTCACTTCTAGAGCTCCGATTTGAGTATTTTTTTTAAATCATCTATTTTTGAAAGAGGAACTCATATATGTAATTGTTTTTGTAAAATTCAGCCCTGACTACTACAGAAATCAGAAAAATCGCACAGTCATTCGCGAAAAATCCCTGAAAATAACATATTTTAAAATGCCAATAACTTTACTTCCCAGACTCCGTTTTGGACAAAAAAAAAATTAAATGGGTTTTTTTCTAAGGGGAAATCAAATCTACAACTAGTCTCTCAAAATTTTTGCAGAAATCTATATAAATCATATGGAATGTATCGACCCTCTTATTTTTCTCTAAAACAAAATATGAATATATATATATATATATATATATATATATATATATATATATATATATATATATATTTCCCACACTTATTGCCAAGGAAAGTTCTCTAATACCAGTTGTTATGAACCAAATACTTGCATACATAAACACCACAAAGATTCAGAAAACAATATAGAATAACCACACTTTTATTATAAGAAAACACTTGAGATAGGGAAACACCATACAATGGATCCTATTATGGAAGGACTCCTCTCCTGTTCACTTGCCTCTTTGAGGGGGAATCCTCAGATTGAGCTACCGCTCCAAATGAAATACTTCTCTTCATATACCATTACATTGCTTGAACCCATTTTTATAGTGCTACCATCACCTAAGAACTTTCTAGAGGTGGAATCTTCTAGAATCAAAACCTTATAAGAAGTCCTCTTACATTTATTATATTTAACTACCCATTTATTATATCTAACTACTAAAGTGGGCCTTATTTAATAATATAGTGGACCTAGTCCACCTTACATTGAATGGCCTCCACTGCCTCTCTAGCTACCTAACATATGGTCAATTCAGGGTTGGTAAAACAATTGCACATCTACAAAAGTATTTTTATTGACCTAGGATGAATGATACATTTTCCAAGTATATCAATGGGTGTTTCATGTGTTCCACAAGTAAAACTAGAAATAGAAATCTCGCGTTATATACACTTCTTCAGGTACCTTCGCAACCATGGGAAAATATCTCTGTGGACTTTGTATGGGGTTTGTCAATGTCCAGGACAGGTCATGATTATCTATATGTCATGGTGGATAGATTCAACAAGATGTGTATTCTAATGCCATGTAAGAAACAGGTCATAACTGAAAAAAACAAACACAGATTTTCTTTGCTAATGTGTGGGTTCATTTTGGACTTCCTACATCTATCATTCGAGGCTCTCACTTTTTGGGAAATTTTTTGTCTCATTTATGGGAGCTAATGGACACTAAGTTGAATAATAGCACAAATTTTCATCCACTGATAGAGGGACAGACAGAGGTGGTAAACATAATAGTGGTACATCTAATTCGAGGATACTACAGCAAGCATCCTAAATTATGGGATGAGAAATTTCCTTATATACATCATGGCTATAGCCATGCCATGCATTCTTCTACTCAGAAAGATGATTTTGAAGTATGTTTTGGGTACTTGCCTAAATCACCTATGGAATTTGTTTTTAGGGAATCAAATCAAGAATATGGGCAAGATGATACAAATAAATCTAAAAGGTTCATCTAGAAGATTCAGTAGGTACATCAAGAAGTACAGGATAAATCGTAGAAGAGCCAAGACAAGTATAAGCTAAGGCATGAAAAATATCAATTTGATCATCAATTCGAAGTTGGTGATCAAGTATGGTTTCATATCAGTAAGGAAAGAATGAAAGGTGAAGGTAAAAATCTAAGGCCATTCTGATATGGTTCATTCAAGATCTTAGAGAAGACTGGTACTAATGCATTTCATTTAGATCTACTAGCCTATATAAAAATGTATTTAGTGCTAAATATTGTGAATTTGAAGCTTTATGAGACTCCTATGATTATGGATGAAGAAGAAAGCATTCAAGCTCCAATAGTTGATGATTTTTCTCCATAGTATTTGGACAAGCTACATGAAGATGTCGTTCTCGAAAAAATCATTAGAACTTCATAGCGAGGTGATGTGGAATATCTTTGAGATGGTCTTAAAGGGGTAAAACCAAGTAAATCTAAATGGATGGAGATCAAAAGGGTGAGGTAAATATACCCTCACCTATTTGATGAATAAAATTTTCGAGGTCCAAAAGTATTCCAATGTGGAGGAATGATCAAAGACGTCTAGAAAGATTTGGAACATCCATAGAGTTCCAAAATGGTTCAAAAATGATTAAAATTAGAATTCTTCAAATCATTTTGAAAAATCCATCAACACGTAGATCTCGTCATCATATTTCCAACGATGCAAACAGTTCATCAAACAGAGCTCGTATGCAAAAGTGATCAATGGTCAAAGTTTGAGTCAAACCTGGTCAAAGTACATGGAAAATAAAGAAGTGACATGTGTCACCACTACAGGGGTGATACGTGGAACCTAATTGGAAGTTGATTGGGAAAGGTACAATCCAACTACAGGTTGGCAAGTGATTCAATCGCATGATGACAAGTGGCTCCATTCATAGTTTGACATGTGGCATTAAAAGAGCCAATGAGAAGTCGCCACATCGAGAACCCTCATTGATCAATATTGGTTTGGTTATAAAAAATATTATGGGGTCAATAAGGTTTGACCCCATGACCTCCAAAGCCAACAAAGGTATTCACATGAATATCCACACCAACGTGCCACCACATGAGCTTTGATAAACATATGGCATTTTAAATATTTAACATGGTATAAGTTGTGTATATGAGCGCTAAAGGGCCGAGATATTAAGCCCTCGGCCCTTATCCTTGGTCCTTAGTATTTAGACATCACACATAACCATATCACATAGTATCACATAGAAAAAGGGCTACACCAAACGTTCTACAAGAGATTAAACCATATATTATAATGTTATGAACCATTCCATAAATCGTGTGGAGTTGTAACTACATACTAAAGTTTCGAGTGGTTACATTATATATATGGTAAAAGGTTGTGGTTGGTGGGAATGGAACCCACGACCCAAAAACCATGAAACTTAAAAATTGTCTTCTAATCAACTATCCTTTATTATTAGTTGGTTATAACTATAATTTTAATAATAGTTAAGGTGTGCATAGAATTTCAAATTTGGTTATAAAACCAATTAATCTATATTTAAAAGCATGCCACAGATTTAGGGATTTGTTAAGAGGGGAACCTATTTAATGGCATGCACCCTAAGGTTGTACAAACACCATTTATGTATATATTTTAGTCTCATAAAGCGTGGAAATAGTACAAAGGGTACGAGGCTACAACGTAAAGAATGTTTGGGGTCACCTTGACGAAATTTAAAATATTTTATATCATTTTTGCACAATGTTTCTCTAGGAACTCAACGATGCACTATGTTTATGTATTTGAGAAACATGTAAAAATGTCACTGTAAAATGCAAGAATTTTAACATTAATAAAAGAAGTCCCTATTGGAAGTGGACCCAAAGAGGTAGCCCAATTTGGGTGAACTCCATTTTCTCCAACTTGTGTATGTGATTATATGATTGTTGTTCATTTCAAGTTCATTTATTTGGAAGTCATTTATCATTAAAGTGGAATTGTCTAGATAACTATTTCACATGTAATTGCAAAAACTGTTAAGCGATCATTTTATTTTGAATATCAAGTAGATGTAAATGTGCATTTTAAAATTATTAGCATCTAAGGATTTTTCAGATCACCAAATCCCTATACATATTTATTCATAAAGTTATTTGGGACAAAATAAATGTTGTATATGTTGCATTAAGAGCACACATGCGCTCGTGTGACTAGAAAGAAATGAGGTTGAGCTTGCTTGGCGCACATCCCTACCCAGCAGGAATGTGCATGCATTCATGTTGGGTAGGGATATGTGCCAAGCACACTCCTGAACCTCATTTATCCAAAAACCTCAAACGAGCCTGAAATTTGCACGCATAAATAACAACAATAGACAATATTTTTGTCTTTTCTCCTTTTTTAAAATAAAACTTATGTCTTCTTGTGTAATTGGTAGACAAATTTGTGCAATTGTAGGACAATTGTTTGTGGAAAGAAACCTTGTGTATCCTTGTTTAATTGCTAAACAAATTTGTGCAATTGGAAGAAAATTGTTAGTGGAATTCAAACTTGTGTCTTCTTGTGTATTTGGTAGACAAATTTGCTCAATTGGAAGACAATTGTCTGTGGAAATATTGCTTGTGTCTTCTTGTGTAATACCAAGACAAATTTGTGTAATTGGAAGACAAATGTCATTGGGAAACAAACTTGTGTCTTCTTGTGTAATTTGTATAAATAATATTTAACTAGAAGACAATTGTCACTGGAAAGCAAACTTGTGTCTTCTTTTTTAATTGGTAGACAAATTTGTGTAATTGGAAGACACTTTTTAGTGGAAAGAAAACATTTTGTGTTGTGCTTGGAAGACAATTATTCTTTTTAAACATGGGGAACCTATGGAATCAAAGTATAAAGTCTTTGAGTAAACAAAAACCCATCGAAAAGGGAAAAGAAGAAAGATAAAATGCAAGGTTAGGTATGTCAAAACATAGCCTTTAAACAAAGGGAAATCCATTTTCTAGTGGAACAGATGTCATTGTTGTTTCCCCTCCATCAACACAAGAAAAGCCCAAGATTTGAATAGAGACCAATCTAGTTTAGACTTCTATTGAACCTCCAATCATGATCTCATCAAGACAAGTTGTTGTGGATGAACAAATGATGGAGAATTTTCTTGGATATTATTATACATTGGATGAAATTAGAGAGGCAACTAGTACACAACCTTATGGTGAAGAAGTTCCTATGGTGAAAACTATTGTTGGACAGTAAGCCATTCTAGAAACTAGTCATGGACATGTCCACTCTCCTCCCATAATTGATCTATGAGTGATTGAAGGGGAAATAACTGCTACTTTGTTAACTCCAGAGTAGGGAGGTCAAAATTGCTAGAATATGGGTTCATCGTCCCTACCTATATTGAGCATTGTGAGAAAAAGAAATCCTAAACTCTTTCAAGTGGATGAAAGTGGTATAGCGTCAATTGAAGTTAAGTTACATAACGAGACTATTTGTTATCATTCTTATACAATCATTAAAGAATATTTTGAACCAAAATCTGATGTCGTTAAATGTCAATTATTTTTTTCTTTGTTAAAATATAGAAATCTGACCATTGTTAGAAGAATTTTAGGAATTAAAACAGTTAAAAGTTTAGAAACAAGTGATCGTATTATTAGAAACCTTGTGGATGATTTTCAAAAATTTGGTAATAAATCTTGTTCTAAGGACAATAATGTAGCTTGATCGGTCTTTTCACAATCAATTATTAGCAAGATCAGAATAAAACATCATTTTCTCCAACAAACCTATCATCTCATGAAATGAAATATAAAAACCCTTATAAATTATTCTAATAGATGTGATTTCCTCAACATAGGTGGCCCAACAGATTTGTGGCCCTTCACTGCTAGGCTACCTCATTTTGACATGAATTTACTTGGAGTAGTTAAGAGACTAGTATAGGATTTCTAGTATGAGAACAATATGTCTTATTCCAACCAAAAAGATGTACTAAAATTGAGAAGGGAATACAGGGACTGTGAACCCCACATTAAACACTTTCTTGAAATGACACAAACATAATTTTATGAGATATTAAAGATAGTACATAGTGCACTTAACTTGGGTCAAAAATATTTCCATAAATGCAAGCCTTGGTATGTTTGAATAAACACAATTCTTAACACATGTTGTATATATCACATTGAGTATGGTTATTATTATGACACACACACACACACACACATATAAATAGAGATATCATGTTACATTGCATAACACCCTTGTGTAGGAATTCTCAGTTATATTTCCGCCATCATCATCTAGATACTTTATTGAAAATATCTTTCTTACAAGGCCACATGGTTATAAATTCTATCAAAAATATTTCTTAGATGGTACATTCCCTAGGTGTGGTGGAATGTAATTACTAAGAAATTGCATCCGTGTGAGCAATGAGTATGAATTGGGGAGGAAGGAGGTTGACTTGAAAATATTTAAATATGTCATGTATGGAGGGTAGGAAAGAAAAATGATATGATATGTGACTTCCCAGGTATGATTATGTGACTTCATCAAGGACTTCTTCGAAAAAACACAACAATATGTTTAACATTTCCATGTGGCTTAATGGAAGAACGAGCAATTTAGAATAAACTGAGATACATTTCCCATTGGTATTGTCTTATCAGTGGTTGATTTTGCTAAGAAGTACACCCTTTAACCACAAAAGTATATTTAAATCCAATATTATCACTCAGAGTAGGTTAGCATGATGCAGGATCATCGCCAATGTCAAGCGAGCGTGGGGAAAGCACCAACACATTTTAGACACATGATAAATTATTTAAAAACTTTTGAAGATAAATGTGCCAAAACGTAAATGTGATAGTTAAGGAGAGGCGTACTTATATATTGTAAAGGACCTTGAGCGATCCGTTGTCGTCCATAGTAGGTAGAAGGCATTTATGTTAGTAGGTAGCTTTGAACTCTCAGAGTTGACAATTTTAGGAGTGGAGGGAAAATGGATATAGACACTCTCATTGTGTAATTGTAACATAGAAGGAGGATGCCAATTGAGAGAAGAGTAGTGGAGAAAATTACCCAGAAGGAGAAGAGAGCATACAAAGCTGAAACAGAGACACTGTAATTGAAGAACAACCATGTACAAAGATTAAGTTAATAGAAGAAGTCTTAATTCATATTCATGGCATTGTAGTTGTTTCTTGTATGTGTATGTTGAATGGTATGTCCATGATTTTACTCCTTTTGTTATACATTTTCTTTCTATGTTGTGTATGGATGATTTCTTGTTAAATGTTGGAAATCTGAGAGAGAAAGAGTTAGGAAATGAGTTTCAATTGTTTCTCTATATGAGCGAGGGTTCTTGCAAGGAGTGCGTTGACAAAAAGGGTTGAGAGGGTTGTCTCTAAAAGCTCAGAGGGATTAGATTTTGTTCTCATTTTCCCCAAAGGTGCAGTTAGGCACAGGAGTCGTGCAATGTATGCACAGACTAAGCTTGTATCCAGGATTTGAAACCTAAGAAGTTATTGAAGAATTGTCACTGCAAGGAATGCACGGAGTTAAAGGAGTTCAACACCGAAGTGATTGAGGGTTGTTGCAAGGAAGTGCGTGCAGGAGGTTCTTGAGGGTTGGAAGTCATGGAAGACCTCTGAAGGATTCGAACCTGCTAAGTCGTCAAGGGAGGAGATGAATGGACAAAATTCTTCGTAGAAGAATTGCGAGATCCCGCAACTGTCCGATCTGATAGAGAAGCAAGGAGGTTACGGTTGTTTCCAGAGTTTCAAGCTCAGGAAATCGTGAGTCATTGGATCCTCACCCAGTTATCCATCAACCATAGGATATGGCAGGAGTTGCACGGGGTTTAAACTCTCACAGGCAGGTTGTAGGTCCCGAAAGGCATCGGGATATCGGAATTCAGGTTATCGGAATATTTGAGGATAGGAGATAGAGTCACTTTATAGTGAAAACCCCAATTTCAATCTGGACCGTCCATCTTGAGGAGACACGCGGCGGAGATCAAGCACCCGTCGATATTTCGGCTACTAGGGTTTTGAGTTGACAGAGAAATTGTAACATCAGGGAATCGCAATTCGCAAAATCCCAACGCTAGATCCGAATCGTCCATCAGTTGAGACAGGTGGTGATGATCAAGAGCCCGTTGGCATTTCGCATGTCGGATTTTCGGGATTCAGGAGGACAGGAGAACATGGGCATTTGACTTTGAGAAATCGTGAATGATCGAGGACCGTCCATCGATGGAGACACGTGGTGAAGATCGGAAGCCATCGACACTTTGAGATTTGGCGTTTCAGGAATCCTGAAGACAGGAAGCACACACATTTCGAAACTGCGAAGTCTGAAACCCCGATAAGGTGGGAAGCTCCGGTGTGGGGTTGGATAACATCATTTCAGCATATAGGAGATCGGGAATCGAAACTTCGGGAGTTCCAAGGAAAAGAACCCATAACCATTTTAGTTCCCGAAACCGCGAAGTGACGAGGACTGCCCATCCCTAGGGGACGCGTGGCAACAATCTAGGTCTTCAAAGGGAAATCCCGAAAGGGAGACCATTTCGGGAAATCAGGATTCAGAGGATCGGGAATACTGAGGAAAAGGGGTCCATGCGTTTCGGCATTTGAAAGCCCGAAATCATGAAATACTTAGGATTGCAATTATATGAAGTCATGGTCACATGGACCAAAGATATAGTCCATGGAGCTAGCCAAAGTTAGAGACGTTTCAGAATTTCAAGATTTCAGAGATCGAGGGATATAGAAGATTGAGGTTCTTGACAACGGGGATCGTGAAACCCCGAAACCCAAAATTTCAGTCAAGAAGAGGCCAGGTACACGCAGAAGCGGTGACAGGGGAAGGAAAGGAACTCTGAATTGGGTTTTAACAGAGATTCTAGTGAGGAATCGAAAGAGCCACTTCGGTTCGAAGGTGAAGTTAGAATAATCCGTTGAGATCGAGAAGTCAACGCAGAGTTTTGTCGAGGAAAAAATGGGATGTCTGCGATCAGGTTTGGTATCAGAGCCTAGAAAGGGTTCTTTGCTTTCTATAGCAAGGAAAAGGAAAATTCACCATGCCGCCAAGAAGAAGGTACAGGCAAGCACCCGATCTGCCAGAGGAAAGGGAAATACCAAGAAGAAGAGGTAGGTAGGTTCCTGACCCAGCCATGGCAAGAGAAATGTGTGATTTACGCACTAGACTTGAGGACATGGAGACATCATAGAGACGCACAGTCGGTATTGGGGATCTTAGTGATTTCGAAAGTGAAAATGAAGTTGAATATGAAGAAGAAGAAGTTTCAGCGGAAGATGCCGCAAATTAATGATTGATTAGATCTGTCGCAAGGATGGGTGTAGGGAAAAAATGGACATCCCAGTTTATGAAGGAAACCTGGACACTGAAGAGCTTCTAGACTGGATTAGAGATCTGGACACTTATTTCGACTATGAATATGTTGAGGAAGACAAGAAGGTCAGACATTCCATCACAAGGTTGAAAGGACATGCAACATTGTTGTGGGATGAACTACAAGCTGACAGATGTTTCAAAGGCAAGCAGAAAATCAAGAGTTGGGATAGGATGATTGCGAATATGAAGGAAAAATTCATTCCCAGAGATTACCAGATTACTCTGTTTCGAAGAATGCAGAATTTGAGACAGAAGCTAATGACAGTGAAGGAATATACTGAAGAATTCTACAGGCTGAACATCAAGGCAAGTCATTGGGAAAGAGATGATGAAAAGGTTGCCAGGTACATGAATGACCTGAGATATGACATTCAGGATGAGATGAGCATGGTAACCATCCAAACGGTGGAAGATGATTATCATATGGATCTAAAGGCTGAAGAGAAGCTGAGCTAAAAGCAGGGTCAAAGAGGTCGAGGCAGAAGTCAAGCCAGGGGAAAATCAGTTGTCTAAGATAAAAATCAGAAACCCAAGGAGGACTGGAAGAAACCTCAGGCTCGAACTGAAAGAAGTGGAACCTCACAACGAGGACACTATGTTGAACAGAGAGGGAAGCATACCAAACAAAGAGGAGATTATGCTGATAATAATATTTTTTCTCATACTAGGGGTAGAGGAAGAGGAAGAGGTGGAGTAATAAAGTGCTTCACGTGTGGAAAAAATGGACACAAATCTTATGAATTTCCAGACAAGAAGAAAGAGAGTGGAGAGATTCACATCGTCGAAGCACAAAGGCGGAATGTTGAGGTAGAGGATGCTGAAGGTGGAAGATCGTTGATGATGTGAAAAGTTCTCTTAACACCAGAGAAGGAAGTGGAGAGTTCAATCCAAAGAAATAGACTTTTCGGACTGCTTGCAAAACCAAGGACAGGGTATGCAAGGTCATTATGGACAGTGGTAGCACAGATAATCTCGTTTCAATGGAGATGGTAGAAAAGTTGCAGCTAGAGACAAGTGAACATCCAAGTCCATATAGAGTTTCATGGCTACAAAAGGGACATCAAGTAAATGTCACTAAACAATGTTTAGTCGAATTTAAGATAGGAGGATATAATGATAAGATACTTTGTGATGTTATTCCCATGGATGTTTGTCATCTATTGTTGGGTAGACCGTGGAAATATGACAAAAATGTGATTCGTGATGGGAGGATGAACACATACACCCTAGAAAAGAATGGGAGAACTCATATGTTGCTTCCAATCAAAGATAAGGAAGTGAAACCTGAAGTAAGTAACAATGTACTTCTCATGAGTGAGAAGGAACTCCTTAACGAGGTCAAGAAGAAGGAGGAACCACAATTCTTTGTGGTCAGGAAACCAATGATTGTTTTAACCAGCATAAGGATAGATGATTTACCAGAAGAGGTTCAAGAAATGCTGGACGAGTTTGCTGACATAATAGTGGATGAACTACCTCATTCGTTGCCACCAATCAGCACTGTGATTCATCATATTGATCTCATACTTGGAGCCAGTCTACCAAACAAAGCAGCGTACAGATTAACGCCGCAGGAGAATGAAGAGGTCAAAAGACAAGTCTGGGATTTGATGGATAAAGGGTTGGTTAGAGAAAGCTTGAGTCCATGTGTTGTTCCGACAGTACTCAGTCCAAAGAAAGACGGAGGGTGGAGGATGTGTACTAATTCAAGGGAAATCAACAAGATAACCATCAAGTACAGATTTCCATTACCAAGGATGGATGATCTGATAGATTGCTTAAGTGGAGCAAAACAAAATTCGAAGATTGATTTGAAAAGTGGATATCACCAGATTCGTATGAGGGAAGGTGATGAATGGAAAACGACCTTCAAGACTAATGAAGGGTTGTATGAATGTCTTGTTATGCCGTTTGGTTTAACAAACGCACCAAGTACCTTCATGAGGTTGATGAACGAAGTCCTGAAGGAGTTCATCGGAAAATTTGTCATTGTGTATCTGGATGATATATTGATCTTCAGTAAAACAGAGACAGAGCATCTAAAACACTTAGCTACAGTGATGAAAATATTACAGCAAGAGAAGATGTTGATAAACATGAAGAAATCCTCATTCATGAAGACAAAACTCATCTATTTGGGTTTTGTTATTTCCGCAAATAAATTGAGGATGGATCCAGATAAGGTGGAAGTGATCAAGAATTGGCCATCACCAAAAAACATATTTGAGGTGAGAAGTTTTCACGGATTGGCTAGTTTCTATCGAAAGTTCATCAGGAATTTCAGTGGAATTAGTGCACCGATGATGGACACAGTGAAGAAAAGACATAAATCTTTTCACTGGATAAAAGAGGCTGAGAAGAGTTTTAATCTGTTGAAGAGGAAAATCACAGAACAACCAATTCTGGTGTTGCCTGATTTTCAAAAAACATTTCAAGTGAAATGCGATGCAAGTGGATTTGCAATAGGGGCAGTCTTGAGTCAAGAAGACAGGCCAGTAACATACTTCAGTGAGAAGCTGAATGAAGTGAAGGTGAAGTACTCCACATATGACAAGGAGTTTTATGCTATCATTCAGGCATTGAAGAAGTGGAGACACTATTTGATTCCGAAGGAGTTTGTCTTATACAGTGACAATCATGCACTGTAGTTGGTGACTCAACAGGAAAAGTTGAATCAAAGACATGAAAAATGGGTTGAATACATGCAGCATTTTACTTTTGTAATTAATCATATTTTTGGAACTGCTAACAAGGTTGTTGATGCTTTGAGCAGGAAATGTTTACTGTTGCAGGAGTTCAGAGTTAAAATATTGGGTTTTGATGACCTCGGGAACATGTACAGAGATTATCCAGATTTTAAGAAGGCATATGAAGCAGATGAGAATCCAATTCTCAAAGATAGGAGCCAATGGATAGAATACATGATCCAAGAAGGATTGTTGTTTAAAGGTAATCAACTTTGTATTCCAAAATGCTCCATGAGGGAGTATAAGCGAAGGGCAGATCAACATAGGAGACAACTTCAGTTTGAGGTTGGTGATTTGATTCTAGCACATCTACGAAAGGAAAGGTTCCCGAAGGGGACATATAACAAACTGAAGATGAAGAAGATCGGACCATGTAAGGTCTTGAAGAAATTTGGAGCAAATGCTTATGATATTGAATTACCTGATCGGATCGGAATTTCTCTGATATTCAATGTATCAGATTTGTACCCATACAAAACTGAGGAAGAAAGAACAAGTGATGAACAACCAGAGATCCAGTGGACAAAGAAAATGCCTATTGTAGAGAATCCACATATGGAAAGCATACTAGACAAAATAATTAGCAAGAAGAGCAGAAGAAAACAATACTTTGAATACTTGGTCAAGTGGAAAGGACATCCAGTTGAAGATGCCATCTAGGAGAATTAAGTAGAGATTCAGAAGCATGGACACACCGTGCGAGATCTCATAAACAGGAGCCCATGAAAATTTTCAAGCGAGGGAGTATGATGCAGGAGCATCGCCAATGTCAAGTGAGCGTGGGACAAGCACCAACACGTTTTAGACAGATGATAAATTATTTAAAAACTTTTGAAGATAAATGTGCCAAAACATAAATGTGATAGTTAAGGAGAGGCATACTTATATATTGCAAAGGACCTTGAGTGATCCACTCTCGTCCATAGTAAGTAGAAGGCATTTATGTTAGTAGGTAGCTTTCAATTCTCAGAGTTGACAGTTTTAGGAGTGGAGGGAAAACGGATATAGACACCCTCATTGTGTAATTGTAACATAGAAGGAGGATGCCAATTGAGAGCAGAGTAGTGGAGAACATTACCCAGAAGGAGAAGAGAGCATACAAAGTTGAAACAGAGACACTGTAATTGAAGAACACCCATGTACAGAGATTAAGTTAATAGAAGAAGTCTTAATTCATATTCATGGCATTGTAGTTGTTTCTTGTATGTGTATGTTGAATGGTATGTCCATGATTTTACTCCTTCTGTTATACATTTTCTTTCTATGCTATGTATGGATGATTTCTTATTAAATGTTGGAAATATAGAGAGAAAGAGTTAGGAAATGAGTTTCAATTGTTTCTCTATCTGAGCGAGGGTTCCTGCAAGGAGTGCAGTTGAATTGTCCACAAGGAGTACGTTGACAAAAAGGGTTCAGAGGGTTGTCTCTAAAATCTTAGAGGGATTAGCTTTTGTTCTCATTTTCTCCAAAGGTGCAGTTAGGCACAGGAGTCGTGCAATGTGTGCACACATCGAGCTTGTATCCAGGGTTTGAAACCTGAGAAGTTATTGAAGAATTGTCACTACAAGGAGTGCGCAGAGTTAAAGGATTTCAACACCGAAGTGATTGAGGTTTTCCGCAAGGAAGTGCATGCAGGAGGTTCTTGAAGGATGGAATTTATGGAAGACCTCCGAAGGATTCGAACCTGCTAAGTCGACAAGGGAGGAGAAGAATAGACGAAATTATTCGTAGAAGAATTGCGAGATCTCGCTAGCCGTCTGATCTGATAGAGAATCAAGGAGGTTACGGTTGTTTCTAGAGTTTCAAGCTCAGGAAATCATGAGTCGTTGGATCCTCACCCAGTTATCCGTCAGCCGTAGGATCTGGCAGGAGTTGCACGGGGTTTAAACTCTCACAGGCAAGGTGTAGGTCCCAAAAGGCATCGAGATATCGGAATTCGGATTATCGGAAGCCTTGAGGACAGGAGATCGGGTCACTTTATACTGAAAACCTTGATTTATATCTGGACCATCCATCTTGAGCAGACACGCGACAGATATCAAGCACCCGTCGGTATTTCAGTTACCAGGGTTTTGAGTTGACAGAGAAACTGTAACATCGGGGAATCGCAAGTCAAGAAAATTCGAGGCTAGATCTGAACCGTCCATCAAGTGAGACAAGTGGTGACGATCAAGAGCCCGTCGCCATTTCGCATGTTGGATTTTCGGGATTCAGGAGTACAGGAGAACATGGGCATTTGACTTCGTGAAATCACGAATGATCGAGGACCGTCCATCGGTGGAGACACGTGATAAATATCGAAAGCCATCGGTATTTAGGGATTCGGCGTTTCATGAATCCTGAATATAGGAAGCACACACTTTTTGGAATCGCGAAGTCCGAAACCCCGATAAGGTGGGAAGCTCCGGTGTGGGGCCAGCTGACGTCATTTCAGCATATAGGAGATTGGGAATCGAAACTTCGGGAGTTCCGAGGGAAAAAACCCATAAGCATTTTAGTTCCCGAAACCGTGAAGTGACAAGGACCATCCATCCCTAGGGGACACGTGGCAACAATCTAGGTCTTCGAAGGGAAATCCCGAAAGGGATACCATTTCGGGAAATCGGGATTCGGAGGATCGGGAATCCTGAGGACAAGGGGTCCATGCATTTCGGCATTTGAAAGCCCGAAATCATTAAATTCTTAGGATTGCGATCATATGAAGTCATGGTCACATGGACCAAAGATATAGTCTAGGGAGCTAGCTGAAGTTAGAGCTGTTTCAGAATTTTGGGATTTCGGAGATCGGGGGATAGAGAAGGTTGAGGTTCTCGACAAAAGGGATCGTGAAACCCCGAAACCCAAAATTTTGGTCAAGAAGAGGCCAGGTACACACAGAAGCAGTGACAGGGGAAGGAGAAGGACTTGTGAATTGGGTTTTAACATAGATTCTAGTGAGGAATCGAAAGAGCCACTTCGGTTCGAAGGTGAAGTTAGAACGATCCGTTGAGAGTGGGAGGTCAGCACAGAGTTTTTCCGAGGCAAAAAGGGGACGTCTGTGATCATAGCATAATGATCCATATCATATACATGCATGGGTCGACTAGTAACAAAGAAAACAAAGTTACACTGAAGAAGTATCCCTTCTACATAAGTGATGATCATTTTCATGAATTAGCCTACGTTCAACATTGATGTCATTTGTTTTACAATCACCTTAAGGAGAAGAATATACATATGGATCAACATTGGATTTGTTCATATGGTTGCACATGCCAGTTAAAAAATGCTCGTGTATTTTAATGGTTTTGTATGTTTCACAAAACACTCAAGGTACCACATATTTATAACTATTTCGATTCTAGGCATGGGAAATGGGAGCATGATGGAGTGGGCACATGCATAAAAACAATGTTACACAAGAAATAAATGAATTTCACAACTACTTCCCTCATTTGAGTTGCAAAATCCATTGTTGAATTGTGTTCTTCACTAATGAGAGAGGGAACAAGAACCCACGAATGCCAATCAACTAGTAAATGACATGTACATAGACGATTTTTTAAGGTGGTCGATATAGATCGATTAGAGTGATATGAATGAAAAAAAATCTAGAGAACTTGTCAATTCCATTCAGTTCGAACATCAAACAATACAATAGTTGAAATATGGACAATAAAACTCTCTTATTTTTTTGGTCCATGTAGTATTAATGAATGGGATGATTTTGAATCCATACACTAGGTTGATAGATAGGATCATGTATCAATCCCCATTGACCAACTTATAACTATGAAATTATCCTAGTTGGAGGAGTACCAATCAAATATTTCATCATATTATGATCACATATTGGATCTTGTATTGCCAGGTTCGGTAAATATTCTATTAAATTTTGAATAACTAGCATCAATGTTTTATTCTTTGATCATTTACTGGAATCACATATTGGCACTCCATTTTTTGTAGGGAACATATACACAATGGTTGTCCCAAAACATAATGAATGAGGAAGTGACTATTGGTTGACATTTTTCTTAGAGGGAAAGGATACCCTCGTGCTCTCAATAACAGACTCTGAAGGCATTAAATTTTCGATTGGGTTGATGGCTATTAAAGGATAATATTTAACACATTATGAAAGAACACAAAATAAAGGTGACATATATTTCAATATAATAGACTAGGTGATGTTGTATACGACTTTACAAACTTGGTTTTTGGTACAAACCTCCAACTACAAATAATGCCAAGTAAGAAATCATCAAAGGTATGATACTTCTTGCCTTACTATGAGCATGAGAAGTTAATGGAGACCATTAGTATTAGAAGTGATCATGATAGTATACTTGAATGACCATAGGTATGTAGACCACCCAATGATACATTTCATTGCCATGCCTTTCCTTTCCTTTCCTTTCCTTTCCTTTCCATGTCTATCCTTCCATTTCCATGCCTTTCCTTGACTTGTCATGTCATGCCTTGCATTTTCATGCCTTGTCTTGCCATGCTTTGTCTTTCCTTTCCTTGTATTTCCATGCCATGTATATCCTTCCCTTTCATTTACTTTTATTTTATTGTCTTTCTATGTCTAGCCTTTCCTTTCCTTGTCTTTCCTTGCCATGCCATGCCATTTCTAGCCTTGCCTTATATTTATTTTCCTTGTCTTCCCTTCCCTTGTCTTTCCATGTCTTCCCTTGACATTTCATACCTTGAACATGACCTAGACCTATACCTACATAATTACCATGACCTATACCATGACCTAGACCATGACATAGATCTATACCATGACCTTGACGTATACCTATTTGTAGACCTAGACATAGACCTTACCTTTCCATGCCTTTCCATTCCTTGCCTTACCTTGTTTTACCTTTCCTTTTATTTCCATGCCTTGCCTTTCATTTCCTTACAATTTATATTCAACTTAACACAAAATGTTGACAACATTAATGTGCAACTATACTTCTCCAAAACTTTTGTATATTTCCCTTGTGACTTTTCCTCATGTAAATTTAACTTTAATATGATATAACTTTAATTACATAATTACAATCTTCATATTTCTATAGGAAGAAGTTGTATGTTTATTTTCATTTTCACTCCACCCTTTGAACTCAAACTCTTTCTTATTATTTGTTGTGAATTCAAGGAAAGAATTTGACATTACAAAGTGAGTAATCAATTTGTTGAATACCGCCACTAGCACTTGTTCAGACTCCTATATAAAAACTTATTCCAACTTCTTACTCTATAATAGATGTGTAGCATCCTCACCCAACAACATTAGATGTGAGATGGGTAGCCATGGCATATGTTTCCAAATTTTTTCCCACATAGATTTAATTCTCCATGACAAGCCTAACACATGGTTCATATATGTATATTTACATCATACATGCCTAGCCATTGTGCCTTGGATTTGAGCTCCACACTAGGAATCCATACTAGCATATTTGCAACATTTACATACTATTATTTAATACATGCTAACAATAAAAACTTGGATATTACAAGGTGTTAATTGTCAAACATATGTAATATGCACTAGCAAGATTATACAAATTATGCCATTGGAAAATTATTAATGTGTAAAATGAATATTTAAACAAATATTTCAGATTTATGATTGATTGAAATTTTTGCTTCATTTCATGGTTGTTATGATATTCTTGTATTTTGTGATTCATTTTTGTTATTGGGGAACTATGTCTAGCCTTTCCTTGAATTGAATTCCCTTCTCTTGTCTTGTCTTGGCTTGTATTTCCTTTCTTTTCCTTTCCTTGCCTTGTTTTTCCATGCTTTGTCTTTCCTTTCCTTGCATTGAATTGACTTTCCATGTCTAGCCTTGCATTGCCTATGCTTTCCTAGCCTTTCCTTGTCTTTGCTTGCTTTGCCTTGCCTTATATTTTCTTTCCATTCCTTTTCTTGCCTCACCTTTCTTTGACTTGGCTTTCCATGTCTATCCTTTCCTTTCCTTTGCTTTCCTGTCTTTCCTAACGTTGCCTTGCCTTTGCTTGTCTTCCCTTACCTTTCCTTGCCTTACCTTGTTTTTCCCTTCCTTGTCTTGCCATGCCTTATATTTCCTTTCCTTGCCTTGCCTTTCCTTTCTTTGACTTTCCTTTCCATGTCTATCCTTACCTTAACTTTTCTTACCTTACTTACCTATCCTTTCCTATCCTTTTCTTGGATTGCCTTTCCTTTCCTTGCCTTATCTTGGCTTCCCTTCCCTTCCCTTCCCTTGCCTTGCCTAGTATTTTTGTGTCATGTATTATATTTCCATTTCTATCCTAGCCTTTTTTTCTCTTTCCTTTTCTTGTATTGACTTTCCTTGTCTTTCCATACCTTTCTTATACCTAGACCTAGACCATGACTGTGCCTCACTACGAAAAACCCTAGATACAAATATCCTTCAACATACATTTTTTGGGGAAATGGAATGAGAGTGAAGGAGTATGCTTAGTTGTAACCTTGGGTCAGAAGTCAAATGCAACCGAGGATTCATCCATCCAAGGCCTGGTTAGATTTTTATCGTGAGTTGCAACTCGCCTCCTCAAGCCATTCAAGGACATGTTGATAATTTGGTCCAAAAACATAAAATATAAATTGAGTGGCATAAATAAGTTCTGTAAAATCCCGCATGTCTATTTGGACAAGGCCTATATTACCATTCTACCCAAAATCTCCCGACATAACATTCTTCAAAATCAACCCCTTGTTAATAAATTGCACTTTGCCTCACTGAGAAAAAATCTAGTTTCAGAGATCCTCCAACAAAATATTTTTTGAGAAACGGGATGACATCAAAGGGCTACCCCTATTTTTAACCCAGTGTTAGGATTTCAATGCAATCGACGTTTTTTTTCCATCTGAGGCCTGGTTAGAGTTTTATGGCAAGTTGCAAGTCGCCTCCTTAAGCCAATCATGGACATTTTGACATTTTGGTTCGAGGAAATACAATATAAATTGAGTGGCATAATTGTGTTTCGTAAGCTCTCGAACATCTGTTTGTCCAAATTCCATGTGACCATGCTACCCAAAATTATCTGGAACAATGTTCTTAAAAATCGACTCCTTGTTCATAAATTGCAGTGTGTTTCATTGAGCAAAACCACAATTCATGATATCTCCAAAAAATTATTTTCTAGGAAACATAATGATAGGGAGGGGTATGCCTAGTTGTAACCTAATGTCAGGAGTTTAATTCAATTAACTTTTCATTCATCTGAGTCCTGGTTAGATTTTCATGGTGAGTTGCAACTCTCCTCCTCAAGCCATTCAGGGACGTGTTGACATTTTGGTCTGGGGGCATAAAATCTAAATCAACTGGAATAAATGAGTTACGTAAGCTCCTGAATGTATAATTTTCCAAGGCCCTCGTTAACATGCCACAAAAATTTCCTAGCAAAATGTTCTTTAAAATTGACCCCTTGTTCAGGAAGCGCATTGTGCTTCATTGAGAAAAACCCTAGTCCAAATATCCTCCAATAAACATTTTTATAGTAAATAGAATTAAAATGAAGGGGTACCCCTCGTTGTTACTCGGTGTTAGGATTCCAACACAATGGACCATTCATCCACTCAAGGCATGATTAGTTTTTTATTGTGAGTTTCAACTCGCATGCTCAAGCCATTCAAGAACATGTTGGTAATTTGGTCAAGTGGCATAAAATCTAAAACGAATGAAATAATAGATTTTTGTAAGCTCTCACATGTCTTTTTATCCAAGTCCCATGTGATCATGCTACCCACAATCACTCGACATAATTTTCTTCAAACTCGACCCCTTCTTCAGAAATTGTATTGTGTCTCATTGAGAAAAACCCTTGTTCCAGATATCCTCCAACAAATGATTTTCTGGGAAACAAAATGACAATGGAGGGGTACTCCTAGATGTAATGTGGTGCCCCGAGTCCAATGTAACCAAAAATTCATCCATATGTGGCTCGGTTATATTTTTATCATGAGTTGCAACTGACAATTCGTCCATCCAAGACTCGATTAGAGTTTTATCTGGATTTGGAATATATGAGCATGAAATCTCATGCAAGAAATAATATGACACCCTGGCTACGGTATCCAAAATTTTTCACCCTTGAGGCGGTAACATAGAGTATAACTCCACGGGATTAAAAAAAGTATAAATTGGTCCCACCAACACCCTCATTCGATACCTATCTCAATAGAATCCTCACAGTGTGTTGATAGTAATGGTACCCCTCTTCTAGAAGATTTTTTTTATGTGGACCCACTTGTCCCATTACCATTTTCCTATCTCAACAACTCTAGAAAGCTTCACTTATCACATTCATACAACTATCCAATAATCATTTTTGTATGGACCCTCTAGCCACATTACATTGCACACATATCCCTAGCCCCACCCTCCAATCACCCCTTTTCATGTGCACCCCAACCAAATAGAAACCTAAAACCAATATTATAGAAATTACATTTCTAACTTGGAAAATCTATGTGAAAACTTGCAAACCACATTTTCACAAGATCAATTTGTTACCGAACAAAAATTTTCTATAGTTAATGTCAATCTCACCAAACTAGACAAAGTACACGACCAACTATCCAATTTTTTTTCTAAATTCACAGCCACACACTCTCAGAAATAGTCCTCCCCCCACAAAGGAGCATCCCAATCCATGGGGTTTCACTCTAACACCTTTGTTCGTGATTTAAACCTTCCTAAAGTGGATGTGAATAAATTTGATGGCTCCAACCCCACTAGTTGGGACACTCAAATGGAACACTATTTTTCACTACATGGAATCACTTATGACTTAATAGATGTATTGTGTTTATACCTCTAGAAGTGGTAATGGTGGAAATGGTGTAATAATTATCGTAGATGTTATATTGCTTGGACTCAATTTTCCATTAATATTTATGAATGTTTTGAAATCGGCACTCGTCATTTGGAATGCTTGAACAATCTTAAACAATCAGGTACATTTGACTTAGACTAAATTTTTTCTTTTGAGAAACTTTATTTTTGCACTAAAGGTCTGTCTAATACCTTCTTCTGAGAATTCTTTATTAGTGCTCTAAAGGAATAAATCCATGCTCAAGTCTTAATGGATTTCCCTACAACTTGGTTTAAATCCACTCAATGTCAGGTAATCACAATAGGTGGTCAATGCTCTAATAAAAAAATATGTCCTTTATTCCCCATCCCTGACCCACTAATCCCTCTCCTCCCTCTCCTCCCAAGATACACAAATTAGCCCATGCTAAAATGGTATAATGTCAACTCAAAATCCTTTTCTACAATTGTGATGAAAAATATATTCCTTGGCACAAATGTAAGGGGAAAAAACTTTTTATGGCCATTTTTGAGGAAATTTATAAGATGGTGGTGATCCTTGCCCTTAATAACCTCTCCCTTATATAGATAATGATAATCCTTCCTCTGATAAACCAAATGTGGAACCCAAAATCTCCTTGTAAATGTGTTGAACCTGCACAAAATAGATCTAGCTACAAATTGACATACAGAGTTGCAGAGAAAATATGAGAAAAGAGAAGCAGGAGAGAAAGAATGAAATAATTCTCATCAACCAAATGAATGAATGATAATTTACACATGATATGCTATGTATAAATCAACTAATGTGCACTAGAGGAGAAGCCAATGTGCCATAGTGGTGGTCTAGATTGATCTGGACACACACCAATAGTTATAAGAGTAAAATTCCACCTAGTCTAGTCTAGTCTCTCGGGTAGATACGGGAGTGAATTTCCACCTAGCTGAGTTAACTAGTCTACTAATGTTTAGTTAACTAACTGAAATAGAGTGAAGTGAGGAGGAGATCAGAGAATCATGAGTAATACGCTAGTCTGGTGATGATCCCAAGGACAATGTGCATTAGCTGGTGATGATCCAAATGATGCATGGTGATAATATTAATGTGGCATCTACACTCCACTCAACTAATCAAACTGAAGTGTGAACTAAAGAGAATATTCTCCTAGAGGAATATTCTCCCTAAAATATAGGAGACTGAATAATGACTAATAAACACAGGGAAAAAATTAGGAAAAATAAATCTTAGGTGTGTGTGAAGTATCTCCAACACCCTCGTTGAACATCACTATGGTGAAAATAAATAATGGGTCCCAGCAACGAGGCCATGTTAGGTACCCAAATACAAAATATACACTAAAATAAATGAGGAAAGAGGGAAAACCTCATGGGAAATAACCCCCCTCAAAGTACAATGTATGTAAAAGGAAGAACTGACAATTGTTAGGCAATTGTGTCCTTCACTCCAAGACGACTACGCGGAGAATGAAACTTTTTCTCAGTGAAGGTCTTGGTGAAGATGTATGCAGTTTGTTCTGTTGAAGTAAAACATTGCAGGTCAATGATCCCCTCGTGTACTAATTCTTGGATGTAGCTCATGTGGATATCAATGTGCTTCATTCGCTTCCTCTAAACTGGATATCTGCAGAACTTCAGAGTGCTCTAGTTTCCACACCAGATGACGATCGACCGATGAAAATGAATTCCCAAATCAGTGACAAAATGTTATAGCCACATATCCTGAATGGTTATGTTAACTACCCCTTTGTACTCTGCCTCGGCTGAAGATAGAGCAATAGCATCCTGATTCTTGCTCGACCAACAAATAATCCTGGAACCAAGACTAAGTGAGTAACCAGATGTGTACTTGCGATCAATTCTATCGCCAGCCCAGTCAGAATCAGTGAACCTAATGAGGTCCAATGTAGAGTCTGTTGAATAGTTAATCCCAAAGGTGATGGTGCCCTGTATGCATCAAAGGATATGATTTGAAACTTTCCAATGTAGCTCATGCAGCTCCTGCATGAACCTGAATATTGCTCCAACTGCATAGGAGAGGTCTGGTCTGGATTGTGTGAGATACAATAAGCTCCCCACTAACTATATTTATAGTGTGTTATCAACCAGTGGAGTTTCCCCACCATTCTCAAGTCTGACTCTTGATAGGAAAGGAGTCAAGGCAGACTTTTAGTGTATCATGTGAAATATTTCAAGGAGATCTTGTGCATACTTGTCCTGAGACAGTTTGATTCCCGATGCATCCTGATTGATCTCGAGTCCAAGTAAGGAATTTAACAGACCCGTGTCCATCATCAAGAACCTATCATGTTGAATCATCTTGACTACAACAATCATTGAATTCGAGAAACCGGTGATCAAAAAATAATCAACATACAGAACTAGGAGTAGAACTGAATCAATCGTCCTGAGCATGTAAAAATTTGGGTTTGAATTACAATGTACAAATTTTTGTGATAGAAGGTAGGATTCCATCTTGGCATACCATTCCCTCGAATCTTGATTGAGGCCATAAAGAGACTTCTTCAGTCCATAGACCAAAGATGAATCCTACATAAATCCCTGGGGTTGCTCCATATAGATCTCCTTAGAGAGATTTTCATGAAGAAATGCATTCTTCACATCCATATTATGGTGTTCCCATCCCTTGGTTTCCGCAATGACATGTGAAAAATGTATGGAATCCATATTCGCTACTGGAGTGAAGGTCTCATCATAGTCAATTCCATGCACCTACTGAAATCCTTTGGCCACAAGCCTGGCTTTGTATCTGGTAATCTACCCATTTGTTGCGCTCTTGGTACTGTAGACCCATCTACACCTAACAATTTTCCTTCCTAAAGGAAGGGGAACCATATCCCAAGTTTGGTTCTCAAGCAGGGAGTTGTACTCCTCCTTCATGGAGGATTCACAAAAGGGATTTCTAGTAGCCTTTCTATAAGACTGTGGATCTATAGACTAAACCAAGAAAAGATGTCTGGGTGGAAATGGTTTAGTGGTATGCAAGTGGAGGCTCCTCGAAATCATATTGATTCCTCCTAGTATCAACTGGATCCCCAACAAGATCCCCTACATCCTGAAGAGTATTTTGGGCCCACTTGGGTCTCGACTCTAGCTCTACATCTACATCTTCATGCACAGTATTTGCATCTCACTGTACTGACTATGTATCTGGATCATTTTAATCCTATGAATCAAAACTCTCATCTAAAGAAGAGTTGGCATGTGCATTCTCATCATCTCTGACAGGTGGAAGAACAAAGGTGTCTTCATGCGACTGCAGAGGTACATGCGAGAGTCTTTCCTCAATTTGGAAACTACATTTAATGATTAGTCAGTCGAAGGAAATATCAATGAGTTTGTATCCATTCACACCATGGGGGTATCCAACAAAGATACACTATGTGCGTTGTGGATAAAGTGCCTTCCTCTTCTTAGAGGGAATCCTGGCCCATGCACGTGAACCAAAAATATGGAAGTGGGTCACTTCCGGCTTGAGGCCGCTCCAAGCCTCATAGGGGGTCTTATCTTTGAAATATCTATGGGGATATCTATTTTAGATGTAGGTTGCACAATTAAGTGCATCAACCCATAATCTCTATGGTAGTGAATTTGGATGTAGCATGCAAGATGCAAACTCTTTTAGAGATCTATTTTTCTGCTCAACAACTTTGTTTTGTTGCGAAGTATAGGGAACCGTGTGTTTCAACTCAATCCCTGCCTCATGATAAATATTTTGTATCTCATGGTTGAAATATTCTCCCCCTTTATCTATTCGGAGGAATTTAATTTTCTTTCCTGACTATGTCTCAACAAGGGCTTTGAAATCTTTGAGGTGTTGAAAGACCTCTAATTTTTGCATGAGCAAGAAAATTCATGTGAAGCGTGAGAAATCATCATCAAAAATGAGAACGTACCTTGATTTTTTGATTGATGGATGCGAAAAAGGGCCTGTGAGGTCACTATGGATCAAATCTAAAGGAGAGGAATCCTTCCGAGTCTTTCCTTTGTTGGATTTCTCTTCAGGGTGGTTTCCAAGAACACATCCCTCACAAATTCCTTTGGAGAAGTGGATATCAGGTAGACCATCAACCAGTCCCTACTTGCTAAGTTGTTTTATATATATATAATTTAAATTCGTGAACCTTTCATGCCATATCCTACTGATTTCATCAGCATGGGTAAGCACTAATGCAGAATCTAGTTCAATAAATTTAGAAAATGTATAGAGTCTATATTGATGATTTAACTCACCAGTAACAACCTTGAAATTGGTTTTCATGTCATAGATATCCACTGCATCAAGTGTGAATATGAATCTCTTTCTGTTGTAGGATATTTTCATCTGATACACAGAGAGAAGATTGACAGAAAGTTTGGGAATGTGAAGCACATTCTCGAAGCTTCCATTTGTGAGTTCAATTCTTCCTTTTTCGGTGACCTTAACAGGAGAGTTTTCCCCCATCAGAATAGGATGACCTTTGCATGCATCTAATGAATAATATGCTTCTTTTTTGGCATCCATGTGGTGTGATGCACCTGAATCTATGAGCCAAGCATCGAGAGAGGAGTTCATGGCAATCAAGGCATGGCTAGAATTGTCTTTCTTAGGATTTTGATCTTTTGGCTTCTTCTTCTTGGCACCCTCAGGGATGCGATATCCAAGGTTATTTTGTTGAAGTATTTTGGTCATTAGATCTATTGGTTTCTTCATACATGTGGATTCTGGATGGAATCATTTATGGCAGTAAGTGCATTTCTCCCCTTTTCTTCCCTTTCCACCTTTGGATACAGAGGCATCGTTGAAGGGTTTTGAGTACCCTTCCTTCTTCGTATTTGCATGTGCTTTCCTTTTTTATTTTTCTTTATATTTTTTATACTGAGGACCACTTCCATCTTACATAGTAATCTCATGCACCTTTGGGAATTTGATTTTTCTCATATTGATGAGCTTGTTCTTTTCTTATGTCAGAGACTCAATAAATGCCTCAAGAGGGGGCATTGTCTAGGTAGCTATAGAGGCGAATCTAACTGAATAAAATGTGGATACAAACATTGAGTATTCTGGACCAAGTTTGGAGAGAATGGTGAGAACCATTTGTTTCTCCACCTTAGATTTATCAACCCCGCAAGCCTTGAGTTGCGAAGACAAATGCTTATATTTGGTAAAGAAATATTGGAGATTGTTGAAGGTTTTTGGATCCAATATGAGTAATTCCACCTAGATCATGTGTCCTCTCATATCATCCTATTTTCAAAAAATCCCTCCATGGTGGTCCAGGCTTCACTAGGGGTTTTACAGGAGGATATGTGAAAGAGGAGTTCAGGAGAAATGAGACTGCAAATTGTTCCAAACACTTCATCCATTCCATTTAGATACTTGGATTTTTCTATGGCTGATGTTGGTTTTGTCTCTATGTTGATGGTTAACCGATATAATCCTCTGCCTCGAATATGCATTATCATCTTCTCCTTCCATGTAGAGAAATTGTACGGTGTAAGGATGAATTATTTTGGAAATTCCATTTTTTCGCTGTCTTCAATCTTCGATACCTGCAAAAATAATTTGGTGTGTCTTTTCTCTAGCAGACTATCGGCTCTAATACCATATAAATTTGTTGAACATGCAAAGAATATATCTAGTTGGGAATTGACATACATAGTTGCAGAGAAAATATGAGAAAAGAGAAGCAGGAGAAAAGGAATGGAAGAATTCTCAGTAACCATATGAATGAATGATAATTTACACATGATATACTATGTATAACTCAACTAATGTGCATTGTAGGATAATATAATGCACCATAGTGGTGGTATAGAGTGATATGGAAATAGACCAGTAGTTATGGGAGTAAACTGCCACCTAGTCTAGTCTCTTGGGAAGTTACGAGAGTGAACTACCACCTAGCTAAGCTAACTAGTCTATCAATCTTCAGTTAACTGACTGAAACAGAGTGAAGTGAGGAGGTTATCAGGGAATCATGAGTAATGGTCTAGTCTAGTGATGATCCCAAGGACAATGCATATTAGTTGGTGATGATCCCAATGTTGCATGGTGATAATACCAATGTGGCATCTAGACTCCACTCAACTGATCAAACTGGTGTGAAATGAAGAGATTATTGTCACTAAAATATAGGAGACTGAGTAATGACTAACAAACATAGGGAAAAACTTAGGAAAAATAAATCATAGGTGTGTGTGAAGCATCTCCAACACTCCTTAAATGCCATGAATGGTAGTTTCTCTCCCCAAACCCTTAAATTATTTGTCTACATCAAGAATCATAAATTCATTATCCTAATTCACAGTGGTAGAACCTGTAACTTTATTCACAAATGGGTTTCTCAAGGCAAACATTTCTATATCTATGCATCGAACAAATTTTAGATCATGATTGCTTATGGACGTTCCATGAAATGTGGTGGTTGTTCTGAAAATGTGTTCCTTCAAATTGGTGATTGTTCTTTGAAATCCCACACATTTTCCATTGAAATGGGTGGTTGGGATATTTTTTTGAGTGTTGAATATTTTTTCACATTGGCTCCCATCACTATGGATTTCATGGACCTATACATGAGTTTACAATAGGCTTTGAATCACTACACTTTCTAAGGAATCACAATAGGTTCTCTTGACATCATCAACTCACATTGTATGGAAAATCTCCTTAAAAAGGGCCATTATAGAATTATCATCCAATTCCATGTTATTTTATCCTTTGATACGTCTTCCCAACCCATTAATTATGATATATAATTCATCTTATCCAAACACCGGTCAGTTTTGAAACCCCCAAGGCCTCCTACCCTCCTGTGTTGCATAGGATTATTATATTCCACTCATACCTGGTAGCCTCCCACCCAATGTTCACTCGTATTCGCACCCATTTGCTTATAAAAATGAAATTGAATATTGTTCAAGAATTGTTAGCTCGATTTCTCATGTTCCCTAATACTAGTCCTTATTCCTCCCTTGTTGTGAAAGTACTAAAAAAAGAAGGCACTTGGTGCATGCACCTTGATTTTTGTGCTCTCAACATAATCACCATCAAGGACAAGTTTCCCATTCTAGTTATTGATGATATTTTTTATGAACTTAAAGTGATAATTCTTTACCAAACTTGATCTCCATTTAGTCTATCATGAAATTCATATGAATGAGGTTGATATTCCCAAAACTACTTTTGGCATAAACAAAGGCTATTATGAGTTCTTGGTGATGTACTTTGGCCCTTGTAATGCACCAACTACCTTCCAATGTCTCATGAATAAAATATTTGAACCCTTTCTATGTCATTTTGTCCTTGTGTTTTTTTATGACATCCTAATCTACAACAAAACTTGGTAGGCCCATGTTTCCCATGTAGACCGGGTCTTACAACTACTTTCTCGTCATTAACTCTTTATCTAGAGGTCCAAATGTTCCTTTGGTGTCTTTGAAGTCAAATATTTGGTCCATACTTTTAGTAAGGATGATATATAAGTAGACCCAAATAAAATTGAAGCAGTGAAGGATTAGCCCCATCCTACGACTCTTAAAAGTTTACGTGTTTTCCTTAGTTTAATAGATTTCTATAGAAAGTTTGCCCAAAACTATTGAAAAATTGTTTCTCCTGTCACTGCCTTAAGAAAAATGATTTTAGTTGGAATGCAATAGCAGATCAAACCTTCCAAGAATTGAAAGATGTTATGTGTACAACCCCAATACTTGCGCTGCCTGACTTCACAAAGAGTTTTTTTTCTGGAATGTGATGCTTGGGGAAAAAGCATAAGTTTATTTCTCATGCAAGAAGGAAAATCATTGGAATTTACCATCAAACAACTTTGTGAGTGACACTTGGGAAAATCCATCTATGAAAAAACATTGTTGGCCATGTTGCAAGCCATGGGCATCTAGAAACCCTATTTTCTTGGGAAATGTTTCCAGATTAAAAATAATCATTATAGCCTCAAATAATTCTTGGATCAAAGGATTTCATCCCTAAAAGAACAAAAATGGATTACCAAAATGTTAGTTTATGATTATGAGATAATTTATAAGAAGGAAAAGGAGAATGTGGTCGCTTATGATCTCTCTAGAAAATATGAAGAGGAAGGGTCAATTGTTTTAGCCTCCTTCTTGTAGCTAATTGGGTGAATGAAGTCCACAATGAATGGTTCATTGATCCCAAGATTTATAAACTGATCCTACAACTTCAACATGATTCTAATGCATCTTTGGGATACACTTGGAAAAATTATGAGCTCCACTATAAAGGGCATCTATATTTTATCAAGAAGACCAATTTTAAATCAACAATGCTCTATGAACTCCTTGCAACACCAAAAGTATGTCTTCTAGATTTCATAAAACATATGAATGGATGAAACATTCATTCTTTTAGGAAGGCATGAAGAATGACATATGCACTTGTTAGGTGATTTATATGTACTAAAAAAGACACCAAACTACCCTCAATTAAATTGTCAACCCGGGGTAAGTAAACTTAGAGTTGTAGAAAAATATATGCCAAAGGTAAAAGGTTGGTAGGAGTATAGTCTAACTACATAAAACAACTATCTAGGGCTAATCTACTCAAGCAAACCTATCTAATGAACAAAACCTACTAGGCAAAATGAAAACTAGGTAACCTAAGCACGTTGGGGCCAAAGACTGATGGATAGTTCCTAAGAAAGCAAGTAAAAACCCTATTCAAAGAAAACTAGTTCATTACAGAAAGCAAAGGTAAACTACTAAGCATACTAAGCAAATGATGAAAGAAAACTACTTTTAACTTGCCAACTTACATTCAATGAGCAACTACCCTATGAAAGCAATTAAATAAGTAAGTAAGCAAAATAACCTGTCTAACCTATTAAAGCAAATAGACAAGTAAGCAAAGACACCTAACTAACCTACTAAAGCAAAAGACAAGTAAGCAAAGACAACTATCTATCCTACTAAAACAAAGGGACAAGTAAGCAAAGACTTCCCATTGAACAACCACCTAGCCTAAGAGGCAAGTGAATTAAATGCCTAATGCAAAACTATTTCTCTTGCGTGAAAGGAAATTTAAATGCTCAATGCAATGCATGAAAGGAAATCTATTCTATTGAAAGCAAGAAACACTAACAACTAAACTTATGAAAACAAGAAACTATCTCTTCTAATCTACGAAAGCAAGAAACTATCTTTAATCTACGAAACACTCAAATGTAATGCTGGTGGTTGTGTGAATGACTTCGGTGGTGACGGATGATATCTCGATGACACTTAACCACAAAGGACAGTTCTAATGGTATAATCTCAATACTAATTTCAATGGAAAAATGAAAGGTGTGAACTAAACAGTCCAATGCAAACTTAGCCATGATACAAGTAATGTTAAATACCCTGCATATTCATGTATGAACCATCCACAACATAACGAGGTTAGTATTTCAATTCTACACTATGTAAGCAAACTAGATTCATTCATTGACTAAGAAATTCAATTCCACTTTTAATTCTAAGAAAGGAAATTGCGTGAAATAAAACTATACTATGTCTATTTTAACCATTCAAACTATGATAAGAAAATGAATTAAAAACAGAAATTAAACTATGCTTATTAAGAAGGAAATTGACAATTAACCAACAAATAAACAAATCAATTATATCTAAAACTAAGACAAGCAAACTATGATTAAGAAATTAAATCTATCCATCCATCAAAGATCCCTGTCAAATGAAACCCAAATAGAGCTATGTGTTATTCTAAAAACAACTATGTTTTAAACTTGACTATAAGATCATAAATAAAAGTGTAATCTGATATCTAGATGCATATGGGGTTAGTGTAGAGACTTGTAAGTCTATTCTTAGCCTACAAAACTAATTCATGCTAACGTAACTCATCACACTAACCTGCAAAAGAACAATAAAACAATTAAATCACAGCTAGCTAATTAAAACATAAAACATGCATGTACAAGAAATAAAAGACAATTTAAATTATGAAATGTATAAACAACACATTGATCATCACCAAACTGTTGGTGGGCCCCCCACCAAGTCATGGCTACCCTCTAAAAGCACACCACGAACTTCAATAGGCCGAATTCACCATGAAAGTCAAAAACGCAGTTATGGCACTATTCTAGCAATGTGAAAAATAAAAAACAGAGTACAACGAGTTTATCTCCAATATGATGGCTATTCTACTTTCTTAACAATCTAATGATCATCCTAGTAGTATTTATAAGTTTACAACCCAGGTGGTCGACCACGGGAGGGTCGAACCACCTCTAAATTCGGAAATTTACAATAAATCCATCCATAACTAACAAAACGGAGGAAACCAATAATCGCCCTCTTTGGACAACTAAAATCGAGTTGTCTTGAGCTTAGTAGCTAGAGGGGGTGATAACAAACAAAACCCATGTGCCCAATTTTTCCACCACTGGACGCCAATACCATAACCACCAAATCGCCTTGTGTTTTTGTGCAATACTGGGTGCCGGAACAAGTGTCGGATCAAGTACCAGAACGAGTATTGGATCAAGTGTCGGATCAAGTGTCGGACCAAGAAACATGGTGCATTTTTCCCTGTAATAGTAGAAAAACATGAATTAACTCTTGGAAACCATAAAATATGATAAATTAAGCTTGATTGAATCACAAAACATGAATTATACGTACCTCATGCCGATTATACCATTTTATCATAAAATTCTTCAAAAAACTCCTTTGAAAGATGAAAAATGCATATTTACATATGGGAAAAAGTGTATAATAATGTCATGAAGATGATCATATCTCAGGCCCAACATACCCCCACACTTACGATTTTGCAGGTCCCACTACAAACAAAAAGAAGTCATCCCTCGGAACTAAGCTTGCTGAGGATGATCGGCTTTAGAAGCCTCTCCTTCTTATTTTGTAGGCTTAGACTTGTGCCTCTTGTGTTTCTTTAATTGTGCTCTGAGGCTGCAGTTAGATTGGGTCATCCCATCTACCAACCATTGAAGGGAGTTAACTTTTTCTTGAAGGATTACATTGTGATGATGAAGGTGTGCATCTATTGTTTTGCTCTCTTCCAATTGTTGGAGAAGCTTATGGTTTTCCCTTTCTATCTCCTCTATAGTTGGGGAAGAACTAGTGATCTTTGAGGAAGGCTTAGGTCCTTTGAGAGATGTGGACAATTTATCAATTATAGGATCAAGAGTGGGCATGGGTGAAGTAGGTGTGATGGGAGTTCGGAAAGGTGAGGTAGGTTATGATTTTGTGGCTCTAATCCATCCGCAGAGACTTCTCTAGGTTGCTTATGAGGTCTCTCAAGGTCGGAGGATACTTGGATAGGATCCGAAGAAGGTGGAGGTTTTTCATAAGGCTTGGTTCTTATGTTTTGGGTACTCTTCCAAAAGGGTCCCTTACCAAATCGGTTGGCTCCCCTCTTGTTTGTGGGAATGATGGGAAAGACTTGTTGCATTACTTCTTGGGGATTCTTAGGTGTAGGATCAAGAGAAAATGAAGGCATTGGGGGGTCAACAATAGGCTTATTTTGGTCTTTGTTCTTGGTCTTTTTCCCCAATGAAGAAGTAGGAATATCAACAAGCTTTTGGTATTGTTCTGGTAAAGAGGGAGTTTGGAGTTTTTGGAGAGTGAGGCTTGGATGAACAGATAGTTTTTAGGCTAAGTGGCTTTTTGTCTGTCTTAACTGTCAAGTGAGGATTTGCAAATTGGTAGATAAAGGCATCCCAACTTTGCCCCTGCTTCTCTAGTTCGGTAAGAACGAGGAGTTTGATCAAACTGTGGTGGAAGAGACTATTGTGGGGGTTGGTCACATTTTTCCTCACTTGAGAGGACATCTTCTCCAAGCTTTTGAGAAAATAAAAGGGAAATTCCAAGGGTTTGTTGAACAAAAAATGAGCCACCAATCTAAAGTGACAAGCTTTGAAGGTGGAGTATCTACCTTCACATGTAATTAACCTTCTGATAGCAATGAGGGGATTGACCAATTCTGGATTTATCCACTCCTTAGTATACCCTTTCACTCCTGAAATGCTCTCGAATTCGGGCTTAAACACCCTATTGTAACCTGAGCGCGACAATTGATGATTCTTGAACCACCTATCTCTTATTCTTGGAAGTTTTGTTGTAGCAGCAATTGACTCTTTTGTGACTGCAAAATTGAGAGACCCTACATGTGCTATCTTTCCATCAAAACCAACTGCAAATTGCATACAAAGGTCATCATCATGGCCTTGCAAAATCGATAGAAATGGCCCCCAGCTAGCATGCAAGAACACTTCCCTGAACTGTGAGAATTCTAGAATGGAAAACAAGTCTGCATAGGAGGATGATTCGTATCACTTAGGCATTGTGACAGAGCTTGAATTCACTAAGCAAGGGAGAAATCGAGCCATGGAGAGACACAAATTGGGCACGTTCTTAGTGCAATTGGAATAGAGGGACAATTTTACTAGGAAAGGGTGCAAACAGGATAAGAAATGGCACGGGTTTAACACAGTCTGAGTGTGATTAGAATAGAGGGTGAATTTGACAAAGGTTTGGCATGATTCCTTAACGCAGGGCAGAGCAAATTGCAAGGGAAAATGAAACAATAGAGTGCCCAGCCCGATTTTGGATGCTCTTATGGTGGAGTACATTTCCCACATGTGCGCATGAGCTTCCATGTGTGGGAGATTCGAATTTGATGTTGAGCTTGGGAGCAATGGAGTGGTGCATACTTAGATCAATGTCCAAGTCTTTTGAATTGGACATTTTATCATAACCATATGAAGCATCTGTTAATCAATGCATGCAACCAAGGTAATTAAATATAATTGAATTCTAGTTACCTGGAATCTAGGACAGTTACTGGTATGCAATGCAATGGCACTTCAAACGGAATTCCATTTGTCACCTCATCCGGTACCCCTTTATTAAGTGAATTCTTTCCTCTTATAATGGACAACCTGCAATTTTGAAGTGTTTTTGAAATCCATAGTGGTTAATGAGCAGAGGTAGAGTGGTCCATGCTTACTCATTCTTCTTGTATATAACATATAGTGTCAAAACCTATAATGAACGGGTTGTAATGAATGATAAACCGATAAAGAGGGGTCTGTTATGATTGATTTTAGTAATGTATAGCACACAGGAGTTAAGCAAAAAAATAGTGTGACTATCAATGTAATAACCTATATCATGGTAATAATATAAAAATTCTTCCAAAGACTCTTTTCTCTAGGAAATAATCATTTGTCAGCTCATGAACCCCTCCCCCACACTTAAGTATTGTGACACCTCACAATCAAAATTATAGGAAACTATTCAGTATCCCCCAATAGCCGAAGATTTACAGTATGTCAAGTGTAAAGATGAAATTTCACAGATTGGTCTAAGGAGACAGTTAGGAGATGGCCCCACCTATGGGATAACAGATCCTATATATAGATAAGAAGAGGTAGGCAAGAGAGTTTCAAGATAGTCTTAGAGTCATTTCCCAATGGAAAATTGATGAGATTCATTAACCTTAGATTAACCACACATACTCCATGTCAGCTTTGTCTGCAAGTAATCTCGTACATCAGGACAAATTTAGATTTATTATTTATTTTTGTCAGATCATCATCCTCGCTAGGTAGAATGCCTCGTTGCCGAAAATATAAGGTTTTAATGGATAAATGAAATACGAAGACGTGTACAATCAACGAAAGCTATGAAGTAGTTATTTATTCACTGCCAAGCGCAGCGGAGGTCTACCATGACCACCTACCATGATGACCTATAATAGGGAGGTTATACCGACTTACCGATAGGCGAGGTGAATATTACCGACGACTCTAAAAAAGAGAATTATATTTACAACCGCTACTGAAGAAAGAATGCTCGAAAGCACAATGGGGGTTACATACATATATAGTATAGAAAAGACACGCTACTCCGATTCTCAACTTCCAACCTTACTTACAGATGGCAAGCCCGCTCAATCGGGTAGGAACCCCCCGTCCTTCTTTCTACCCCCGAAAAGAAAGATCCAATGAGAAGTGAGGGGAAGGTGTGACAGGTGCACGAACGAAGTGATGGGACGAGATCAGCCCTCCCCCACCTTTACCACGCAAGGGTGACCGGAAGAAGGGGACGAACTTACCTTTTCACCTTCTCAGCATCAGCAAATCAATGACTATCCCTCCCCTTACCGGAACTCAACAAGCTTGTTCAGTACTCCAGTGGGTTTACCTAGTCATACCACAGGCTGGTACCCACTGCCAGCAGACATGTTCAGTATCCTGGCGAGTTAGCCTCTTAAACCCTCAGAGACTGGCCCTCCATCCTTTAATATTTTAGTATAATATTTCTTATGCAAGAAGATGGGGGAATAGCTCTGAAACAACTTTTTCTTCCTTTTTTTTTCACTTGGGATGGTATTAATGTTAGAGAATGACTCTCCATTATATTGTGTAGTGGTTGTCCTGATGTAAGGGGTACTTAAGCGGACATGGCCTATCTAAATATATGATATAATCAAGATTTTTAGTGTGTAGTAGATGGTACCATCGAGAAAGAAAAGAAAGGTATCTCTAGGCTCAACTCACTTTCTTCTTTTTTAATTATGATGATGTTTCCATGACTAAATACTAATGAGACCTCCCTATTACTCTTTGATAAAGACACTTGACTTACTTACTCGGGTTTCTTGGAAAAACTGTACGAGAGACCTCTAGGAATAGGACTATTGGTCTTCATTCTTCCCTAATACCCCTCTTATTGTTGTTTCAAAGGCATCAATGGATATATGAAATGGGAGAGTCCAATTGGTCCCTCTAAGAACTGGTTCCACAGACATCTTATCTTTCAAGGTTTCGAAGGTAGTTTGACATTGCTCAGTCCAAACAAAATCAACATCTTTTATCAATAATCCAAACATAGGTGCAACAATCTTTGTAAAATTTTCAATAAACTGTCAGTAATATCCAACATGTCCAAGAAAGATTCTCACCTCTTTCTGAGTTTTGGGGGGTGGAAGTCTAATAATGACCTCAATCTTTGCAGGATCAAATTTTATTCCTTCAGATGAAACATGATGTCCTAGAACCACTCCTTCAGTTAGAAATATTTTTCATTTTTCATGACTTAGAGATAGGTTCATTTCTTGGAATCTGATGAGGACTTTTTCTAAGTTGTCTAAGGCTTCCTGGTAAGTGTTGCCATAGACTGCAAAGTCATCTATGTATACCTCCACACAATCATGAATAAGATCAGAAAATATCCCTAATATTGTTCGTTGAAATGTGGCAGGAGCATTACACAATCCAAATGGTAAGACCCTATAGGCATAGGTGCCCCAAGGACAGGTAAAGGTAGTCTTGTCCTGGTCTTCGGGTGCTATAAGAATCTGGTTGTACCCAATGTACCCATCTAGAAAGGAGTAATACTTCCTTCTAGACAAGGTATCTAGAACTTGGTCAATGAAAGGAAGAGGAAAGTAGTCTTTCAGAGTGGCCTTATTGAGTTCCCGGAAATCAACACAAATTCTCCATTTCCCGGTCACTTTCTTTGGAACCACTATAATCGGGGATACCCACTTACTGTCAGAAATGGGATAGATAAATATGACATCTAACAACTTTTGGATTTCCTCCTTGACTATGTCTTTGAGTATTGGGTTCATCCTTCTCTGGGGTTTCCTAACAGGTGTTACTTCCCCCTGGGTGTGTATATGATGGATGCATGTGTCAGGGTGTATACCCTTCATGTCAGTGTATTCCCAGACAAATGCTCTTGATTGTTCTTTAAGGATATATACTAATTGTTTCTGTTGGTCTGTATCTAGCCCAGAGTTTATATGTAAAAATTCCTTGTACTAATCTCATAGGGCATAGTATAAGACATGGAAGACTCATTGATTTCGAAAATAAAAGATGTTGAAGACAAAAGAGATGGATCTAATTGTTCTTGAAATTCTTCCCCAAACATGTACGCAAATTGAGGAAAAGACTGTGGAAAATCCATACATGTAATAGCATAAATGAATTGGTTTAGCACATTTTATGGTGTATGCTCTTGAAGTTCCCTTGCATGGTCACTAGGTAATACAGGTTCTTCCCAGTCTTCGTTCTCATATGGAAATTCAAGCCACCATAGATTTTCCTTAACAGGTTGAGCTAGAGGGTAAATGGTGAGATTCTGGATAGAGATACCATTTGATATGGTCATTTCTCCTTCTCTATAGCCAATAAATGCATTGGTTGTGGCTAGCCAAGGTCTTCCCAAAATAACGGGATGGCCTCTATGTCACATACCCACTATGGAAAAAAATAAAATTTTCGCTCTTCCTCTAGGGATAGAATCCCCAAACCTATAGGGGCCTAGTGCAGGATAGCTCTTCCCTTATCCACCTCCATGTGATCGTTGGTTATGACCACAGGCCAAGCTAAGAGGTGCCTTTCACATTTTTCAACTCAACGATGCAAGAGAGTCAAGTATTCCGACTCTTCAAACCCCGAAACCTGAAATCTTACCTTCGATGAGATCGACGGCTGCGAATCTCCCCCTGATCCAACAGTTCTGGCCGTATCAAGATTTCAGTAATTGGGAGTTCGAAATGCAGCGACCCAAACCACTGGTCACTCCATTCCCTAAACTCCGATACGTGAGTTCTTGTACAAGATCCAACGATCCTCAATGATTTGGATCCAACAATCCAGATCTTTTTAGAGTTTTATGAACCGGGAGTTCACGATGCAGCAACTCCAAATCTCTTGTCACTCCAATCCCTGAATTCCAATATGGGAATTTGTGTATGAGATCAACGACCCTCGTTGATCTGGATCTGACGGTCACTATCCCTCCTGAGCTTAAGGGTGTTGAAAGACACTCAGTATTAATCCCTTCGTTGTTCTACAAAATCCAATGGCCCATAGGATTTTGGAGCTTTCCCCAAACTCTGACCGCTCACCAGGCATATCCTCCGATGGACGGTCCAGATCTGGGTTAGATCGACAACCCACAAGCCCCGTGATCTAATGACTGTGATCTCTCATAAAACAACGACTAGGATTAAGTCATGATTTCGCGACTCACGATTTCTAAAAACTCCTCCCGTTGACTTCTTTCAGCGGTGAGTCAGCGAAATTCCTAACTCTCACCATGTGTCCTCTACAAATGGATGGTCCAGATCTGTCACGACCCAATGGTCATGATTCGTTGTCGATGACTCCCCATCAAGAGTCTGGGGAAGCCTTCTCCTATGATTTCCTGGTGCCAAAACACCGACCTACAGCCACGTGTCCCTCCGATGGACGGTTGTGACCTTTATCCACGATCAGCAGTTGTGATATTTTTGGGATGATCAATCGTCACGATCAAATCCTGTCTTTCTCCTTTCTGAGAATTTGGGAGAGTATTCACTCCCATTTCCCCAGTGCCAAATCCTCGATGGATGTGGATCTTTGACATGCGTCCTGTGGGATGGATGATCCCTATGCTTTCAGGACTTTGACGAGTCCTCTCTCCCCTGCATGCACCAGGTTAAACCTCATGTGCCTTTTCTAGATCCAATGGCTATCAGTACTCCGCGCTCGATCTGATGGTTCAGATCTATTCTCCTGCACACTCTTCTCTGGCTGTCTGGAAGTAGGCTCCAACGGTCCATATTTTCCCCAGCGTGATTCGCCTTTTAGGACTTTGGGGAAATCCTCACCTCTATTTCCCTTAATTGAACCAATGGTTCAGATCTGATTTTGATCACGATCTCTATCACTCTTGAGCTTTCATATGCCCTGAAACCTCCAAAGGTTTTCTCGACCTCTGCACTCCATGCAGGGTTCTTTCACACAACGGTGTGATCCTTCCTAAGCTTGTCTACGACTTAGGGAGATATGGGTTCAATTTTCCTCCCAGAGAGCCTGTGCTGACCTGCACTACCTCTCCTAAGCTTAACAAACTTCGTCCTCCAAGGAATCTAAACAATTAGGAGGGTTGGCATGCATACATGAAACTATGTCCAGTGTCAACGAACACACAGTTCGTGACTCTGGCTTATGACTCCACAGGACACAAGCATTTACGAGTATAAAATCATCTCCTAACCATATAATTTCTTACTTGCTTAGTTATACAATCAAGCAGAAATAAGGGGGATACAGTATATCCATTAAGAAATATGTACAATTCCTGAAACATACACAGTATAACCAATTCATACACAGTTATGGCTAAATTACACAAGGTAGGAAATCACTTGTCTGTTACAGGTTGTCGCCAACCAAATGACTGTGGGTGTTCATCCTTTCACCCAACCATAGGCTCAGAGGAATTCATTCTTAGAACTCTAGACACCCCCGTGCCAAACCATGATATCACCAAGGAGTTCTCACAGTTCTCAGGAGCTATGTCTCTGTCCCATCTTCTACTCGGGTCCTCTTCTCTGCAACTCAGAGCTTTCTCTTTCGTTTATGGCCTCGACGAGGTTTCTCAGATGCTCTTCCACATCAAGCTCACAGCCTTCCATTCGTGATTCCGCTGGAGTATCTCCCCTACGAGCTTACGCTCTCTCATCCTGTGTCTCTTCTCCCTTGTGTATCCCCCTTACTCTGAAAGGTTTTTGCCGACCTATCATGTTCCTTCTATCAGAAGGAAGCTCAAGTTTACAGGTCCCTATGGTACTTCGGGCTGAAAGCCCATGTTTCCATTCATGGGGGTGGTTGATAATTCAACCACCGGTCCTTTCTTCATTAACTGATTTCTCTCCTTGGGATCTGAAGGAGGTTGTCATCCACATCAAGGGAAATTTGGGGTTATTGGTCATAATGAACCCGCTCTTATAGTTTTCAAATTCTTCCTCTAGTGATATCATGGCTAGTACTTTCAAGGCTTCACCCCCACAGTTAGTTATTTGGAAACTCAGTCAATAATACGTTTACATTGTCCTCATGCCTTAGCATGGTAATTCCTATTTTATGATTAATTACAAATTGGGGGAAACAGGGTGTTACACTCTAGCAGGATCCTTTGAATGAATGACAAGAAAATCTACGAGGTACTCCCATGAGGCTAAAGTAACCATGACATCATCTAAAATCCCTTCAGGTATAACCCTAGTCTTATCTGCTAATTCCAAAATGTTTGGGGTAGTTCAAAGAAGAGGTTGTAACTGTAATTGTTCCAAGGTAGTAGCAGTCATAACATTGATGGCTACCCCTAGGTCTATGAGAGTTTTTCCAATGGAGACCTCATTAATGGTTATGGTCACTATGGGGTTTCCTGGATTCCCATATTTTGCTAGCTTTGGCTACTTTGATATGTACTCAGAGAGTCCTCCTACCAATTGCACTATAGGAGGGTCCTTTTGCTTCCTACCTGGCTTCTTAATACACAATTCTTTGACTACCTTACTATAGATTGGAATGTCTTTAATAGCTTGAAGCAGGGGAATCTTGACACAAATATTTTTCAACTCATTCAAAATGTCAAATTCCGGTCGAGTGGTACGTTTCTTGATTACCAATCAGTTTGGATAAGGAGGGACCTTCATAATTTGTGAAGGTTCGTTTTGGGAAAGCTTGGGTTCTTGATTCCTTGGGATAATAACATATTCCCACCTAATGTCATCTGTGGGTTGTTGGGTGGTTTCTTCTTCTTCCTGGATGACTACTGAGGGTCTCTGCCTATCTAGAACTTTTCCCGATCTTAGTTGAATTTCCTGTAATGGAACATGAGTAATAAGATATGTCGGGAAGGCCTGCATCTCAACATTGTTAAGAAGTTCAGGGGGCTTATTATTAGGATTCAACACTGGCTATGTCAGTAATAGTGTCAGTTTCGGGGAGCTTGCATTTTGAAATTGTAGCAGTTGTTGTTGTGGGATAGGAGGTAAAGGTGGTGGAACAAAACCTGGTAAAAGTTGCAGAGTGTTTGATGAGAACTGAAAATAAGGATGGTTTTACATATGGATAGGTGGAGCTTTAGGGTTTCCTTGGTTGTGTGCTCCCCTCCATCCTTGAATCCAAGGATGTTGGTACTGAGTAGACACGTTTTTCCAACCTGGTGAGTTCCATTGTTGTTGTTGATAATAGGGTGGAACTTGATACTGTAGATCTGGGTATGTGAGTTGATTCCTAGGTTGTCATGGCCTCCTAGGTGCATAAGAAGACTCCCCAGGGTCCCCACTCCTATAGATGGCTAATAAATCGGGCATCACCATGCATCACCAAAAGTATGTCTTCTAGATTTCATAAAACATATGAATGGATGAAACATTCATTCTTTTAGGAAGGCATGAAGAAGGACATATGCACTTTTTTGGTTAAATGTAATATTTTCTAATGAGACAAGGGTGAAACAATGAAAACTCCACATGCACTACAACCCTTACCTTTTCTGACGGCTATAGGGAAAGAAAACTCTATGGACTTCATAGTGGGGTTTTCCCAAATATGGAAAAAACTTTGTCATCATGGTTTTGGTTGATCTCCTTTCCCAAATGCATTCATTTTTAATTCGTCCAACATGTTAGGATATTTAGACACTTAGGAGTTAGTTAATATCAAATTAGTCTAATGTGTCTTTAGGTAAAAGTGTGTTTCTATAGTATGCATTTCTAGTTATGTAATTTGATGGTCATGATATGTTCTAGACATAGAGTGATCTCATGACTCATATTCTTTTCGATCTTAATGGCTACATTGTTTTGTGGATTAACACCCGAGTGGTACATGATCTCTATTTAAATAGCATGGAGGGTCATTTTTTGATGATTGATTGTGACAAACTCTTTTGTAAAATATTTTTCTTTTGCATTAATATATTGTCTCAAGTGGCCACATTGGCTAGGGCCATTGATTGTTTACCTCTTTGAGGGTTTTAACAATGTAAAAATATTGGTGTATTGATATTTGATATGGTTGTGTGAGTATTTACTAAAGGTGTTCATCCTATGTTGGAATACCATGTTTTGTTAAACATGGTCTCAGAGCTTGTTTGAAGACTCGCTCCCATTGTCAATCAAGATCTTGAAGCCATGTTGCCTCATTTATAGGTTCTACTATTTCCCTGCATTTCTGGGTTGAGAGGACTATTCCATCATCTCTAGAGCACTTCTTTCAGTTAGAAACTTGTTTTTCTTCACTCAAAAAGGTTTATGTTTTCCCAAGATGTGACCATTTTAGTAAGATCCAAACGTATAAAGTTTGAATACTCCCTTTAAAAAACAAATTCTAGAGTTATTTTTTTTTCCAGGTTACTACTCTTTGTGTATGCTCTTTATTTTGCTCTCTATGCGATCTCGGAAAATTAGGAACATAGTGTAAAAAAAATTCACTTCCATTTTTCGGGTAAGCTAACCAAGATCTAACCCCATTGTTGTTGAGATTTGGATAAGCATGCACATACTGTTTTTTTGGGAAGCACACACTTCTAGGTAGAGTTCCAAAAACAACAACAACAACACCCACATCCTCCATTAAGATTGTTGTATGTTTTTCACTAACTGGTGCAACCTACCCTCGACAGCAAGCCGTGATCACCAGGACCTTCTTTCACACAGGCTCGAAGAGTTAAGAACTCTTCCAACTCCTCTCAGGAGTTCTCTTTACCCATAGTCACTCCTCAGTGATCTCCCCTTTCGCGTATCGGGAAATCGGAACTCGCAAGTTCGCGAGTTCGTCACTCACGAGATCGGGTCTTTCAATTCCCTGAACCCCGATGGTCAAATGGTCAACAGTACCTTCCTTATCAGGGATTTCCCTATCGGAATATCACCGCTTGCGATGTCAAACACCTGAATTTCCAACCTCCGAGTCCCAAGGTGCCGATCTCCCGATTCAATGCCACCTGGACTCCACTCGCTTCCGGGTTCCCACGCTGCCACGTCACCTCGGGATTTCATGGATCACGAATCCACGATGCAAGTTTCCCTGTTGTCGGAAACCCAGAACGTCGAACCCCGACTCTCTGCGATCTGATGCCACGTGTCCCGCGCCGATCAACGGCTCCCATTGACTCGGGAAATCACGACTCGCGATTTCGACGAGAAAACTCTTACTCCACCAAACGCCGAATGCCGATATGCGATGGCTTGATCCTTTGTGCGCCTTCGAGTTAGCTCCCTCGCAACTCCTCTCAGATCTAACGGTCAGCGGGGTTTCGCGATTCTCCTCTGCGAACCCTGGCCGTTGATTCTTCGCCTTGAAGATCTCCTCCACTTCAAAGCTTTGCCTTCTCTAGCCTTCGCACAGGTCTATTCCTGCCATAACAAAAAGGAACTATTCCTCCTGAGCTTTATCAACTCTCACTCCCTCAGAAACGTTTTCTCACGCTTCCTATGTTCGACCTCCAACAACTCACAAAATGTTGAAGCCTTCCAGGTCCTGTGCACTCACAGCCATAGTAATCCCTGTATTTCAGTGCTCAGACTATCTGCTGAAACTCCACTCTTGGCCTGCGCTTATCCTGCACGGCTCAAATAACCCAATTTAACTTCTGGGCAAACGAGAATGAGAGCTTAACTGTTGAGCCTCATCAATGCACTCTTATGCGGATGAATTCGACTGCACTCTATGCAGGAATCTCCTGGCTCAAACAGAGAAACAATTGAAACACATTCTTGTCTCTCTCACAAATTTTGAATCTACCATGAAATCGCATACACAGCATATAAAACAAAGGCATAACAAGAAGCAAATATGCAACAGCATAATATCAACAGCACACAGAGAATAATCACAGCCATGGAATTGAATCAAAGTTTTCCTATTAATTCAATATCTGTACATGGGTGTTCTCCACAAATTCTCTGGTCTTCTCTTCCCTTGCTCCTATTCTCAATAATTCTGAATGCTTGATGATAATACAATGATACAAGGAAGGGTGCCTATATTCTGTTTTCCCTCTCAAGTTCTACAACTATCAAATCTACAATAAATTTCTATCTAACAGTATTTAAAACTATTAAATGCCTTCCTATCTATAATACAATACAAGTGCGCTCCATTACATTAACCCATTAATGCTTGGCGCAACAAATATCAAGGTAGATTTCAAAAATAAGTTTGATGGCTTGTCCGGCTGTCTTTCTCCACGCGTTGGCTCGCTTGATGAGGTGTGGATGCTCCTGCATCATACTCCTCGGCTCGAAAGATTTCATGGGCTCTTGTCCATGAGCTCCTGTACAATCTGCCCATGCTTTTATATCACTACTTTTGTCTCCCAGCTGGCATCCTCCACTGGGTGATTCTTCCATTTTACCAGGTATTCAAAATATTGCTTTCTCCTGGTCTTCCTTCCTACTCGCTTGTTCAATATGCACTCCATCTGCGGCTTATGTGCAACTGGTAATTGTTTCTGCCACTGGACTACTGGTTCCTCAGTTCCGGTGCCTGTTTCTCCAGCCTTGTATGGGTATAAATCCAAAACATTAAAAATCGGAGATATCCCGATACCCGCTGGCAACTCAAGCTCATATGCATTCTCCCCGAATTTCTTCAGGATTCTGCATGGCCCAATTTTCTTCATCTTGAGCTTGTTATATGTCCCATACAAAATTTGGAATGGGCTCCTTCCTGTACTTCGATTCACCGAATCGTTGTACGCAAATTCTGCCTATGGCAATATCTGGTCCCAATTGCTATGGTGCTCTGTCACCAAGCTTCTCAAAAAATCCCCTAAGCTCCTGTTGACCACTTTCGTCTGTCCATCTGTCTGGGGGTGATAAGCTGAGATAAATGCCAAGTCATTCCCCATCTTCTTCCATAGCGTCCTCCAAAAATGACCTATGAACCTTGTATCTCGATCCAAGACTATGCTCCTCGGAAATCCATGTAATCTGACAATTTCTTTGAAAAACAAGTTCGCGATGTGCGTCGCATCGCTGGTCTTATGACACGGTATGAAATGTACCATTATTGAAAACCTGTCCACCACCACAAATATGGAATCAACTCCTCTTTCCGTTCTCGGCAATCCCAGAACAAAATCCATGCTGATGGCTTCCCATGGCCTCTTAGGTATGGGCAATGGCTGATAGAACCCTGTGTTCTGCTTTCGGCCCTTCGCATGTTGACATATCCTGCATCGGTCAACAAACCTCTTTACATTAGTGCGCATCCCCGGCCAATAGTATGATTCGCTCAGCTTGGCGAAGGTTTTGTCATGTCCAAAATGACCTGCTAATCCTCCGCTGTGTTTTTCCTTTACCAAATTCTCCCTCATGGAGCAATTTGGAATGCACAATTGATTGCCTTTAAAAAACAATCCTTCCTGGATCATATAATCAATCCATGGGCTTCGATCCCTGAGAACTGGATTCTCAGCTGCCTCGTATGCTTCTGCAAAATTCACATCACCTGCATACATGTCCTTTAGATTTTCAAAACCCAGTGTCTTGACTCTGAACTCTTGCAGCATTAAACATTTCCTGCTCAAAGCATCAGCCACTTTGTTAGCAGTCCCCGAAATGTGCTTGATCACAAACGTGAAATTTTTCATGTACTCTACCCATTTCACATGCTTCTAGTTCAACTTCTCCTGTTGACTCACGAACTACAATGCATGATTATCGCTATACAAAACGAATTCTTTGGGTATCAAGTAATGCCTCCACCTTTTCAGTGCCTGTATGATGGCATAGAACTCTTTATCGTATGTGGAGTATTTTAGCTTTGCATCATCCAGCTTCTCGCTGTAATATGCAACGGGTCTGTCATCCTGACTCAAGACCCCTCCAACAGCATATCCACTGCCATCACATTTCACTTGAAATGTCTTCTGGAAATCAGGCAACACCAGAATTAGTTGCTCTGTTATCTTCCGCTTCAACAGATTGAAGCTCCTCTCAGCCTCTGTTGTCCAATGAAAAACTTTATGCCACTTTTTCACTGTGTCCATCATCACTGCACTAATTCCACTGAAATTCCGAATGAATTTTCTGTAGAAACTAGTCAAACCATGGAAACTCCTCACCTCAAAAACATTCCTCGACGATGGCCAATTCCTGATTACTTCCACCTTCTCAGGATCCATCTTCAATTCATTCGTCGAAATTACAAAACCCAAATAAATGAGTTCCGTCTTCATGAACGAGCATTTCTTCAAATTGATCAGCAACTTCTCCTGATGTAGCCTCCTCATCACAATGGCTAAATGCCTCAAGTGTTCAGCTCTGGTCTTGCTGAAAATTAAGATGTCGTCCAGATATACAACCACAAATTTACTGATGAAATCCCTCGGGACTTCATTCATTAGCCTCATGAATGTGCTCGGCGCGTTTGTCAAACCAAACAGCATGACCAGCCATTCGTACAGACCCTCGTTTGTTTTGAATGTTATCTTCCATTCATCTCCTTCTCTCATCCGGATCTGATGATATCCACTCTTGAGATCAATCTTTGAAAAATAATTTGCCCCACTCAGGCAATCCATCAAGTCATCCATCCTCGGCAGTGGAAATCTGTACCTGATGGTGATTTTATTAATCGCTCTGGAGTCTGTACACATCCTCCAGCCTCCATCCTTCTTCGGACTTAGTACTGTCAGAACAACACATGGACTAAGGCTTTCCCTTACTAGTCCTTTATCCAGCAGATCCTGTACCTTCCTGTTGACCTCCTCCTTCTCCTGAGGTGTCAACCTATACGCTGCCTTATTTGGAAAACTTTCTCCAGGTATGAGGTCAATGTGGTGACTCACACTCCTCATCAGTGGCAACGAACGTGGTAGTTCGTCCACGATGATATCAGCGAACTCTCCCAGCAGTTCCTGAATTTCCTCTGGTAAGTCGTCCACTCTTGTGCTTGTCAGGACAATTCTCGGCTTCCTGACAACAAAGAATTGTGGATCTTCGTTCTTCTCCAGCTCTGTGAGAAGTTCTTTTCCACTCATGAGAAGTATGGTATTGCTAACCCCCCGCTTCACTTCTTTATCTTTTATCGGGAATAATCTGTGTGTTCTCCCACCCTTCTCCAAGGTGTATGTGTTCATCCTTCCATCATGAACAACATTTCTATCATACTGCCATGGTCTACCTAACAATATGTGACACACGTCCATGGGAATGACATCACACAGAATCTCATCATGATAATTCCCAATTTTAAATTTAACTAAGCATTGTTTAGTGACACTTACCTGGTGTCCTTTTTGTAACCACGAGACTTTATATGGACTCGGGTGCTTAGTTGTTTCCAGCTCTAGTTTTTCCACCATCTCGGTTGAAACGAGATTATCGGTGCTCCCACTGTCTACTATGACTTTGCATTTTCTTTCCTTGGCTGTGCAAGCCGTTCTGAACAGTCTGCTCCGCTGCACTGTGCTTTCCACCTCTTTCTCAGGTGTCAAGAGAATCTTATGCGTTCCAAGCGATCTTCCGCTGTTTGCATCTTCTGTCTTAGCATCACACCTCTGCGCCTCAGTGATGTGAGCTTCACTTCTTTCCATCTTCCTGTCTAGACATTCCACGGCTTTATGTCCGTCCTTTACACATGTAAAACATGTGATAACTCCTCCTCGGCCTCTTCCTCTACCTCGGGTACGAGGAAAAGCATTGGCGTCAGCATAACCACCACCCTGCTCTACATGCTGCCTCCTCGGCTCAGCATATTGCTACCTCTGTTCAGGTTGTGGCTACCTCTGCTGTGAGGTTCCACCTCTCTCAGCCTTACCCTGAGGTCTCTTCTAATCCCCCTTGGGCTTCTGGTATTCTTTCTGGGAAACCGCCTTGCCTTTGGGCTGACTCCTGCCTCGCCCTCATTGTCCTTGCTTGCGACTCAGCTTCTCTTCGGCTTTTAGATCCACCTGGTACTCATCCTCGACTGTTCGGATGGTCAGCATTCTCAAATCATCCTGAATATCATACCTTAGACCATTCAGGTATCTCGCTACCTTTTCATCATCACTCTCCCGATGACCAGCTCTGATATTGAGCCTGTAGAACTCCTTGGTGTATTCCTTCACCGTCATCATCTTCTGCCTCAGGTTCTGCATTCGCCTGAACAGAGTGATTTGGTAATCTCTAGGGATGAACTTCGCTTTCATCTTAGTGATCATCCGATCCCATCTTTTGATCTTCTGTTTTCCTTTGCAGCGCCTATCCGCCTGCAACTCATCCCACCATAAGGCTGCATGTCCCTTCAACTTCGTGACCGCATGATTTACCCTCTTGTCCTCTTCGATATCTTCTTAATTGAAGTAGGTGTCGAGTGCTCGGATCCAATCCAGCAACTCTTCTGCATTTAGACTTCCTTCATAGGCGGGAATGTCCATCTTGGTCTTTGAGCTCATCCTGGCGATAGCTCTGATCAATCGTTCGGTTGAAGCATCTTCTGCTGAGACCTCTTCTGCCTCGTGTCCAGCTTCCTCTTCAACCTTGGAATCGCTGAAATCCCCAGCGCTAACTCTGCGTCTCTGGGTGGTCTCCATCTCTTCGAGTCTCTCCCTAAGATCCCGTATTTGGCGTTCCATCTCTGGATTCCCTGTTGGCCTACCCCTTCTCTGCACCTCCCTATCTTCGGGATCTGGTGACTGCCTTTCTCTTTTGGGCGGCATGGTGAAATCCGCTTCTCTCTGCTACCGGAACAAAGAGAAACTCTTATCCTGCTCTGATACCACTCTGACGCAAGTCATGTGTATCAGAGTGCTTTTCCTTTCTCCTTCTCTTCTCTCGTCTGCAATATACAAACAAGATTTCGGGCTTTGATACCACTTGGCGCAACCTGCCCTCGACAGCAAGCCGCGATCACCAGGACCTTCTTTCACACAAGACCGAAGAGTTAAGAACTCTTACAACTCCTCTCGAGAGTTCTCTTTACCCACAATCACTCCTCAGTGATCTCCCCTTTCGCATATCGGGAAATCGGAACTCGCAAGTTCGTGAGTTCATCGCTCACGAGATCGGGTCTTTCAATTCCCCGAACCCCAATGGTCAAATGGTCAATAGTACCTTCCTTATCAGGGATTTCCCTATCGGAATATCACCGCTTGCGATGTCGAACACCTGACTTTCCAACCTCTAAATCCCGAGGTGTCGATCTCCCGATTCAATGCCACCTGGACTCCACTCTCTTCCGGGTTCCTACGCTGCCACGTCACCTCGGGATTTCATGGATCACGAATCCACGATGCAAGTTTCCTTGTTGTCGGAAACCCCGAACACCGAACCCCGACTCTCTGGGATCTGATGCCACGTGTCCCGCGCCAATCGACGGCTCCTGTTGACTCGAGAAATCGCGACTCACGATTTCGACGAGCAAACTCTTACTCCGCCAAACGCCGAATGTCGATATGTGATGGCTTGATCCTTTGTGCGCCTACGATTTAGCTCCCTCGCAACTCCTCTCAGATCTAATGATCAACGGGGTTTCGCGATTCTCCTCCACGAACCCTGGCCGTTGATTCTCTGCCTTGAAGATCTCCTCCACTTCAAAACTTTGCCTGCTCCAGCCTTCACGCAGGTATGTTCCCGCCGTAACGAAAAGGAACTATTCCTCCTAAACTTTATCAACTCTGACTCCCTCAGAATCTTTTTCTCACGCTTCCTATGTTCGACCTCCAACAACTCACAAAATGTTGAAGCCTTCCAGGTCTTGTGCACTCACAGCCACAGTAATCCCTGTATTTCAGTGCTCAGACTATCTACTGAAACTCCACTCTTGGAATGCGCTTATCCTGCACGACTCAAATAACCCAATTCAACTTCTGGACAAACGAGAATGAGAGCTTAACTGTTGAGCCTCATCAACGCACTCTTATGCGGATGAATTCGACTGCACTCTATGCAGGAATCTCCTGGCTCAAACAGAGAAACAATTGAAACTCATTCTCGTCTCTCTCACAGATTTCGAATCTACCATGAAATCACATACACAGCATATAAAACAAAGGCATAACAAGAAGAAAATATGCAGCAGCATAATATCAACAACACACAGAGAATAATCACAACCATGGAATTGAATCACAGTTTTCCTATTAATTCAATATCTGTACATGGGTGTTCTCCACAAATTCTCTGGTCTGCTCTTCCCTTGCTCCTGTTCTCAATAATTTTGAATGCTTGATGATAATACAATGATACAAGGGAGGGTGCCTGTATTCCGTTTTCCCTCTCGAGTTTTACAACTATCAAATCTATAATAAATTCCTATCTAACAGTATTTAAAACTATTAAATGCCTTCCTATCTATAATACAATACAAGTGCGCTCCATTACATTAACCCATTAATGCTTGGCGCAACAAATATCAAGGTAGATTTCAAAAAGAAGTTTGTTGGCTTGTCCAGCTGTCTTTCTCCACGCGTTGGCTCGCTTGATGAGGTGTGGATGCTCCTACATCACTAACTCACGTGGTTGACATTTTCTTTATTTAACAAGAGATCTTAAGTTCAAGTCTTTTTTTTTAAGTTACTTTTTGAAAAAATTTATGCAAACTTGAATTCTCTCACAAATTTATTGTCAAGTGCATTTCACTTAAATTATAAAAGTGAATCACTATAAAGTAACTTTAATATTTTTTTAGCTTCTTTCTGCATGCAGTTTTTAAAGTGATTCTCACATATTCTATAAAAGTGGATCACTCCATAAGTAATTTAGTTGTAAAATTTAGTTTATAGGTAAAGTTAGAGAGGAAGAAAATTTTGTGCATCCATCACCACGTGGGTGAACTTCTACCTACCACATATATATATTTTTTTTAAATGCATAATTTTCATATCCAATGTCTGTTTTCAGTGCTATTTTTTTAAACAACCTATTTTTTTAAGAACTCTCCATTCATATAGTCAATTTCATCTTTTGAATCCATATTATTTGCATAATTTAACATGTCCTTTCCAATTGATCTTTTGCTTACCGGTACCAACTACTTCTCATGGAAACCTCATATGGAGGATGTACTAAGAAGTAAATGATTGTACCAGATTGCCTTGGGAACTGAAATCCCCCTTTGATGCCGAAAACAAATCCAAATGAGATAATAAAAATGGTGAAGCATGTGGACTAATCAAAATTCCCATCTCTCTTGATTTACGGTTTCACCTTCAAGAAATTGATGACCCTGATAAATCTTGGGAAAAGTTTGAAGTTGTGTTTGGTAAAAATAATGTAATTCGATCCCACCAAATTTGAAATCATCTATTGGCTCTATGTTCCAATGATTTTCCTTCCATTGAAGATTATTTATCTAAGTTTAGAACACTTATAATTTTTCTTAAAGATTGTAAAATAGATCATAAGGAAGATTTTTGCATATATGTTTATTCGTGCTAATATTGGTAATGCATATTCTATATTTGTATCTACCTTTTATGCCACCAGAGAATCTCTAGGGAGTGCTTACCAAGCTCCCTCTTTTGAGTCTTTTTTTATTATTTGAATAGAGATCAAGATAAGCTTTTTCATCTTGGAATGATTAGTGTTGCAAATACATCTAACAAATTCTTAGTTGCCTAGCAGAAAGATAAATCCAAGCATCCCAAGAAGCAACATCCTCACAATAAAAGAAGAAAAAAAAGGGTCTCGAACCCTAAAAGCCATCTTCTACTCCTAATGGAGACAAAGGAGAAAAATATAAAAGTAAGAAGACCAATAGGCATTGTGATATGGATTGTGTAAGGAAGAAAATGAAAGGAAGGAAAGGAAATGTTAAACATATACACAAAAATATGGTAGAGAGCACAATAATATAGTAAGGAAATGCGAAACATATGCACAGAAATATGGCAGAGAGCACAATAATATAATAAGAACCCAACTCTTCATAAAAAATTATAATATTGTAGAACAAACACTATCTTAGAACGGTGATAGCTTATCTCTGAAAAGGAGAGATGTTGGCTACGCTCATTCACCAAGAAGATATTAGAAGAGGCTAAAAGGGTGACCTTTAAAAATAATAAAAAAATCTTAAGGTCCCAAACCCTAACCATCGGAGGTGAAGTGCCAAAAGGTATGTGGGCCTGAAGTGGACACTCTTATTGAATTCAAAGTGCTCTAAAAATAAATATTTTTGGTCTACATCATGAAGGAATAATGAGATGATCTTCTACAAATGAGAGGTACCATATATATATTACTCACATGTGCCATTTTGTTGAATTTCTATGACATGATATATTAGATTTGATGTATTATTACAATGATGAGTGTTCCATATATAGAGAACATATGGTGGCCATCCATGAAAGGATGAGTCCCTTCGATAATAAATAACTATTTATTATTATTATTATTACTACTTATTATATATATTATTTAATAATTGATAATTATATTATTAATTATTAATCTATGAGAATGTCTTCCCAATGTTATCCAAACATCAACACTCCCTCTCAGTGAGGGGGACATTTTGATCCATGCACCTCAAGCACCTCGAGTCCTTATTATTCATTTTCATGATCAAGGAAGGACTATGCCTGGGCCCATTTACCACAAGTACAACTTTGTGATAAATGCATCCTATCTCCCTTAGTCTGCAACCCAATCTAGGAGAAGGTCCACCCAATGCTTACTCAGTACATTATAGCAAAATTTATGTCATACATGGCACTCCCATGTGCACTTCTATAGGCTACTCCCTCTAGAAACACTAGGGTCAACTCCCCATAGTGTGTGACATCACAGTCAACTCCCTTGACATGTCCTCAGGTGCTCTCTATAAGGGACGTGTCCTCATTGGTCTCCACAAGGGACTTTTGGGCTATAATCCCAAACCCACTTATCCCTTCTTGGATAAGTGTCCTCAAGATCAACTCAACTCAGTCACATAGGAGTATGATATGGAGAATGTCTCAGGAAGATGAAAACATCAACACTCCCTCTCAGTGAGGGAGGCATTCTCTACCACGCCAGGGATGTCACACAAGTTCTTGAACTTCATCTCAGTAAGGGCTTTGGCAAGAACATCAACAACATGCTTATCTTTAGGAAGGTACTACACTAATAGTTCCTTCCTCTACACCATGTCTTAAAATAAAGGTGGAATCCAACAAATGTCCAAATAAATCTGCAAGGATTTTGTGAAGCCATACTTCTTCGCGGACTACCACACTCAATGTAATGTACTATGTTTCTGCGGTGCTCAAGGCTAGAGAAGTTTGTTTCCTTCTACACTAGGAAACCATGGCATATCCCAAAGTGAAGAAACACCTAGGGGTTCTCTTCCTATCCATCGTGCTCCCTTCCCAATCAGAATCACAATATCCCTACAATCTCACATCACTACTGGAAGTATATCTCAGACTATCTCCAACTATGCCTTGCAGGTATCTCAACACATGCTTCATAGGAATACAGTGTATCTATCTCGATTGACTCATAAATTGGTTAAGTGCACTCACTGCATAGGAAACATCCAGTATGGTGTTAACCATATACATCAATGATATAATCAACTATCTTGTAGGGTCGGATCAATCTCGTCAGAATCAGAAGAAGACACACTTATTTTCTTCAGATTCTTCACCATTGGTGTAGCCATGGGCTTACAGTTCAACATCTCAAACTTATTCAATATCTCAATTGTGTACTTCCCTTGAATCAAGAAGATCTCATTAGTTCTCTGCCACACCTCTAGTCCTAAGAAGTAGTGCATCATACCAAGTTCCTTCATCTCAAACTCATAGGCCAACACATACTTGCATTTAACAATAAGGCTCTATGTATCGGTGCAGAATAAATCATCAACGTAGAGGACCAAAATCAGGGACTCACCATTAACAATCTTGTAGTACAGGTTGGGATCAACAACACTTTTGTTGAAGCCCAAACTTATCAAGTGTCCATCAATCCTCGGATACCAAGCTTGAGGTCCCTGTTTGAGTCCATACAAGGCCTTCTTCAACCTGCACACATGAGACTCCTTATCATGTATCACAAAACCGTATGTTTGCTTGATGTATACTTCTTCCTCAATCTCTCTTTTGAGAAAGGTTGTCTTCACATCCATTTGATGTAGTATCCAACCCATGGATGTTGCAAGGGAAATAATCCTCTGGATAGAAGTGTATCGAGCAACATGAGAAAAAGTCTCCTCATAATCTATTCCCTCCACCTAAGAGAATCATATAGCAACAAATATTTTTGTGTGCTTCTTGATGCTCCCGTCAGTTGTTTGTTTGATCTTATAAATCCACTTGGAAGTAACTACAAACTTCCCCTCAGGTCTCAGAGCAATATCCCACACATCAATCTTCATGATGGACTGATACTTCTCCATTATGGAATCTCTCCATATTGGTTGACTAGATGCCTCCTCATAATAGGAAGGTTCAAAATTCTGGGAACATCCGCTGAAGCTATAGGATCAACAAGATCAATTGGATCCATAGTATCAATTGTCTCCATCTCAACTATTGGAGGGTGAGGAGGAGAAGGAACAATATTTTCATGTCCCTCACTATTAATATCCATGTGAGATCCTCTATATCTTTTGAAATGATACCTCCTCCTCAAAGGTAACATCTCTTCTCACCTCAATCTATCTTTGATGTAGATCTTATATGCCTTCTAAGACTCACTATACCCCACAAATGTACTCATTCTTCCTGAAGGGTTTATCTTGGTCCTTTTCTTCTTGGGTACATGAATGTATAGTAGACACCCAAATATCCTGAAGTATCCAACCTTAGGCTTTACTCATGAACTGTGTCCATACTAGACATCTCGTGGTTCCCTCGTGGAACACATGTCTAAGACATATCGAGGTTCCCTCATGGAACCAATGTCTCACAAGACATATCAAGGTTTCCTCGTGAAACTAATGTCTTGGTTCCTTCATCTGACCATCTGAAGCACGACATGATGAAGTCCAAATTCCCTCCTACTAGTCCATATAGGACCCTCCAGGGAGCATGTCTCATGATGCTACCTCAAACATCTCTAGGACACATCGAGGTTCCCTCATGGAACCAATTTAACCCAAGAAACATCGAGGTTTACTCATGAAATCAATGTCTTGGTTCCTTAATCTAACCATCTAAAGCACGTCAGGATGAATCTACATCCCCCCCTACTAGTCCACACAAGACCCCATCGGGAGAACGTCTCACGATGTTGTCCAAACATCAACACTCCCTCTGGAGCTATAGGTGACTCCTCCTTTGTCTCTACTCCCTCTGACACTGAAGGTAGATCTTCCTCCTTCCCTAGAGGTAACTCAATCTCTGCTCCTTCTAGATGTAGTATTGCCTCCCTCTGTGGGAGTGACTCTACATATACTAGAACTGCCTATGTTATCTGGTATGATCCAGTTGTGGAGGTATACTTCTCCTAGAGACTTCATGTATCTAAGCATCATGTCTCGCAATGTCTCTCCTTGACATCATGTTGGAAGATCTTTCCCTCCATGTTTGCCTCACTACATGAGCCAACTAGCTCCCTCTTTCTAGGAAAACCCTGGTCCAAAACGACTACTGCCACACCAACCATGCTTTTGTACTTTTGATGTTGGCATATACTACATGCTTGACCTTATAGATCCACTTGGAAGTCACCATTGACTTTCCCTCAATTTTGCAAGCACCGTATACTCACAACTACTTCCAAGAATTTATAATTTGGTATCGAACTCACATATTCCTTCTTCAATGACAATCCATTAATTGATGTGTCCAAAGGCATAGTCCTCATCCAAGATTCAAACCATCAATGAGCATATTACACAGTCTGAGCACTATGCAAGTCCAATATCCTTGTCTTGTAGGAAACCATGGCCGCCATATAAACTTTTCAAATACAGAAATATTAACACACGAGGAATTTGATCTACTCAAAAATGAGAATCAACACTTATGTAGCAAATCCATACTGAACAAAATAGTCCACTGCAATGCTACAATTTCCAAACCCACAAACCAATAGTACAATTTTGTTAATTTTACTGTAGATTTGATAATAGGCTCCTCTCTGATCTTCCATGGGTATTATGGTGAGTAGAACCTTTGCACAAGGGACAAGTATCTTGGTATGGAAGCCATTGGTCTATGCAATCCAAGTGAAAGTAGTGACTGCACAATGGTAAGAGGCGTACACATTCTGCATCATGTGTAGAGTTCCAACAAATAGAACAATTGTTTTCCTTAGACACCCTTCTCATGTCCACTGGGAAGATAATCCTGACAACATGATTAAGAGGAATTATTAGAACCTGTGTTCTCTCTCACCAAGAAGACGCAACTGAAACTTTGAGCATCATATAGTGCTCCTTCAACTCTTTGTAAAGAATCCGAGTTGTGAGAAAACAAGAGGGGGGGAGCAGGTCCTCGGTTTTCAAAATGGTCAGTTGCATGTGAGTATTATGATTAATGAGATGTCCACTTCTCCTTCCCAATCCACTTCGCCAACTGATCATTGTCGGCACAATATAGAGAACTAAGCACACACAACGTGTCTTCAGGAAATTCGAGTTCTTGATCTACTGCCATACATAGTATGCGAGGTCGTTCCCCCTAATGTCCTCTAGTGTCCCTAGTTGGTCCTCTATAATGGAGTGCACCATCGTCGTTGCGATCTTTTAACACAATTTCCCAGGAATCCAATCCCTACGTAAAACCCCATCATTTCCTCACTTATCCATAAACTCGAATGAAGTGAGCACAATGTCATCTCTGTAATAAATCACCATGTCGTGATGGCTCATCTCCATCACGGTTCATGGAAAAACACACATAGTAACAATGCACTATCTACCAAACAATCTATTCTACCATTCACAAGCTTCCATTTCTCTTGCATTTATGATTCAATGCTTTGAGGGAGTTTCTTACTAGCTCTTTTATTTTATTGGGCCCTCCTGTGAGGGAGTCAATCCCAATCCTGCTCTAATACCATGTTGAATTTCTATGAGATGATATATGAGATTCGATGTATTATTACAATGATGGGTGTTCCATATATAGAGAACATATG
>ML782854.1:54126-70519 GCA_009831015.1 Picea engelmannii | reverse complement strand
GCAATGCTCTTTTTCCCACAGGCAACTGAACCAAGTCCCAAGTCTGGTTATTTTCCAAGGAATCCATTTCCTCTTTCATGCCTTTCTCCCACTTCTTTTTGGTGTCTACCTGCATTGCCTCTTCATAACATTTTGGTTCACCAAAGTCAGTCAAGAATAAATAATACAATGAAGGAGAGTATCGTTCAGGGCGTATACTTAACCTTGTAGATCTTCTTACAACACTTGCAGGTGTTTGAGGTACCTCCTGCTCCTCCTGCTGTTGTAATTTTTTATTTTCTGGTTCCTCTGGAATTTCTTTTTCAGTGATCTCATTAAGCACTGTGTATTCTTGTTTTTCTTTTTCCTGTTTCTTTCCCTGCAACTGTTCTTTGTACATGACCTTCTCATTGAATATGACATCTCTACTCCTAACGATTTTGTTATTTTCATAATCCCATAACCGATAACCAAAATCATTAACACCATATCCAATAAAGGTACACTTCTTGGATTTTGCCTCAAGCTTTGTTCTATTTTCTTTATCAATATGGACAAATGCTTCACAACCAAAAGTTTTCAAAAAAGAATAGTTTACCTTTTTTCCTGTCCATTCCTCCTCTGGAATTCTACCATCCAAAGAGCTTGAAGGTCCTATGTTTATTAAGTAAACAACAATATCTACAACATCTTCCCAGAACTGTAAGGGAAAACCAGCATGCAATCTCATACTCCTTGCACACTCCATGATTGTCCTATTCATCCTTTCTGACACACCATTTTCTTATGGTGTTCTTGGAACTGTCTTCTCTATACGAATCCCATGGTATGAACAGTATTCATCAAACTCCTTGCTGCAATATTCACCTCCATTATCTGATCTGAGACACTTCAACTTTTTTCCTGTCTCATTCTCAACCAAAGCTTTCCATTTCTTAAAAGTATAAAAAACATAAGATTTTTGTCGAATGCAATAAACCCAAGTTTTTCTAGTTGCATCATCAATAAAAGTAACATAATAATTAGAGCCACCAAGAGATGATACCCGAGCTGGTCCCCATACATCTGTATGCACAAGCTCTAACCTTTCATTCTTTTTTTCTTTTCCGACTCTGAGAAATCTGACTCTCTTTTGTTTTCCATAAACACAATGCACACAGAAGTCCAAATCAATTTGTTTAAGATCTGGCAACAAATTTATTTTGTGAAGGATCTACATACCCTTCTCACTCATGTGTCCTAGCCTATGATGCTATAGTTTTGTATCCACTCTTGTAGAAGCTAAAGAGATAGAAGAGTCAGTATTACCAGTACATAAATACAATGTACCTACCTGTTGACGGGCGAAATTGACCGTCCGTCAACTGGAAGAGTGGAACCGGTCCGGGGTTGTCTAATAACCCAAGCCGTTTGGGATGAACCACCCTGACGGGTTTAGAGGCTCCATTATCCGATCTAAGGTCCTAAGAAAACAAAATAAAACTACTCTAAACTAACTAATCTAACTAAAACAACTATTAAAACAAACTAAACTAATCTAACTATAAAAGAAATAAAACAAACTAATAAACTAATCTAACTATTCTATATATATAATCTACTATCTAATACTATACTAACTCTAACTAATTAAATATCTAACTACTAACAGAAATAAATCTTATTCACAAAATGTACAATATCTACAATTCACAGATTTGAATAAAAACCTCAAAAACTCATTTGCATTCTGCCCTAAGACAAAGAGAGATATTTTTTGTTGATTTTATAATTTTATGAAAAGAAATAAAACAAAAAACTAACTAAACTAAACAACTAATATACTAACTATAACTACAAATCTAAACTAAACATATATCTAACTAAACTACTAATATTATACTAACAAATTAAATGACAAATAAATAACAAAATGACTTGGAGAAACGCTCCAGATTTGTCCTATATGTAATGATTGTCTTAGCTGATCGGAGGGAGAAAACCTGCACCGAATTATCCAGGCGCTCCTTGTAAACAGAAAGCTGCAGTGCTCTTAAAATATGATTACAGGACAAACAAGACATAAAAATTACAACAATCTTATGATTTATAAATCTTCACAGTTAGATAAACCTGTATGCAAAGACTTATACAAAATAATTCAATTGATGAAGAAGAAAAATCTGTCATTCATTAACTGAATAAAGTAATTGCTGTATTTTTTTAAGTATTGAAAGAAATCAGATATGGATAAGACATTAATTAAATCATATCCTTCTGCAATAGACTATGATAGCTAAAGTAGTCTATAATCAACTGCAAAGCGACATGCATAAACTTGAAACAAAAGATTGATATTATGAAAGTGAAAGTTGTAGCAATAACATCAACTCTCGTCTCAGTTTGTATTAGAAATCCATAGCTTGGTTCTCCCACAAGTGAGGATGCATTATTACACAAAATAATAAGTATTTAAAGACCTTCCACAGGGTAAAACATCCCTGTGGAAGTTATCAAAACTGTTTACATAAAATCTGGGAAGATATCCCAAGTCTGACTAAACTAGGAACCTAAAATAAAACTAAAACACACAACTATCTCCTAGATTGTCCAACATGCCCAATGTAATTCGGATGTACCTGAAAAGGGTTAAAAATTGACAAGTTAGAAGGATATTTTTTTGATAAAATGATAAAAATCTAATTCTATAGACTAGCTACAGAATCTTGCAATTCTGTAGCTGGTTTAAATCAGACACAAAATCAACATTAAGATCAATTCAAATCTTTAAAGAATTAAATTCAATTATTAACAAGTATCTAATGGCTATTTGAAAGACAAACGAATCATTCAAATTGAGATTGTTATACTAATTCGAGATCAAAACTAAACTAAAATTAAATGACTACAGAGATGCATATACTCTGTTTCATTTGTTGCCACATAATCGGGTGAACAGAATCATATCGAACAGTAATGAAATCGTTTCATATCAATTTGAAATCGAAATAATTAAAACAGATCATAGGCAATTGTTATACTGCATCATCAACAGGAAACATGATCGAATCCAAGCAAGATCATTTTCAAATCGACATAATTGTATTGACATAACAAACGATCCATGCCATGAGCGAATTAAATCAAAACTGGCACATAAAAGTTCACAAACGAAATCGTAATGAGATCAATCAACATGATCTGTAGGATTAGTTCACTCGTTTGTTATTTCTATTTGGGGCAAACAAACTCGATTGACATTGAACGAAACCGTTAATTTCAAAATGGATTATAACCGGATTTGACAGAGATAACAAATGTCGACCAATTCGTTTTGCAAATTAAAATCAAGCAGAGAAGCATCTATGATACAGATCCAACTCATGAAAATCATCGTACTAACTGAAGATACATAGCAATCCAATCACGAACAGTTGGAAATTAACATAGTCGTTGTGAACCAAAGTCGTTCCATGATTCGGGCGTAGATATCATTTGCACAGGCTTAAATGAGAATATTGTTTTCATGAAAAACAGAGTCGTTCTTTCCGAATCGAAATCGTTCAGAATTGTATTCCTGATTTAGAAGATTATATCAATTCAAACTCACAAAGTCGTTCTGAAATCACAACATACAAACTAAATTAGAGCCATAACGAAATTATACCAGATCAAAACATGCTTGTGCTCTAAATTTAGCATGAAAAACCTCCTATTCAGATTAGATGCAACCAAATCCAATCGAAAACAAACTGTCAATTTCCTTAACTCATATCAACAAACAATCGAATCAAATCCAACGAAAACCTGTCAATTGCTAAACTGGGAATGAGCAAATCGTGTATCCAAATCAAAACTTCATTTAATTTTAGCAAAACAAAAACAATGTACAGGATGAACAACATTATGACAGAGCCATTTCAAATGATATACAGAGCTATTTGAAAACCAAACTCAAATCATTATATTAATCCGAGGAATTCACAAAATGAAATTGATACCTGCATTCATACCTGGATGACGAGCAGACAGCTTGATCATGACATTTTGGAGTTGACAACGGCTGTAGTCGATTCAACATTCCTAAACATGATGGAACCAGTGGTTCTCTGCTTCCTATCAACATCTCGAAGATTGTCCCTTTGGCTAGTCAACACTGCAACTTGGTTTTCCAACGCTTTGAATTTCGATTAAAGTAAGGGAACATCTATATAGTATCGTTCCAACCACATATCACATTGGTCACATGACGACTGTCTGGGCTTCGAAGATGCAGATGAGGGTTTGGTTATAGTGCTAAGGGTTTCGTTAGGTAGTTCGATCCCTGAGTAACTGGGATTGTTCCTTAGGCAAGGGGGTAGATTTGAAACAAATTCATAAGGTGGCTCGGAGCACAGACCCTGTGAGTAAGGGTACTCACTAGCTAGGAAGCGTTCTATGTCAGAGTCTGAATCCTCACTAAGGACTATGGGCTTCTGCTCAACACTAGGTTTAGGCTTATTCCTAGCCATTCTCGAGATAAGTCGAGCATTCTTTTTTCCTTTTCCATCAACAGTAGGGTTACCTCCAACCTTTTTGCTCACAGGCTTTTTTATAGCCTCAGCCTTCTCAGTTATAACGTCGGGTAATTCAATATCAGGGTCGACCGAGGGTTTAGGAGAGGGCAGTAGGACATGGAAAGGCACGAGTGGCCCGACCTTAGCTTCATTAATCACAGGCTTGTCAATCTGGACAGGTTCTGTATCATCAAAACCATTTCGAGCGATAAAAGCTCACCAGCTATCACCGTGGAGACTTAAGTGATGAATAATGATAAGTCTGATTAGGCCATGGTGGAACAGGCTACTATTGGCCTTTTCTCTTTTAAACCTTTTCGACATTTTGTATAGGCTACGCTGGAAATAGAAAGGCATATTCAATGGATACCCCATAAAATTCATTAACAGTTGAAGGTGATAAAGAAAAACGAGTCCATATCGACCCTCACAGGTCACGAATTGTTTAACTACTATCAAAAGGTCGTGCCATCTTGTTTTAAGCATGGAAATAGGCGTACCTCTATCATAGGATGTGACCTTTCATGAGACGAACAGAAGTGGCCATGGCACCTCCTCCACTTTAGAGTTTTTAAACCAACGCTGGCCCGTGGATGGTAACCTGGTGGCAGAGCTAATGAACTCTTCACTGATTTCCAACTGAATGTCACCCACCTTGGCTCTACAACCATCAAAAGTCAGGGCGAACTGCTGTGCAACAAATAGATTAAAACCCTCGAATCGTTGTACAAAGGTGAGCCAACCGCTATCTTCCAAGTCTCTCCGTGCATTGTCGAACAACAACAAGGCTTGGCTACCGTTCGACTCAATTCGCACCACCGGTGCCATGGATAAGATCACACGGTAAGTCCAGGGTTTGAATCATAACATACACAGGAGCAGAGTGCACGAAGGGTTACCCGAACTAACAGAGGTGAAACAGGGATAAGGGATAGGCATTAATGACAACGTGCGAAGGTGGTGGATCTTATTTGTTGGACATGCATAATAGTTATTGCCAAGGTACAACCGTCAGTGCTTTCAACTATACAAATCACAACGCACAAGTATCATAACTATGCCATTTCAATCAATCCATTGAAACCTTTGGTAAGTGGATAAACCATGCGCGCAAGCAATATTATGCCATAGTTTTTAAAACCAAACTTACAAATTGAAACCAATACCAATGTTTTTACCATGTGACATGCATTGTATCAATTCATATCAAGAGTTTAAGCGAGGTACCAATGCTTTTTGAACTAGGTGTCATATCAAATGAAATATATCAAGGGTTTAACCATAACACCTATATATTTTTATGAAACCAATGGTCAAGTAAATCAAAGAACATATAAATCCAATTACCAATGAATCACAAACCTAAATTACTCATAAAATGAAATTACATAATCAATCAAAGGATGTCCAATGAGTACAGATCAAAAAGTTTTGCCAACTGCATAGTGATAAGTAAAATGTAAATGCAATGGGCATATTGACAAGAAGGATAACGACGACTCAATAATGATTTTAATGGGACTTTGAAAGACCGAGTTTTCATGCTTACAGTCATGAAAACAAACGAAGGTAAGTGTGCAAATAGCGCAAAAATACAAGTGTCGTTTATTTCAGAATTGCGACGAAAAATTAAGGTTTTCAAAACATGGTGTAGGCAACTTATAAGACAGCGAAAAAATGTGAATTGGCTTCCAACACTACCTTCTCTCCTTTCGCTATCACCAATGATTCTTTGATGACCTTCCACATCTTATCTGTAAATATGGATATACAACCTTCACTTGCCAACTACCCTGTTGAAATTAAGTTTTTCCTTAAATCTGGAACATGTCTTACCTCTTTCAACGACCATTGGTTTCCATTTCGTTGCTTTATTTTTATCTTTCCCATTCCAACAATTTTGCATGGTGCATCATCACCCAAATGAACCTGTCCAAAATAACCTTGAACATAATCTAGAAAATGTTTCCTATGGGGTGTGCCATGAAATGAAGCTCCTGAATCTACTACCCAAGACTCAGAAATATTATCTACAGAAAGAATCAAAGTGTCTTGTAACACATCATCTGTTACATTTGCTTCCTGATTTCTCTCATGTTGTCCATCTCTTTGTTTCTTTGGATCTCTGTAGCCCTTCTTCAGATGTCCTTTCTTCCCACAATTCTAGCACTCTATCTTTCTAAGTCTAGATTTGGATCTTCCCTTCCTAGAATTTTCGCGGTTCCCTGAGCCCTTTCCTCTATCCTTTTGTCTTCCCCTTTTCTCCATGTTCAACGCATTACCTGATGTCTCACCTGTGCTTTTTTGTCGCATTTCCTCACTAAGGATAACACTAACAACATCATCAAATTTTAAAGTATTTGAACCAGAGACAGAGTTACTTATAGCCATGACCAGGCTATGCCAGCTTTTTGGCAATGAGCACAAGACTAGAAGAGACCTGACCTCATCATCAAAGTCCACTTTTACAGAACTTAGTTGATTAGTAACCGTATTAAATTCATTTAAATGATCTGCAACAGACCCACCTTCTGACATATTCATATTAAATAATCTCTTCATTAGAAATACCTTATTGGGCGCTGAGGGTTTTTCATACAATTTGGCCAATGCATCCATCAAACCCTTCGTTGTCTTTTCTTTGGAAATATTGAAAGCCACTGACGCTGCTAGGCTTAGCCGTATCATTCCTAGAGCCTTTCTGTCAAGAATCTCTCATTCTTCATCCTTCATGGCCATGGGCTTCTTTGTTATTCCACCCAATGATAGGAATAGATCCTTCTGATATAAATAATCTTCCATCTGCATATTTCATAACTGGTAGTTTTGGTTGTTAAATTTCTCGACCCTAAACTTTCCATCTTCCGACATTGCTCCCACTCGAACCAAGAACCCTCTTTTCCAGCAAGTTACCTTTCTCTCTAATACCAGTTGTTAGAAAAACAGGATCGTGGAGTAATAAAGTAAAACAAACGCGGAAACAAAACACAGAAGATACACAATACAAGAGAGACACAGATTTACGTGGTTCACCCAGTGTGGGCTACGTCCACCAGAGAAATTGTCAGGTCCTTCCTTTATTATTATCCAACAAATGAAGGGATACAACCTACAACAAAACCCATTGTAACTTCTTCTTCTTTCTCTCACAGTATCCTCTCTCAAAATACAATATTCACCATCAACCATAGCCACAATACATTTCCCTCATAAAAAAGGGTTTCCTTCTAGGGAAAAAAACCCTAACATAATCTCTACCGTTAGATATGCGACCTTATAATGAACGATCCAGATTTACAATGAAATTACAATATACATTTATAAGGCAATTTTTTCCTTCAGAGGCTTCACCCCCAAACCCCCATCAGGGGACGCTGCCCCCGAACCCCCGCTGGGGGCCCACTTGCCCCTAGACCCCCCAGCCGGGGGGATAGCCCCCCAAGACTCCGTAAAGGGGGTACCCCCCCTCTGCACTCCCCTGCGTGGAAGAGTGTACATACTTCTGGGGTGTAAATACTTCATGGGGTATAAACACGGTTGAAAGCAAGGACCGCTGAATCAGGAAGATAATCAGGCTCCACAACCAACAACAAGGCCAAAGGTAAAGATGCATACATTATTCTCTTAGTATGTTTACCAAACAAATATCCTCAGCTATTTATTCATCTATGGCATGGTGAATATGTTGATTTCATCTGCAATACATGGTTTGCAGTTCTCAAGAAGTATCAACAAGTACAAGCGAGACGTCGAACATAGCGCAGGTTCCGCAGACTAAGAGGTGTGGTTGCAAAACTCTGGCTCCATAGTTCATCGAAGCTATGCGTGTACTTATAGATTTATTCCAGTGAAAGAAGAATACAAAAAAAATGCACACTACTATTCACTTTAGTTTTCCTGTTCAAAAATTGTCACTAGGTCTAGAGTTGTAACACCCAAAGTACCATCAATAGAGAGCTTGACCAGTCGCTGAATTGGACAAGTGTTCGTCGGGGACATAATGGTCGTCTATAACACCTACTTGGACAAGGAAAAAAAAACTAGATCCATTATACGTGCTGACATGACAGACAAGGAGGCCAAGATGATAGTGACACTGACTATTCCTACACAACTTGTATAGAAACATGCAGAAAAGATATTGTCGGGTAATGGGATATCCATTACAAATTTTAATATATTGCCCAAAACAATATATGACCATGGTAATTGTGATGGGATTATTTCGCTCAACGAAACAAGTATTGTGGAAAAAATTCTCGTTATTTGTTTAGAATATCGTTTTGTCCTAGACGTGACTATCAGCCAGCTTGCATAGAGCAGTGATATTTACCCAATCGGAACCATTGGCTCAGTTGTCACACTGGCAAGAAAAATTACCTTGCAACACATTCTCCATATAAAGGATGGAGAGTCGGATAGCGACAAGGCAATGGTACTGCTTTCCATATCCAGTTTTTTCCTTTACTTTCACATGTGCATGTATCTCAGGTAAGTTACACAAATATTGCACTGTTCCATGTTATAGCTGTAATTGTTTGATACCTATTCACATTTGTTTTTGTCAATGGAACAACAATTTCATAAAGGTCAGTTTCCACTTATGCTCTTCAAAAATATAACGAAGAAAAGGGATGTTAGAGAAAGGATCTTTTGCACAACCCAAGCAACGTTTGTAACAGAGTTGCGAGTAGATATAGTAGAGGATCTGAAGAAACTAGATAGCTCTACAATTGTTGTGCGTATACATTCACAAAATCATCCTCACCCTTCTTATACAAATAGCCTTCACCAAATTTCTGCGGCTTGTTTTATTTTATTTTATTTTATTTTAGGGGGGGGGGGTGCAGTTGTGTATTATATTGTTCAACGTATTAATTCCTATGTTCATGTTCCTAGGTTGAAGGTGTTTTGGTTGCAGCGAATGCGTACTCGACCCCTTTGAACCTGTATGTGCGAAATTCAACTCTCCTGCTTTTGCCTCTGCTTTGATAAGTGATCATACGATTGATTGTCTACGATGCGGTGAAAAATGTCCATATATATATGGAAATTTCCCCAACGTTGTCATCCGAACCGTGGGCAACAAAACCGTGCATTGTATAGTTAGGCAACGTCTGTTACAAAATGTGCTTCCTAGGTTGGTAGAATTGTCGTATGAAATATATCTACGGAAAAAGGCAAGCAGTGTCTACATGATGCGTGACTTTTGAATACACAACAAATTTACCTTAAATGAGGACAATGCAATTTTGCATATCGACTGAAGAAGGAAAAACACAATACATATCAAACTTTGGCAGGAAATGAAAATATCTCATGTGTCTCTATAATATTTCTTCAACATCCAGATGAATGTTTATCGAACTCGAGTACTTGAAATTGCATGTGCATAAGATTGTCGGTTAGAGAATGGGAAGCATGGAAACAAAACCCATATATCCCATGGCCCTGGTTATTTTCTACTGGGAACATATACCAAATGTAAGAGAAAATGAATGCCGCAATGTCTTTTCTTTGTATATCAAATTGTTTGATGCAAAGGTCGATGCGTCCTGCTCTATGGAACCTTGTGGGAACTTGCTTGCAGCCTGTTTGGAGTTTGGTTGGTTCTTGGTTGTATGCTTCGTCTATTAATTTGTATATCGCGGAACTCTGAGTGTTGTTTGGAGGACACAGAACAATAGAATTGCAAATTTTTAGCCAGCTAGCCCGCAAATCCGCCTGATAATTTGTATGGCGTTGTGACGCAAATGTAGTGTGTGGCTTGTTTTAGCATTCTTCCTTGATCGACAAACTTGGTAAAATTAATCTCCTAGAATAATTTGAAATCAACAAATATATACTGTGTGAAGTCCAATTGTGCTATCATATCAACAAGAGGCCCTTAAAATTCAAATTGGTCGTTGTTATGCTTGCGGTGATAGAATTTTAAAAAGCTTTGTTTTGTTTCCTTTGTTTTTTTTAAATAAGCGATTTAACATCCTTTGGTAATTCTATGTAATTAAATTGTACAATATCAATATTTAATATTAACAATTGACCTTTCAATTTGTATATCGTGGAACTCCGAGTGTTCTTTGGAACACATGGAAAAATAGAAGTGCAATGTTGAGCCAGCCAGCCCGCAGGTCTGCTTGTCAATTTGTATATCGTGGAATTTTGGGTGTTGTTCGTAGGGCACTAAACAATAGAGGCCCAATTTTCAGCCCGCCAACCCGAGAACCCGCGATCCAAAAAGTGGCTAAGTATGGAATGCGGGATTCGTACATGCTCTATAAAATCTCATGTCCATACTTTATAGAAGTACATATTTAGTATGTATTACTCATTTTTCAGAAAATTTCTAGGTATGGAAGTTGGCGGATTCACGCCTTCAGAATTCACTTGCTTTTATATCACCAGCCCGACCTATCGCTTCCCCGTTTCATATTGTACAAAATTTTTGGTTCGCGGTTTTCCTAATAGGTGAGTTATCAGATAGGCGGGTTCAATATTGATAATTTATGTAATTGAATTGTACAATATCAATATTTAATATTAATAATTTAGTATTTGAAAATTATGTTTTTTGATAATGTTAGATAGTTTACAGGGATGACCATCCGTAAACAATGGCAATCTTGATCCTGCCAGTCCTAGAGTTCGTCTGTCAATTTGTATATCGCGGAAGTTTGATCGTTGCTTGGAGGACACATAACAATAGAAATGTAATGTTGAGCCAGCCAACCCAAAAATCCACTTGTCAATTTGCATATCGCGGAACTCTGGGTGTTGTTTGTAGGGCACAGAAAAATAGAGGCCCGATTTTGAGCCTGAGAACCCACAATCCAAAAAGTGGTGAAGTATGGAATGAGGGATCCGTACATGCTCTATAAAATCTCATGTCCATAGTTTATAAAAATACATATTTAGTATGTATTATTCGTTTCCTCCGAGTGTTGTTTGGAAGACACAGAACAATAGAAGTGCAATGTTGAGCCAATCAGTCTGTAAGTCTGCCTGTCAATTTGTATATCGCGGAACTCTGGGTGCTATTTGTAGGATACAGAGCAATAGAGGCCCAATTTTGAGCTCACCGGACCGAGAACCCGTGATCCAAAAAGTGGCCAAGTATGGAATGCGGGATCCATACATGCTCTATAAAAATCTCATGTACATACTTATAAGAGTACATAGTTAGTATGTATTCCTCATTTTTCAGAAAATTTCTAGGTGCAGAAGTTGGCGGATTCACATCTTCAGATTTCACTTACTTTTATATCACCATCTCGATAGACCGATTCCCCATTTCATATTGTAATAAACGAATATAAACTAGTCGAAGTCCAATTGTTCTATCATATCAACATGAGGCCCTTAAAATTCAAATAGCCGGCAAGTCCGCTTGTCAATTTGTATATTGCGGAACTCTGGGTGTTGTTTGTAGGGCATGGAACAACAGAGGCCCAATTTTGAGCCTGCCAGCCCGAGAACCCACGATCCAAAAAGTGGCTAATTATGGAATGAGGGATCCGTACATGCTCTATAAAATCTTAGGCCCATACTTTATAAAAGTACATATTTAGTATGTATTACTCATTTCTCGGAAAATTTCTAGGTGCAAAACTTGGTGGATACACGTGTTCAGATTTCCACCCACTTTTATATCACCAGCCTGATCGACCTCTTCTTCGTTTCATATTATACAAAAATTTTGGAACGCAAGTTTCCGAATACGCGGTTTTTTCTTTTAAATAAGATATTTAACATCCTTTAATAATTTTATGTAATTAAATTGTACAATATCAATATTTAATGTTAATACTTTAGTATTGAAAATAATGTTTTTAGGTAGTGTTAGATAGTTGATAGGGATCACCATCCGTAAACAATCGCAATCTTGAGCCCGCTAGCCCTGGATCACCATCCGTAAACAATCACAATCTTGAGTCAATTTGTATATCGTGGAACTCCGAGTGTTGTTTGGAGGACACAGAACAATAGAAGTGCAATGTTGATCCAGCCAGCCTACAAGTCCGCATGTCAATTTCTATATCGTGGAACTCTTGGGTGCTATTTGTAGAACATAGAACAATAGAGGCCCAATTTTGAGCTCGTCAGCCCGAGAACCCACTATCTAAAAAGTGGCCAAGTATGGAATGCAGGATCCGTACATGCTCTATAAAATCTCATGTCCATACTTTATAAAAGTACATATTAAGTATATATTACTCATTTTTTTCTGAAAATTTCTTGGTGGGGAAGTTGGCAGATTTGCGTCTTCATATTTCACTTACTTTTATATTACCAGCTCGACTGGCCGCTTCCTTGTTTCATATTGTACAAACTTTTTTGTCTAATTAAATTCTACAATATCAATATTTAATATTAATAATTTAGTATTGAAAATAATGGTTTTAGGTAATGTTAGATAGTTGATAGGGATTACCATTCGTAAACAATCACAATCTTGAAGCTGACAGCTTTGGAGTCCATCTATCAATTTGTATATCACGAAACTCCAAGTGTTGTTTGGAGGACACAGAACAATAGGAGTGCAATGTTGATCCAGCCAGCCCATAGGTTCGCTTGTCAATTTGTGTATTGTGAAATTCTCGGTGCTATTTGTAGGTCATTGAACAATATAGGCCCAATTTTGAGCCTACCAGCCTGAGAACTCGCGATCCAAAAAGTGGCTAAGTATGGAATGCGAGATCCGTACATGCTCTATAAAATCTCATGTCCATACTTTATAGAAGTACATATTTAGTATGCATTACTCGTTTTTCGGAAAATTTCTTGGTGCGAAAGTTGGCGGATTCACATCTTCAGATTTCACTTACTTTTATATCACCAGCCTGACCGTCCGCTTCCCCGTTTCATATTGTACAAACTTTTTTGTCTAATTAAATTGTACAATATCAATATTTAATATTAATAATTTAGTATTGAAAATAATGTTTTTAGATAATGTTAGATAGTTGATAGGGATTACCATCTGTAAACAATCGCAGTGTTGAGGCTGTCAGCCTTGGAGTTCATTTGTCAATTTGTATATCGTGGAAATTTGAGTGCTATTTGTATGACACAAAACAATAAGAGTGCAATGTTGACCCAACCAGCCTCCAGGTATGCTTGTCAATTTGTATATCGCAGAATTATGGGTGTTATTTGTAGGCCACGAAACAATAGAGGCCCAATTTTGAGCCCGCTATCCAGAGAACCCATGATACAAAAAGTCACTAAGTATGGAATGCGGGATCCGTACATGCGCTATAAAATCTCATGTTCATACTTTATAGTACATATTTAGTATGTATTACTCGTTTTTCGAAAAATTTCTAGGTGTGGAAGTTGGTAGATTCACATCTTCAGATTTCACTTACTTTTATATCACCAGCCCAACCGATCGCTTCCCCGTTTCATATGGTACAAAAATTTTGGCTCGTGGTTTTCCGAATAGGCGAGTTACCAGATAGGTGGGTTCAATATTGTGTTTCCATTGTTCCGCCATCTGCAGACAACAACCTGGCTTCCGTGATCTACAAATTAACAAACACATTGAAATAAAATAATATATACTATGTGAATTCTAATGGAACAATCATATGAACGAGAGGACATTAAAATTCAAATTCCTCATTGTTATACTTGTGGTGAAGCTAGCAGTACAAAGACTTTACTTAAACATCCAAAAAATGATTTTCTTGTAACTTTCCCATTTTTCTCTTATACAAACTGATCCTGAAAACTATAAACATCGTTTATTGTATTTATAACTTGATTAAAGAACTTATTAACATGTTTAATGCACTCCATAGTTACTTTTATGACAAATTCCCACTTCCAAAAATTGCCATCTGCTTTCTCTTTTCCCTCTACTTTCCCTTTCTTTACTTACTCGTTTTTCGAAAAATGTCTAGGTGCGGGATTTGGCGGATTCACGTCTTCAAATTTCAATTGTTACTTTTATATCACCATCCCAACCGACCGCTTCCTGTTTCATATTGAACAAACTTTTTGAATCACGGGTTCCTACATAGGCGGGTTCAACATTGCGTTTCCATTGTTTCGTCGCCTGCAAATAGCACCCAGACTTCCGCGACTTATAAATTAGCAAACAAATTCATCTTCATCTCGTATGCTTTCGCTTTCTGTTTACTTGGTCCTTTTTCATAATGTCTCATCCTTTTATATACAAAACCCGAAGTTCAACAATATACAAATTGCCCTCTCGACATTGCACTTTTGTTGTTCCCCTACGCACAAACAACACCCAAAATTTCGTGACATACAAATTGACGGCTGATATCTATCAGTGAGATGTAATATGACCATCGGCCCCTCACGTCTCCTAAGTATATCTTTTGCCCTTTTGTTTTTGTAACCTGCCTGACTGCTTTCCATACTTGGGCATTTCTTGGAATCTGTTTTGCAGGTTGGTGGGTGGACGAAATGTACAATGCTTGGTCACAATTCGCCATCACCGCTACCTTTGTACTTATTTCCAGATATGTAATAATTAATATTTAATGCTAGTATTTCATCATGGAGAAACCGTTAAGATTGTCATTATTGTCCGAAAGGCTGGAAAATATTTTTCATTACTACGAATTAAACCAAGATTTGTGGAGAAGAGTGTTATCCTTTCCAAGTATTCATTTCAAACATCATGCAATCTGTTTCGTGCACCAGCAGGTTGGCGCCTTTAAGAAATCTCTAATTCTTAATCTCTCTTCACCATCTCTGCCACCTTCGCACTTTTTTCTAAATATGCAATTAGCGAGATTTAATGGTAACAACTCATTATGCATGAACCCTAGAGATTGTCATTGATCAGTGAAAGGCTCGATGAGATATTTCATTGATACACATTAAACCATAATTTGCGGAGGGTTACATTATCCCTCCCCAATTTTCATTTCAAACGTCGTCTAGAGAAAACGGAAATTCTCATTAACTTGTGGCAGCAGTTATGTCCATATACAGTAAACACATTCATCCATAAAAGGAGATGGTCCCTTTGTACACCGAGAGATATATTTCAAGCCAAAGAATTCCAAGGCAACCCTGTCTGCTTAGAGAACCTTCCCAATTGCATTGATGCCTGGCGCAGAGGTTGATGTCATGGATTTCGAGCCGAAAGAAGATGATCTGATGGGTGATGATACGCCAATGGATGATGGCAATGTAGAAATTGTTACCACTCCTACGCCCAAATTGAAATCAACCATAATGGGCGAAACTTCCTAGCTCAGTGATGGTGGTCTTGAAAACACCAAAAGGAGTTTTAGAAAAGAAATCGACATTGAACACAACAACCTCTTTGCAGCTCGAAAGTAGGAATTCCAGAGGTCCAAATTAGTCTATTCTGGTCGGAAGACTTTCACTGTAAAGAAATGATATGTTGATGCTCCCAGAGATATATTTCAATCCAAAAAAATATTCACTTACGAGATTACTGTCTTGTTCTCTGGATATACAATTAACATCTTCGGGAATGAGGACCAGAACTCTCACTGTTGCAAGGCATATTTCTACTAGTCATCTCCTTCCACCTAGAATGGACTAATTTGGGCCTCTGGAATTGCACGTGCAACCTGTGTCCCTGAAGTATTTTCGACTGTGCAGAGGCGGTTTCTAGTTGTGTCCTAACTTTTAGTTAAGGGCTATTCCGCCCTGCAATGTTTTTCGTCTTCTTCCTCACGGGAAGCTTCTGAAAACTATCAATTTTACCAGAGGATGATTCATTGAGGAGAAAGCAGCAAGGATCCTGCATACTATGGATCTCGTGCCTTTGTTTGTGGCAGATACGTTCAATGTTTTAGACCAAAGAACTGGGTCTGATTTCTAAGGATAGATGTACAATACTCGATGTTTTTTTTTTTTTTTTTTCT
>ML782854.1:37555-54114 GCA_009831015.1 Picea engelmannii | reverse complement strand
TGGATTTGCTATTAATTTTTTTTTCCTTGGAGTCTTCGTTGATGCTTCTTTTCTGGATTTAAACCTGTTCTCATTAGCATGGTTCGGTGGTCTCGTAGTTCTTCGATATTGTATTTACTTAGGTAATTTTTTCTAAGATGGAACATCTAACAATTACATAACAATGTACTGTGTCAATCCACCAGAATTTTATGCAAACAAAAAATGGATTACACACAGTTTCAAACCAACATTTAATTCTATTCACAATGCAGATAGAACATAGTAATACCAAAGTACAATGTTGTAGAAAAATCATCATTCTTTTTTCTAGACATGCAATTATTAAGTTTTAATGCTAACAACCCATAATGCAATAAGTTTAATACTTAAATTAATATGTTACAGTCATGGAAGAATGTATCAAGAACACACTTACATCCACATGTTCCAATAAAATCTAAACTTCAACAAAGAATTTGCTGACAATTAGTAGAAAATGAAGTTTAATACTTAAGTTAATATGTTACAGTCATGGAAGAATGTATCAAGCACAAACTTACACCCACACGTTCCAATAAAATCTAATCTTCAACAAAGAATTTGTTGACAATTAGTAGAAAATGAAGTTTAATACTTAAGTTAATATGTTACAATCATGGAAGAATGTATCAACACCCACACGTTTCAATAAAATCTAATCTTCAACAAATCATTTGCTGACAATTAGTAGAAAATGATGGTTTTGCAACAAGGGGGCTTGTTTGAAGCCAATTCACGCTTACGAAAACTGTCATCCACCTTTCTATTTTCCCACTCTTTTATCCCCTGTAGTTTCTCTTCCTGGTTACTTAATCGTTTTTTTTTTTTTTTCTTTCTGAAAATGCCTTGTTGAGCGGGTTGGTAGATTCACACGTTTGTCTAAATTGGCTCTCTATTGTTCTGTGTCCTACAAGTAGCACCCATAGTTCTGCAATATGCAAATTGACAGGTGGACTTGCGCGCTGGTTGGCTCAACATTGAACTCCTATTTTTTCGTGATCTCCAAACAACATTTAGAGCTCCGTGATATACAGATTGACACATGGGCTCCAGGGCTGGCGGGCTCAAGATTGTCATTCTTTACGGATGGAAAAGTGCTAAAATGAGCCACATACTACATTTGCATCAAAGAAGTTATATTAAAGGGCAAATCATTTCCTCTATAGTTTTGTGTCCTACAAACAACACCCAAAGTTCCGCACTATACAAATTGACAGCTGGACTTGTGGGTTGGTTGGCTAAAAAAATGACTCGAAGTTTCATGATATACAAATTTACAGACGAAGCATACAACCAAGAACCAAGTAAACTCGCGGATCATATTCCTAGTCATTGTTTTCTGTGTTCACCACCTTCACACTTCTTTCCAAGTATATATCTTGCCAGGAAAATGAGATATCTGTTACAGATGTGAATATATTGGCCCTTCTTTTTCGTCTTCTATACTTAGCCAAATATCCGTTTCTCTTTTCCTTGAACTTTATCTTTCTTTTCACTTATTCATTTTTCGAAAATGTCTAGCTATGCCCATGGGCGGAATTGCGGGTTCACGTTTGCACTCCTTCTCTTATATTGCGACACCGCCCGACTGCTTCCTTATTCCATACCCAGACACTTCTCCAACCATGGATTCCCGATAGGCAGGTTCTAGATTGGACTTCTATTGTTCCAAGACCTGTGAATAGTACTGTGACTTCCACGATATACAAATTTACAACCAGACTCAGATCATACCGTCTTCCGTATTACAGTCTACCTATCATGCCCTCTTTCGTGGTACACATTTTTCACTGAAAACTTCCGAGAAATACAATTTAACCGTTGGGTCCTCACATCTTTTGTAGAACTATTGTCACCCCATTTTGAAGCCTGTCTGTCTGCTTTCCATACTTCGCCATTTCTTCGAATTTCTTTCGCAGATCATCGGTTTGGTGGGTTCAAGAAATATTCAGTTCCTAGTCGTTGTTTCCTGTGCCCGCGCCCTTTTGCAATTAACAATTACCAATTATATATAAGATCTTATTTCTAGGCATGCAATTAACAAGCGTTAATTTCAAACATCGTGGAATGTCATTTGCATGTCATCGGGTTGGTTCGTTCATGAAAACTTCAATCCTCGATATCGATAATGAGTCCACCCGACCGATTCCCTATTCCATACTTAGCCACGTTCCCAGAATTCTACAAATATACAAACCAGCCACTGAACTTCCCCATCATGCTCTCTTCCGTTTTACACGTTTTGTAGTAAAAAATTTCGATACATAAAATTTGACTGTGGAACACTCGCCTCTCCTAAGTATCCCCGTAATCCTATTTTGAATCACGCCCGACCACTTTTCAGACCTTGCCATTCGTTCCTTTCTCTCCCACGTCTCTGTGACCTTCGCACTTGTCTATTATAAAAGAAANTATATATATATATATATACACACACACATATCTTGTTTCTAAATATGCAATTACTGACATTTAATTCTAACAACTCATCATGCAGGAACTGTGTAGATTGTCATTGATGGACGAAAGGCTCGAGGAGATCTCCTATTATTACACATTAAACCAAGATTTGTGGGGGGTTATATTATCCTTTCCGAGTGTTGATTTCAAAATCATGAAATGTCGTTCGCACATCATCGCCTTGGCACATTCATGAAACCTCAAATCCTTAATTTCTCTTCGTCGTACCCGCCACCTTCACATTTCTAAATATGCAATAAGTAAGCTTTATTGCTAACAATTCATCATGCAACACCCATACAAATTGTCATTAATCAACGAAAGGCTCGAGGAGCTTTCCCATTCATAAGCATTTAATCAAGATTTAGCGGAGAGTTACATTATCGACTCTAAGTGTTCATTTCAACCATCGTCTGGAGCAAACCAACGTTCTCATAAACCTATGGCATCATCTTGACAACAATTCTGTGGAGATATAGTGAAAATCTTCAGGCGCGAGGACCATAACTTCTAGTGGTCTAGGGAATATTCTTATTACTCAACCCCTGCCGCAGAGAACCAAGTAATTTGGACCTCTAGGGTTGTTCGTGCAGGTTGTGTCCCTAAGGTTTTTGACTGTAAGGACCTGGTCTCTTGGTGCGTCGATAAATTTATTTCAGAAAAAAGAATTATTCCACTATGGGACCACTCTTCTGTTTCTTTTTCATCTCAGGTCTTCCTCTAGATGTTAAGATTGTCGAAGCCAACATTGAGGTTCAGAGGAGAATATTGAAAATAGTTCTTAGTAAAGCATACTAATGGGTTGGACCTCTTGCCCCATTTATTGGAAGACCCAATTCTAGTTCCTGAAGATATCACAAGCTTGCAGGTTAGCTCATTTAGAAATCCATTCCGCGAAATTGCCTAGTTGTTTACAAGAATAACGGGACAGGAGTCCACAACAACTATTTCCCGGATGACTCTTTATATTTTGTATTTCACAGTCAACGAACAAGACATTTTTTATTGGGGCAAGTTAATTTCCCATGAAATATGTTCCCAATTGTCAAGCTTCAAAAGGGAAAATAAATTTTATATATCGTCCTACTTACTTTTTGCGATAGCACATTGCTTTCAGTTTCCATAGCTGTCTCCATCCAAGAATGTCAACTAGGAATTCGACCCAATAACGTTCTGGTACTAGGCCTTGTGGAAGCACACAACTTCCCACTGTTTTTATGAGGTTTTTAATGGCTTCATGTATGTTTTCAAAGTTTTGTTATTAGGAGGAGATGCTCCCTGCATATCTGAACAGGCAACCAGTTTTTTGGACAGGAAGGGGACACTTGAACATTTGGATAATTACACTGTGATAAGAATTTTTGCCTCCACGGAAAAACCTGCTCTCCTTCCATGTCACATTACAGAAAAAATGTTTGTTGCAGAAGTAGCACGACAATACAACTACTGGTTGCACCTATTGAAAGATAAGAGAAAAAAAATAGTTCATTCCTCTACCTTGGAAAGTCAGGGAGTTTGTGTTGAAAAACATCAACAAAATTGACGAATTCGCAACACATTCTAGCAACTTCAGCCTGAGATATGCTAAAAGCATAAGAGGGTTCAACCCCGATAATATTTTTCGACAACATTCACAAAAACTTGGCCTCGACGATTGTTTTTTCAAAAAACACCTGTCCGAAAACAGAGACACTGACGGAAACACTCCTGCTTCTGATGTTGGTGACCTAGACACACTGCAAATAAACACTAAATTGTACAGGCAATAGGGGGAAGGCCCCGGTGACAAGAGTGTTCAATCGACGAATATCACTCCAAAAAGTACGACATCCTGGAGCATCCCTCCAACGGCCCACCACAACAAAAAAGCAACTCATATTTCTTCAAATGGAGGAGGAGATAACGACCCTCCTCACTCTAAAATTTATAGTTCTCACAAGCTTCCAGTAGACAAGAAGAGAAAAAAAAATGTGGGACAGGCAGAAGAGCCGAAAATTTAGAGTGAGAACATGGAACTTGACACTGATTTGGATAGCATGCTCCGCTACCTTGATCAACCCGAAGATGCCATCCAACATAGTCATCCAATGGACATATCCGATAACAAAATTTTTGATGAAGATGAATCCTTCCTGTTCCAGAGCATTGCTTTTGACAACCAATCCAAAAAATTGATAATTAAGAAAAAATATGTAAAAAATAAGAAAGGAAAATCTCGTTTAGAGGTTGACCTTGCCAACATGCGTCTGTCCCAAATCTATTAACTTCACAAGGTGAGCAGAGATGCACTTCATGATTCCATTGGAGGCATAGAGGCCGAGAATGTCAGACTGAAGGACTGGGTCAAAGAATTAGAAGAGGCTTTGCTTCCTATGCCATTGCTTGCCAATCCTTTGGCAATAGCCATGCTTGCCACCCCTGCAACCAACTTAAAAGGATCCTCTAGCCTCCTCGCATCCTATAGAGGATATGTGGAGAATAATATCAAGAAAAGAATGGAACTGGTTACTGAGGCATGGAAAACATCACAAACCATCACTTCCCTTGGAAACAGGGCACATAGTTTGCTCGCACATTTGCAGGCAGAGTTAAAAGATGAAGAACATTTCTATTTAAACATAGTCCTTCCTTTTGGCACCATTGTCAACAATATGATAGAAACAAAAAGAAGACAACAAGATCTTCCATCCAAAAACTGGATCGGTCAATTAAATGCATGCTGAAAAGAAAAAGTGAAGAACCTGCATCTCATTGTTCAGTCATGTGAAGAAGCCATATCAAATAAAGATAAATTATTCACAAGGCTGTCAAGAATAAACTTAACCGAAAAGACCAACGACTTCCAAGACCCCGACTTAATCAAAAAATCCTTGCCTTTAACTAGGCAAGAGTTCGATAAAGAGGTTGATATGTTTAAGGCGTTCTCTTTGGAAAATTTTTACAACATCCTTGAATATGATCAAGCTCATGTCGATGAATGGCTAGTCGACTATTCAATACAGAATGAGAAAATTCATCAGACTCCGTGTAATCTTTCTATCAACATTCGGGAATTAGAAAACGATGTTTTCAAAATAAAAATCCGGAATGAGATCAACGTCGCCCCAATGAGAAGATACATTGAAGAATGGCTCGAAAGAGAATTGAAGCATGCCACCGACGAATGACAACAGACAGTTGACACGATTCCAGCAGTCGTCGATGACATCAATGAAACAACAACCGCAAGAAAATAGAAAAATGGCTCATATGTACCATCATTGTAAGTATACTGATCGCATCTTGCTTTGTTTATCAACCCAGTTATTCCACTTTTTTAAATAGAAATGTGTAGCCAAACACTTATACCTTTCAATTTATTTTTTTGCACGTATTGCACTCTATCTTCTTTCCACAATTCTGTTTCTTGTACATATTTCTCTTATGGTCCGCGAGAGCCCCAATCCCAGTCTATATGACAAACACATTGAAATTTCCAGTAATATGTAACAAACTTTTATTTTTTGATATATTTCAAAATTTCCAGTAATATGTAACAAACTTTTATTTCTTGAGATATTTCAACTAAAACTGTTTTCTTATCTCCTTTTTAAATTTATGTCCTCGTACATTTTTATCTTTCACCAGTCTATATGACAAATGCATTTAAATTTCCAAATTTTTTCTTCCACTATGCACAAATTGTACTTTGTTAAATACAATAAAAAAATAAATGGTGCTCTACATGCCACGCATCATTTACTGCATGGATACCACATGTGCTTCATGCTGCTTGCCACATCTTTGCTACAGTTTTCATCTGCCTCTACTACTTTTTCCTATCCCACTTCAACCCGACACACTTAACCAATTATCTCTCCGCGGGGTCGCACCTTAGCACTAACGAAATTTTATGCCCCATGTTCTGTGATATACATGTTGCACACAACATTTCCATGATATACATTTTGCACCAAACACTTTTGTCATTTACAATTCGACCCCATTTTCCACAATTTACCTTGTACCTGCTTGGCAGGGACTACGCTGCCACACAACCTTGTTTATCATTTGTGTCGGTGGCCCTACTAGGGGTTCCTACTATTGGATATAACAATGGGTATGTTTTTTAATTTTGTATTAGTTTTTTGTTGACTTTAAATTTGTGTGCTATATTCAATGCCTAACATATGAAATCAATATATGTATTTTTTAGATAATAAAAAATATATTTTTCTAAAATTTAATTGGCTAATATATTTGATGTCTTATTGCAAACTTCACGTCATTCAATGTATAAAATTGATTACACAATTAATGAATTTGCCAGGATGTTGGGTGTATAAATGTTGGATGATGAAATAATGTAAACGAGAAGGTATTGTGAATGTTCTTGACCTATGTGTTACGTAGACTCAAGAGTACCCTGATCCGCAGCTAGCCAGTGACAACAAAAAAATGAAGATGCACACAGTTAACAACAAGTGTTATCCGCCCATACTCATTTTAAGTGAGATGATCACAACTTTACTTGTTTAATAAACAACCATAAATTTGGATGCAACACACACAACCATCAATTTTATGTCGTATGGGATGGATGTATGAAGATATCTCATATCAATTTTATGCCATACGAGATGGATGTATAAAGATATATCGTGCCAAACAACCTCCTCCTTTCTAGATATTTCGGCGAGGCATGATATGGAAGGTCCTCACATAACGGGCTCGGGTAGCACTAGCATTAAATGCCAACACCAACTTGCCACCACGCACCGACGAGCCTTCTATTATATTATTAATTAAATATGCAAATATGTGATTACCTGGTTAATACAATGTGAAATTAAATAATTAGGAAGACACATAGTGTACCCTATGTATGTGTACACATTCCTAAAACAATAGCTTCGTCTGGAACCCGTCAATGGTCGAACGAATAATTTCACTTCGTTTTACCCATCCCTGGGGCTTGTCAAATTGTTCGTCGGATGATGGATTCGAATTCCATCTTATTGCTGGCACAATTTGACAAAAAATCAGTCATCCATCCTTGGTACTTGATATTGTGTACTAGGGGAGGTGGCGTTACCCTGTGATGTCATCGAATTTGATGCAGAGAGGAGAATTTTGATGATGGGTTTGTAGGATTTCATTCGGCAACGTAGGATGAGAAGGTGGATTCCTAGATTCTAGTTCCGAGATGGACAATTTGAGGGATATTTGAATTGGAATTCGATTATGCTGTAAAAGATGCATTGTTTTCTACCGAACACTAGAACTTCTAAACATGATTGATGGAATATATCATGCCAGTGTACCACAACAACGACTTGCTTCTGGAGCCCAAGGTCGTCAGGTCATGGATGTTAGAGCTGAATAATTGGTTGTCGTATCATGTTGAGCTTAATTCGACCAAATCTGTCATAGAAAGGATCAAAGGTAAGTTATAATTGCTACTATTGAAGCAATTTTTTAGGAACTTGTCCAATTTTTCTCATAGTATTTGTTGCTACTCAAACTTCAAGTGGCAATTTCCTTGCTCTTACCTTATTTTACGGCCCCATTAAATCTGAGATGTGCTTGCTAAGTCATGTAGAGGATTTGAACACCCGTCAAAACAATTAGGGTTTGTATTCATTTTTTCTAAAGGAAACCCTAATATAACTTCTATCGCTACAAAATATTGACTATAATGAATGGTACATAATGACTACAAAATTACAATATTTTACAAGGAAATTTTTCCTAATATTTCGCTTCGAGGGTGCTTCCCCAAAATCCCCACTAAGAAGGGTTACAAAAATTGTGTCTACCCCTTGGACCCCCTCGCGACAACAGTTGTGTGGATGGTTTTTAGAAAAGAAAAAGATTAATATTATTCGTAGTAGTAATGATAGTTTTGACCACTATTATTTTCTTTAATAGCCGCCGAGGCCTATGGTGGGGGTGTTGAAACGACTGTATTATTTTTAATAGCCGCCGTGGCCCACGAATAGCCGCCGCGATGGTTAAGTTAAGCTGGTACGGATCTCTGGCTTTTTCTTACCCTAACTCTCCGACATCTCCGAGAACTTGCTTCGGAGAAATCGAGACGCAACTCGTGTGCACAAATTGAATATTCTTCTGCTCACTCCTTTGGTTTTATCGCCGCATGCTTTGTTATCCAAGTTGACTCGTTTGTGATGTTTTGTAGCCACGGACTTATATTTCATACAAATTCACAAAAATATTTAAAATCTTGATTACATTGCGTTAATGTTTAATTTTATGTGAATTGTTTTTAGAAAAGAAAAAGATTAATATTATTAGTAGTAGTAATGATAGTTTTGACCACTATTATTTTCTTTTATAAAATGAATTGATTTATCATTATTATTTAAAATAATTATATTATTTAAATAACATTAATAACCAACTTTTAATTAATAAAAAATAACTATAACTCCAAAACTTAAAAAATTGCTATACAACTTAGAAACCAAAAAAATCAACATTCAATATTCATTGTAATTAATATCCTTTCTAATGAATGAAAATATATGTATTTTTTATACTTCAATATTTTTTATATCGAAGAGAAAAATATCAAAACGCAAGAAAGAAAATTAAACGGTCAAAAGAGCTGAGCCTCTAGAAAGGGAAGTGCACCTAATCAAGTATTTTTTATACTTCAATTTCTTTTTATATCGAAGAGAAAAATATCAAAACGCAAGAAAGAAAATTAAACGGTCAACAGAGCTGAGCCTCGAGAAAGGGAAGTCCACCTAATCAAGTAGGCAATTAAATAGATTTTTTAATATCCGATTCAAATGAAGACGGTACAGATATGTTTTTTTTTATAGATTTAAAATAACATAATTAGAACCAATTTTATATATGTGTGAGGTATAGGCTTCATATTATATCTATTTCGATGGTCAAGGAATTTTGAAAAAATAATATATTATTAGTTCCGAGAAGGGTTGAAAAATAATATATTATTAGTTTAGGTGGAAGGGTTGGTATTATAGTAATTAGTTTGCTTTTTAATTATGTACTAGTTTTTATGTATTAGCATATTTTCTAAGCCGAGAATGAGAATGTCGAAGTAATTTGCTAAAAAAACTTGGAGGCATCTAAGTTGTCAAAATCACTTTTGATGCACCAACTTATAGTTAGTTAGATTTCTTGGGTGTCTCTCCCAACTACAACAGGTTTTGGATCTTGGGAACCAATCAACCTAGTGGGATTTAACATATTAATGTTGTTAATTGGAATCATAAAGATATTTAAATTAAAATGATCTTATTTGAAGTTGGTTCACTATTTTGATGATGACCTCTTACTAGAATCTAGGAATCCTATGATTGTATTTAAAATAAATAAATAAAGATTTTCATGGTAATAGAATTTAAAAATAATATGTTTTGGTCTTGTATCTTGTGGTGGATACAATTTTTAATAATAATGTACTAATTATTTGACTAATCTAAATAAATAAACTTATTTTCATAATTTTAATAGTTATATATTCTTATAATTAAGTGTATATTATGATATTAATTATTAATATGATAATGATGATAGTTAGCATCCATAGAGACCAAATTTAATTAATATAAATACTCATAAAGTTGTTAGTTGGATATCACTTTGATTTAATTTGAATTTAACTTAAAGTTGTTGTGTGATAAAGTCTAATTGAATGTTATTCTTATAAGTGAACTTATATATAATAATTATTCTTAATAATAATTTATTAAGAAAACAAAATCAAAAAATAAACTTTAGAGTGGTAGCATGAAAAAAGTTCAAATTTCACAAGGAAAAAACCATTTTGAATTGAATGAAATATAAAAGTATTATTTAATAATAGTTATAGTCATAATAATAATAATAGATGATAAATTATTAGGAATATTTTGTTTGTCACTATTTCATCTAGGGTGTAATTCGTGACTTCTTTTAGTGAAATTTAATTTGACTTGTGGTCTTGTTCAAAATAAATGTCATTTACAAGATCTATGAAAGTGAGAAAATAATTCTTTTAGCTAAATATCTCTATATTCTTGGTCCTATTACAATATGGAAACATTAATCCTTCATATTAATCTCATTTCTAATAATGCCCCATCCTTAACCCTATCTACAATAAACGACTCACTTTGTAAAGACACAACACATCTATCAAATCACATTTTTTGAAAAACATGTTAGAACTATAAAATCATCCTTTCTACTAAGTAATCCTCCATCCTTGGTTCCATAGGAAATAAACACCTCCATTGGGAGCCCATCTAATATAAAAGACACCCCTTTTGAATCTGCTTGAGAGCTATGAAATCCTACTATAAAAGGCTTGTGAATATGTTTGAAAGCTATGAAATCCCCCCCTTTGGGGAGACATTGTAAAATCATGAAATCATTTCTTCTCCTAAGAAACTCACCATCATTTACATTAAAGGACTCCCTTGCACAAATGTGTAATCCACAACAACATAATTTGCCGAACAAATTAAAAATTAATAGAGCAGTGAGAACACTTAGACTATAAGCTAAGTCTAATTTTGTATGTAGCAAATAAAGCTAGCTTTTGGAATGTCTTTTTATTCTATTTAATTTTGTGGAAATTTTCAAATTTCAAATGTAAAGTGTTAAATTGTTATTTTAATGAAAATGGAAGTTAACAAATTCATTTGAAATATGAAACTTACTATCATGTTAAATTTCAAAATTTCACTATAGAAATTGTGATTTTTTTTATGGCTGAATTCCTTGTCTACAATACTTCATTTTCACCTGAACAAATACATATACATGTTGATAATCATATTTTTAAAATTATTAAATTTTTTTTTTTTAATAATATTATATTTTTTAAATCATCTTTTTCCAAAAATTTAAAACAAACAAATATACATTAATAATAAATTTTTAGAAAAATAAAATATTTTTTAATTAAAAATTTAAAATAATGAATTTTGAAAAATTAACATCATGTCCAAAATATTATTAAAAAACATCTTTATGATGTTGTTCCTCTTTAAAAGAATATGGAAACATCATTAACAACACACATAATACTCTAGTGACTAAGTTGGGAAATTATGCTTATTGAGCAGATATAAGAAAGAAGTTGTGCCTTAAAAACACCAAAATCCTCTCCAAATAAGATTAGTATCTCAAATGCAAAATGAGAGAAGCCATATAAATCATCAAACATCCCAACAAAGTTAATAGAGATGAGGTCATTCTCCTTTTTGTTCTTTTTCTTTTTGGTTCTTTTAAGATTTCATCTTTCTTTTAACATGTTGCTTTGAATGCTTTTCTTTTGATATCTTATAGTTTTAAGCTAATCCTCCACCTTAAAATAACCTTTAACTTTAATAAAACTCTTTCACTAATAATATAAATAATTTAACATTTTTAACGACACTTTTTAATACTATTAATATCATTTTTAATATATTAACACCATTGCTAATGTATAATACTTTTTTAATAATACTATTAATACTATTCTATAACATTACTATACTATTTTAATAACAATACTCTATTATTAATGAGTAATCATTACAAACCTAACACTATTAGTGTAACTAATAATACTATTAACTTAATACTCTATTATTAAAGAGTAATCATTACAAACTTAACACTATTATTAATACTATACTAATAATACTATTAACTTATAGTACTATGACTATTAAACACTTTATTAAAAATACTCTTATCTATTATTAATTATTATTAGTAATATTAATCTATTATTATTAATCATTATAATACTTTCTATTAAGATTATTAATACACTTTTATTAATTTATACTTTTAATATTATTCTATATATCCTATCATATCATTAATTAGTGTTTATTTTATAATTTAATGATACTATTATTACTATTATGAATACCTTAATTTGATTTTTCAATTTTCAAACTTATATTCTTCTTCTATTTTGTCATTTTATAGATTTTTATTTTTCCATGATTTTTGTAAGTTCTCTTTTAGAAAAAAGATGACACTATTATCTTTCTAGGGTTCTTGTGTCTGTGCTTTCTTGTATTTCTTGTCAAGTAGTTATCTTCTTCTACTCTAAGGTTTTGTTGTGATTATGGATGTGATTGGAGATCCGAAACATTGACTAGTTAAAATGACCACCGTGGATTTTCCCAGATAATAATATAAATATTATTAATTTTACATGTGACACAAGCCAACATGAATATAATTTCCACAGTATTTTCAAAGTTGTTAGCTTTGTTTCTTTCTCCAAGAGGAAATCAATACAATATAAATTAACAACATTAATATAGAAACTTCTCTGAAATTACTTTGTTTCTTTGCTTCTCTTCCCTTTCATCCTTCTCAAACTTATTACCATGATCAACAAATTTCCTCTTAGAATTCTTTTCATCTAGATAATGAACCTAGCTTGAGGTTTGAAAGGTCAACTCTGAAATTTTGAATGCAACAACTATGAAGTCTCGATGGATAACACTATAAATGACATAATCCTTGTAAAAACCCTAGTTGAATATATGCTAGGGATTATTAAGTAAAATTTATTAGGTAATTAATTTTTCTAACATGTTATTAACTAAACAAAGATTGGTATAATGATATTAATTAAATATTTATTAATTAATTAATTGTTATAATTTTGAGTAATTATTACCTATTACATTCAATGACGAGTATTAAATTTAAGAGGGTTAATAAATTTAATTGTTAATTAAAGGATTACGTATACGGAGGGGATAAGAAGCATTAAATGTAAGGATAAGAAATATTAATAATCGAATAAGACATTAACTAAAAGGCTAAGACAATGAATGTATGGATAAGGAAATAAATGAGGAGGAAAGGATCGGTGAAGGAGGGATATGAGGGGAGAAGGCTTACGGAAGGAAAGAGATTATTATTTTTCAGGGTTCTCTTGGATTGGCTAGTGGAGATTTTTTGAGTTCTGTAGTCGGGAAGGATCAGAACAGGGGGCATCGGTTTGCTGGGGGTATTGGGCACGGGGGCCAGGATATCCATATGGTATCCTGGAGCTAGGAAGCTGGACAGGCTGCTCCTAGCTGGCAGGGAGGAAACACGGTTTGGGCAGAGTTGGTCAGTGGCATCAAGTTGGGCAAGGCAGCAGCAAGAAGGTCAATAAGACAAGCAGAAGCAGTAGGTAGGTCAACAAGACAAGCAGAAGGTTAGCATCAGACCAAGGTATTTTAATTTACGTATTTGTTTTATGCATTTAAGGAATATGAAGTGTTATAAGGTTGTTCGCAAGCTATTATGTTCAGTTCAATAAATTGTATATATGTTGATTATGAAGTAAAATAAATGTTAGGTTAGCATTCCTTAAAATAAATTCTTTTGGGTTTTATAAGGCTTTGTAGAGCTGAACCCTACACATGGTATCAGAGATTCAACTTGAAGCACTGGGGCCTTAAGGGCCTACCTACTCGCCTACCCATCTTAGCTCCAGCTCCACCTAGCCTGCAAGCCAAAAACACATTTTCTTTGTTAGTTACATATATCTATATATAAACAATATGCCCATAATATTCTACACAGTGGAAGTATTAAGTGAATTTTAACACTTGCTTCCATTAAACAAACAAAGAGTTGTGTTGTGTTACTTCTAATGTTATTTTGCTTTCATTATGCTGATCTGCACTCTGAAACCCAGTAGACTACAACTGCATCACCCATGTATTACTTTTATTGTGTTGAATATAGCAGAAGAAGCATACTTTAGAAATAAAATATTAAAAAAAATAAAAATTAATTAAACAAAAAAAAAGAGGGCCAGGGGAAAAGCGTACAAAACAACTAAATTATTTAATGTAATAACAATGAGTTCTGAAGTCAAGTTGTCGATGGAGAAAAGAAGAGATCCTCTACAAGGAGGAATGATCTAATCTCTACTCAACTCCTAGAGAGTAAGAACCATCAGACAACACTCAAAACCTGTGTTAGGGCGATTCAAATATCAAATTAGAAATTCATGTTTATGATAAATTGACATACCAGATTTAAATCTCAATCCAATCAGATCACAAGTTCTTCAAGAATTTGAAATAGTTCGCATGCCCAGTCTATTCATCCGTCCAACTGTTCGGTTCTTCTACTTCTTCTAAGACTTCAAAAGAACCCTTCTCGCGCTTGTTTGTTCACGACGATCAAAATGATACAAAACCAAATAGGTCTCAAAGGTAGAGTGGATGCTCCCATAATCGATCTTATAGATTCCATTAACAAACACCCTTTGTATTACACCACCAACTCATGCTCTGGAAGAATTTCCATTCTCATGAGTACTCCACAACAAAAAACGATGCCAACAAGTCTCATTCTCTCTCCGCCTTGGCGCTTCGACCATACAAACCTTCGCTGCTTCAATTTCTTCAACAACGCATAAATTGCTCGCTGGTGGGAATTGAAAGAAGCTAGCTTGTTAGCTCGTTGTCGGTGGAAAAGGAAGGAACCTCCGAATCGTAATCCTTTTCCTCCATCTCCCCAACCTGTCTATGCAACTTATGCTGCTTAAATTATATAACCTCAGTTGAATTCCTTTCCTGTTGCGGCCGAAGAAGGCAAAAAGAAAAAGGGATGGGTGGCTTATTTGTAGGCTGTGAACGGACGACTTTTGGGACATCGCTTATATGAATGGTTTCTGAACATCGCCAGGCAGGTAAGTCACTAGATTGCCAGCTAGACCTCTTATGACGTAATTTATTCTCTATCCAGGCACGGGGTGTGAAACAACACTTGTGGCAAAATCTCTTGCTCACTGCACACACTTGCCAGGTTGGGTGTTACCCCATAACCATGTATCATTCATAGTCCGGTTTTATATTCAGGAATTGAACATGGTGGCTGCGAGAGCCTCGTCCTAAGTGTTGCAACCTTGTCATTTCTATTTGAGTCCTCAAAATGGGCGCGCATTTTACATCTCTTCACAATGATTTGAAGAAAACAGTGACAATTTTCATATGGTAACCAACACGATTCAGATTTTTCTCAAAAAAAAAAAAATTATTATAATCGACACCCTAGAGACAATACAATCTATAATCACCCCGTGCATAGCTCTATAGGATCTCCATCCACTATTCAATATTATTAAAAAAAAAAAAACATATAGAAGACACTGAGCATATACTCTAATGACAGAAAAAAAATGCCCAGGTAGGAATAATTTAGCACACAGGAAGACCAACGTATAGGGTAGCGCGCACATTTTATTCAACACCTAATGCGCAAGGCACTGTGAAGAGAGAGAGATCCCACACAGGTCTTTAATTCTGCTCTAATTGCAAACACCACACAGGGAGGGCATGCAGACAAGTCAACACACAATTGAATGCAGCGCCTAGCCATGGCCGAGGAGCTGCACAAACACAAAACAATTTTTTTTTTATAAAAAAAGATATTATTAATAAAACCAAAAAAAAAAAACCCCAATAGCCAACGCACCGGCACTCATCCAAGCACCTGCCATACAATAAAAATCCCAGTTCCAAATTTCAAGCCATCAAGAAGGCGGATTCTACAAGAATTCCTTTGTGCACAATGCGTCTGAAACAAAACAATATACAAGCCTAACACTGAACTCGAATCCCACGAGGAACTATAGAGCGCGCAACAACCAGAGGAACGAGAGAGCTCACTTGCCTCCAAGCCAAATGCAAAACATAATACATAGAAGCCATCGCCCAAGCACCAGAGCTCAGAGATGGGCATTGAGCCTGTCGAGAGGGACAGAGAAAAGTGGAGAGGCGACAGCGGAAGGATGCGTTTAGGGTTTGGAGAGACAGGTGTAGGATTATTTTGGAGGAATAAGAGGGCACGTGGGCCTCATGCGAGGCCCACGATAATTTGAATTTGAATTTTTTTTTTATTGGTTATAAATATAGTAATTTTTTTTTATTTTTTATTTTTTATTATCCCATTTTGATTATTATTATTATTATTATTTTTCAATTATTACATCAGAATAAACATATTTCGTATATAATTATTATATTATATATATTACGTTTTAAAAAAGAATGAGGATAAAATTAAGGTTTAAATATATATTAAGATGTTTAAAGTTT
>ML782854.1:20963-32325 GCA_009831015.1 Picea engelmannii | reverse complement strand
CATATTGTGAGAATGTGAATTTAATGAATGTTTAAATGCTATTAGGATGATGTTGGATATGATGCAATCTATTTTGGGTAAATGATAATCTTATGAATGGGTGTCGAAATTGAATTATGGAATATTATGAGATCTATTTCTAATTGGAAAACTTTGATGTTAAATTATCGGTGCAGGGATACCAAATTGAAATGATGATAGTATGCAATTATATGATGATAATGCATAGAAATGTATGAGTTTGTGTTACAGACTAATCTGCAGGTTATGGGCTATGAAATAGCCAAGGGATAAAGGTGATGAAAGTGGATATCATGACCACTAGCCAAGAAACATTATGGTATGAATATTGTATGTGAAATTATACTGGTTGGGATGCATTGCTATGATATGTGGACGAGTGCATGATTTCAGATGATGACACTGCCCAAAACCGAATAAATGATGACAAAACCCCTAGCAACACGGTGCCACTGTATATTCCATTGTAGGGTGTGGACCCTAGTTATGATTAGGAGGGGTGGAGGAATTTCCCACCGTATATCCTCCAAAACCTGAAGTCATGGGAAGACAGTGTTAGTTCACGCTCCCCAATATGTGTGATGATGACTGTCAGATGCCTGCTAGGGAAGCTTGGTCAAGATAGAGACACTTCCGCTTATGGGTTCTATTTGGAGTTAGGTCAATACAGTTGATGCTCCAAGATAGTCTAGCAGAGGAAGGATAGGAATGGAGATGGAAGTAAGTTAGGGAGGAAGGATGAGTAGTAATAGTTGAGAAGGTATGGAGATTTGTCTTGTGGTGGAATTTAATGTTTTCCCTTCCAAAAAAAAAAAAAATACGAAATGTGTATATATGAATATTCATAATTACATAACTAAACCACAGTTGTCAAAATAAAATTGTTGAACTGGATAATAGTAATTAAAGGATTTCTCAAACAATTGATTGGTTTGTTGTCTTTTATAAAAGACTAGTCTTGCTGACTGGATTGGATGCATACATAAATTACTAAAGGATGATAGTTTTGATTATTAGTACATGCACGAGACTTGTATGTACTAGCTACACATGTATTTCTTGTACATATACACTAGTATGTATGAGTTTTCTTGAATTACTTACTGATAATGTCGGTTAATTGTTATGAATGTGTGAAACATGTTTCTTTTCCTTTGACCATAAGATACCTTAACTTCGGGACGAAGTTTTCTGAAGGGTGGGTGTATGTAACAACCCTAGTTGAATATATGCTAGGGATTATTAAGTAAAATTTATTAGGTAATTAATTTTTCTAACATGTTATTAGCTAAACAAAGATTGGTATAATGATATTAATTAAATATTTATTAATTAACTAATTGTTATAATTTTGAGTAATTAATTAGTTAATTAATCACCTATTACATTCAATGACGGGTATTAAATTTAAGAGGGTTAATAAATTTAATTGTTAATTAAAGGATTACGTATACGGAGGGGATACGAAGCATTAAATATAAGGATAAGAAATATTAATAATCGGACAAGACAATGAATGTATGTATAAGGAAACAAATGAGGAGGAAAGGGTCGGTGAAGGAGGGATATGAGGGGAGGAGGCTTACAGAAGGAAGGGGATTATTATTTTTCAGGGTTCTCTTGGATTGGCTAGTGGAGATTTTTTGAGTTCTGTAGTTGGGAAGGATCAGTACAGGGGGCACCGGTTTGCTGGGGGGTATTGGGCACGGGGGCCAGGATATCCATATGGTATCCTAGAGCTAGGAAGCCGGACAGGCTGCTCCTAGCTAGCAGGGAGGAAAGACGTTTTGGGCAGAGTTGGTCAGTGGCATCAAGCTGGGAAAGGCAGCAACAAGAAGTTCAACAAGACAAGCGGAAGCAGTAGGAAGGTCAACAAGACAAGTAGAAGGTTAGCATTAGACCAAGGTATTTTAATTTACGCATTTAAGGAATATGAAGTGTTATAAGGTTGTTCATAAGCTATTATGTTCAGTTCAATAATTTGTATATATGTTGATTATGAAGTAAAATAAATGTTAGGTTAGCATTCCTTAAAATAAATTCTTTTGGGTTTTATAAGGCTTTGTAGAGTTGAACCCTACAATCCTTAAGAAAACATTTACTCTTAACCAACAAAAAAAACGATGGGGCTCATTACTCTATCCGTTCATATGGACCTTGGTTGGAAGTTTCTTTTTACTTATCATTATGCAACCTTTCTAAGCTACCCTTCTCTTTTTGTTCAAAAGTTGCTTCAAGAAACACCCCGAGGTCAGGGGTTGCACTGTTTCATTCTTCTTAGGTGTCAGATCATAAGGGAATCTATTCTGACAGTTGTGTTTAGGGCTTGCATCCAGTCTCATCTCTTTTTGGCATGCCATTCAGGAGGGTGAGAAGACAACAAGAATGGAACCCTAGTGGACAACTTAATACTCCATCAACATAACCAGTCAACCAAGGTCCTATTGCCATGCCGCCCGATCTTTTGAATACCTATACAAAACATTGTCTAGGTTTCCCTATTCATCATACTCATATATTAAGACCATGCTAGGGTATTATATTTCATTCAAAAAATGTCCTAGATGCAGACCATCGATTAATATCACATAGGCTCTACATTTTGAATCCATTATGTAATGCCAAACATGGGAATAAGCAAATCTCATAAAAAGGTGGGCAAATTGGGCAAATTCGGTCCAGTTTGCTATATATATATATATATATATATATATATGTATATAGAAATGGAAATGGAAATGCCTAAATAAAAAAGCATGCAAAAAATCATTCCCAGCAGATTTTTATATTGTAATAATAATATTAAGCCAACATGAATTGGGTACCTCACAAACCCAAATAAAATCATTCCCAAATGGGACCCAAAGAATCTCAGTACATGCTTATACTACAATCTCACCATTTTCTGATCAGAACCGACTTGGGTACCATGAGCACTCACCCCATTCCTGTAGGCTCTATCCACGACAGCCGAAGGAGAGAGGAACCCATCACTGCAAGTGCCATGCGAATGCAACTCAAATATAACAGGACACTCTAGACATCTCAAGATTTTGGGCAAATCCTCATTGATGGCCACTTCTGAAGGTGATGGAGAGTTCGGGAAAAACCATTCCTGGATATATTTCGTTTCCATGGATTATTGTCCCCCTCTCTTCTTCTTCTTCTTCTTCTTCCCACTCTTCTTCTTCCTGTTACCTATTTATTATTGGTCACAGACAAACCTAGATATTGTTATCATGTAGTTGAGGAGGATGAGCATGAAACTGAGCTAAATATGAAAGCATGGGTTGTATTAATGTTTGAAATGTTTGTGGGTACCACATTACCCAGCGTGTTATCGGTTGAAATTCCTTTTTAATGTGTTGCAGCACTACTTTTGTTCCAAGTGAAACTGCCCAGATGAAAATGGGAAAGGTCAAGGACTTCCAGACTAGAATGAGTTTATGGCATCGAAAACTGGGCTCGAATACCAAATTAAAATAGAACAAGTATCCATATTTATAGTTCCTCCTAAATGCAGGTAAGTACTAATAAAGAAGTATCCAGATTTATATAGGTTGTACTGTGGAAGGCCTACCTGCGTCAGAGGAAAAAATGGCTTTGAAGGCCTTATTGACTTCCTTATATGTATTTGAATAACCCCCACACGCATCGACATTTCAGACATGGTACATTGGCGGTGTTTCCTTTATGTAAATTCTAGGTCATAAGATATGGATTGTTGCAGTTCAACTGCTACATTCGCGGATGGACTGACAACAAAGTAAATATATTTAAGTGCGATCTAATCACTGACAACAAAGATATAAGGAGAGATAAGTATCTGACAACAAAGAGATAAGGAGAAATAGGACAGGTTGACATAAATGATGGTTTTTGAAAACCTGTCACCAAGAGATAAGGAGAAATAGGACAGGTGGACATAAATAGTGGTTTTTGAAAACCTGTCAATCAAGTTGATAGGATAAGGAGAAATAAGATAGATGGACAAAAATGGTGGTTTTTTAAAACCTGTCAACTATCAACCAATTGACAGGTTTTCTACAAAACCTAACACTAAATATGCCTTCAGCATAATTAGTTTTTTTATGTTGTTTTTAAATTTGTGTGCTATATCCAAGTTTTAATATAGGAAATTAATATATGTATTTTTTAGATAATAAAAAAATATTTTTTCTAAAATTTAATTGCCTAATATCTTTGATGTCTTATTGTAGATTTTATATCATTCAATGTATAAAATTGATTACACAACTAGCACAACCACACAATTGTACAGAGACTATAGGCAATTTATATATGTACAAGGGTTTCCATAATGTCAACATTTATTAAATTTTCAAAATAAATAATCCTAAATATTTATAAGTAATACAAACCCTAACCCTAATATATAATTCTAAAGTTTTGAAAATAATTTAGTAATAATGGTCTTTGTAATTCTATCAACCAAAAAATAAAATGTCCATTCTTAGATGACTCTCCATTTCTAGAATTTAGGGAATTTAGGTTTTATTAATGAGATACAACCAAAAAGGAGAAGGCCCATTCTAAAATTTAAGTTTTATTAATGGAACTAGGAAATTAGAATTGGCCATTACAATCTTTTCAACAACTAAAGGGACAAAGGAAAATTATTGTTACTTTAGGTTAATTTAACCTAGCTTTCATGGAATGGAAAGAAAGACTTGCTTACAGTGAGCTCCTTTACAATAATATCAACAACTAAAGTGATCCGGGGATCAAAAAGTGATCAAAAATAAAATTGTTCGAAAGTGATCGAAAATGATTTCATTGTGTAGAAGTCATCTTCATGATCCCATCGCAACTTGAACGGTCTCAAACATAATCTGTATGAAAAAGTTATGGTGTTTTGTCTGTTTTCCCAAACATACAATTTTTTTGTTGATTGTGCAGTCTGTATAGGTTGGAGTGGTAGCTGATTGTGTAGCCCATACAACCATACAGGTGACATGGAAAGGACACGTGGCAGGGTTAACCGGGAAGGTGACTGGGCAGGTGGCGTTGTAGGGTGATAATGTGGACCAATGGATGGTTGACATGTGGCATAGGACTGGTGGACATGTGGGCCAATGGAAGAGTGTCACGTGCCCCACTCGGGGATTGCCACGTGCTACCCCACCAGTCTGTAAAATGTTGGTTCGACTCTGTGGGGTCGAACCCGTAACCTCTGGATGGATGGACGAACACATCGATTGAACTCACCAGCCCGCCTATGAGGTGGTTCTTGCACTATAATGGCGCCATTTCCTTTTGAAGTAACTTTGGGGAGGACTTGGCGGTAAGGATGGGTCTTAGCCCCAGCTAGTGGTCACAATGTACAACCACTAATGCCACGTGACCGAGCATGCAGGAATAAGGCAAGGGTGCTGACCGATGGGTGCAGACTATTAGCCCTAGATCCTGGACACATGCCCCATGCAGTCGAGACCTTCGGAGTTAGGCACTAAAATCACACTAGCAATGCAACAAAATCGCCCATGCAACGAGAATCAAGCGGAGATGGGTTTGAGCATGTCTAGGCTATGTTTCTAGACAATTTGTGCGCTTTTGAGAGATGTTTTGTTGTAGGTTTTGGGGAAAACTTCAAAAGAGGATAACTTTCTCATTTTTTGACCAAACCAAGTGCAGAAAAATCCTAGACAGGGGTTTTTGATAGTTCTAGAGCCATTGGAGATGTTATTTTTTTCCATTTGAGCATTGTAAATTGTTGTTTTTCACATATTGAACACTTAATGAAAGATGATCGTTGGAATGTTATTCTTATAAGTGAACTTATATATAATAATTATTCTTAATAATAATTTATTAAGAAAACAAAATAAAAAAATAAACTTTAGAGTGGTAGCATGAAAAAAGTTCAAATTTCATAAGGAAAAAACCATTTTGAATTGAATGAAATATAAAAGTATTATTTAATAATAGTTATAGTCATAGTAATAATAATAGATGATAAATTATTAGGAATATTTTGTTTGTCACTATCTTCATCTAGGGTGTAATTCCTGAAATCTTTTAGTGAAATTTAATTTCACTTGTGGTCTTGTTCAAAATAAATGTCATTTACAAAGATCTATGAAAGTGAGAAAATAAGTCTTTTAACTAAATATCTCTATATTCTTGGTCCTATTACAATATGGAAACATTAATCCTTCATATTAATCTCATTTCTAATAATGCCCCATCCTTAATCCTATCTACAATAAAGGACTCACTTTGTAAAGACACAACACATCTATCAAATCACATTTTTTGAAAAACATGTTAGAACTATAAAATCATCCTTTCTACTAAGTAATCCTCCATCCTTGGTTCCATAGGAAATAAACACCTCCATTGGGAGCCCATCTAATATAAAAGACACCCCTTTTGAATATGCTTGAGAGCTATGAAATCCTACTATAAAAGGCTTGTGAATATGTTTGAAAGCTATGAAATCCCCCCCTTTGGGGAGACATTGTAAAATCATGAAATCATTTCTTCTCCTAAGAAGCTCACCATCATTTACATTAAAGGACTCCCTTGCACAAATGTGTAATCCACAAAAGCATAATTTTCCACTTGAACAAATTAAAAATTAATAGAGCACTGAGAACACTTAGACTATAAGCTAAGTCTAATTTTGTATGTAGCAAATAAAGCTAGATTTTGGAATGTCTTTTTATTCTATTTAATTTTGTGGAAATTTTCAAATTTCAAATGTAAAGTGTTAAATTGTTATTTTAATGAAAATGGAAGTTAACAAATTCATTTGTAATATGAAACTCACTATCATGTTAAATTTCAAAATTTCACTATAGAAATTGTGATTTTTTTTATGGCTGAATTCCTTGTCTACAATACTTCATTTTCACCTGAACAAATACATATACATGTTGATAATCATATTTTTAAAATTATTAAAAAATCAATTTTTTATAATATTATAATTTTTAAATCATCTTTTTCCAAAAATTTAAAACAAACAAATATATATTAATAATAAATTTTTAGAAAAATAAAATATTTTTTTATTAAAAATTTAAAACAATGAATTTTGAAAAATTAACATTATGTCCAAAATATTATTAAAAAACATCTATGTGATGTTGTTCCTCTTTAAAAGGATATGGAAACATCATTAACAACACACATAGTGCTCTAGTGACTAAGTTGGGAAATTATGCTTATTGAGCAGATATAAGGAAGAAGTTGTGCCTTAAAAACACCCAAATCTTCTCCAAATAAGATTAGTATCTCAAATGCAAAATGAGGGAAGTCATATAAATCATCAAACATCCCAACAACCTTAATAGAGATGAGGTCTTTCTCCTTTTTGTTCTTTTTCGTTTTAGTTCTTTTTAGATTTCTTCTTTCTTTTAACCCGTTGCTTTGAATGCTTTTCTTTTGATATTTTATAGTTTTAAGCTAATCCTCCACCTTTAAATAACCTTTAACTTTAATAAAACTCCTTCACTAATAATATAAATAATTTAACCTTTTTAACAACACTTTTTAATACTATTAATATCATTTTTAATATATTAACGCCATTACTAATGTATAATACTTTTTTAATAATACTATTAATACTATTCTATAACATTACTATACTATTTTAATAACAATACTCTATTATTAATGAGTAATCATTACAAACCTAACACTATTAGTGTAACTCATAATACTATTAACTTAATACTCTATTATTAATGAGTAATCATTACAAACTTAACACTATTATTAATACTATACTAATAATACTATTAACTTATAGTACTATGACTATTAAACACTTTATTAAAAATACTCTTATCTATTATTAATTATTATTAGTAATATTAATTTATTATTATTAATCATTATAATACTTTTTATAAAGGTTATTAATACACTTTTATTAATTTATACTTTTAATATTATTCTATATATCCTATCATATCATTAATTAGTGTTTATTTTATAATCTAATGTTACTATTATTACTATTATGAATACCTTAATTTGATTTTTCAATTTTCAAACTTATATCCTTCTTCTATTTTGTCATTTTATAGATTTTTATTTTTTCATGGTTTTTGTAAGTTCTCTTTTAGAAAAAAGATGACACTATTAGCTTTCTAGGGTTCTTGTGTCTGTGCTTTCTTGTATTTCTTGTCAGGTAGTTATCTTCTTCTACTCTAAGGTTTTGTCGTGATTATGGATGTGATTGGAGATCTGAAACATTGACTATTTAAAATGACCACCGTGGATTTTCCCAGATAATAATATAAATATTATTAATTTTACATGTGACAGAAGCCAACATGAATATAATTTCCAAAGTATTTTCAAAGTTGTTAGCTTTGTTTCTTTCTCCAAGAGGAAAGGAATACAATATAAATTAACAACATTAATATAGAAACTTCTTTCAAATTACTTTGTTTCTTTGCTTCTCTTCCCTTTCATCCTTCTCAAACTTATTACCTTGATCAACAAATTTCCTCTTCGAATTCTTTTCATCCAGATAATGAACCTAGCTTGAGGTTTGAAACATCAACTCTGAAATTTTGAATGCAACAACTATGAAGTCTCGATGGATAACACTATAAACGACAGAATCCTTCTAACAACCCTAGTTGAATATATGCTAGGGATTATTAAGTAAAATTTATTAGGTAATTAATTTTTCTAAGATGTTATTAACTAAACAAAGATTGGTATAATGATATTAATTAAATATTTATTAATTAATTAATTGTTATAATTTTTAGTAATTAGTTAATTAATTAATTACCTATTACATTCAATGATGGGTATTAAATTTAAGAGGGTTAATAAATTTAATTGTTAATTAAAGGATTACGTATACGGAGGGGATAAGAAGGATCAAATGTAAGGATAAGAAATATTAATAATCGGATAAGACATTAACTAAAAGGATAAGACAATGAATGTATGGATAAGGAAATAGATGAGGAGGAAAGGGTCGCTGAAGGAGGGATATGAGGGGAGAAGGCTTACGGAAGGAAGGCGATTATTATTTTTTAGGGTTCTCTTGGATTGTCTAGTGGAGAGTTTTTGAGTTCTGTAGTCGGGAAGGATCAGTACAGGGGGCACCAGTTTGCTGGGGGTATTGGGCACGGGGACCAGGATATCCATATGGTATCCTGGAGCTAGGAAGTCGGACAGGCTGCTCCTAGATGGAAGGGAGGAAACACGGTTTGGGCAGAGTTGGTCATTGGTATCAAGTTGGGCAAGGCAGTAGTAGGAAGGTCAACAAGAAAAGGGGAAGCAACAGGAAGGTCAACAAGACAAGCGGAAGGTTAGCATCAGACCAAGGTATTTTAATTTACGTATTTGTTTTATGCATTTAAGGAATATGAAGTGTTATAAGGTTGTTCGTAAGCTATTATGTTCAGTTCAATAAATTGTATATATGCTGATTATGAAGTAAAATAAATGTTAAGTTAGCATTCCTTAAAATAAATTCTTTTGGGTTTTATAAGGCTTTGTAGAGCTGAACCCTACACATGGTATCAGAGCTTCAGCTTGAAGCACTGGGGCCTTAAGGGCCTACCTACCCGCCTACTCATCTTAGCTCCAGCTCCACCTAGCCTTCAAGCCAAAAACACATTTTCTTTGTTACTTACATAGATCTATATATAGACAATATGCCCATAATATTCTACACAATGGAAGTATTAAGTGAATTTTAACACTTGCTTCCATTAAACAAACAAAGAGTTGTGTTGTGTTACTTCTAATGTTATTTTTCTTTCATTATGATCATTTGCACTCTGAAACCCAGTAGACTACAACTGCATCACCCTGTATCTAGAACAAAACAGGACAGAATAATACACTTTCCCTAGATCTAGACTATTGAATGGGATAAGAGACAAGGATTATGGACATACCTTATGAACGCTTTCCTTAGGTCTCTATTGTTCCAAGCTTCGCTCCAATGCTCTTGTCCCATTCACATCACAATAGTTCAAGCCAATCGAAGTGAAGGCAGATCAAAATATTCAATAGCTAATCTATACATATGATCAAGGAGTTATTTAATAAAGTGACATCATCTTTATGGGAAAGGAACATATTACTGTATTAAATTGATAGAAAGTGAAACTTACAACCTAAGCCTTGATTTTGTAGATCTCCTTTCGATGGCTCCTAGCTCTGACACACACACTTTCTCATGCATGAAGAAAATCAACTACTTTTGATGACCTTGTTGTTGTCTCTAGCTGCTGTAGAATTAGTCCTCCATACAGTCTTGCACTAATTCTCCAATCAATCTCTTGCTAGCTTGCTGCTTGCTTAACTTAACCCTTTCCATGAGCATTCTTCTCAATTTATAAGAGAATGGATTAGTTACTTGGATAGGAAATGATCCCAAGATATCAGGAAAGCCAGTACTTAGATAACCATTCGCTAGCCAACTCATTCTTCTCGAAGATTCCCTTCTAGAAGGCTCGAGAACTTCATCTTTTTCCTCTTTAAGGAGATGTTCGCACCCTGGCAATTAGGTATAGTGTGAACCCCTCACACTCCAACTTAATGCAGCCTGCGAGAATCAGGCATTCTCGCAGGCAAATATATAGGTAGCCTGCGAACCTCCTTTAAAAACATGATTTCTGGAAGCAGACAAATGTAACTTTTCTCAGGAAAGTATCCTTAATGAAGAGCTTGATTTTTCATCATCATAACATCATCACGATGACCAAAATTGTGGATAACAGAATGCCCCCCAAAGTTTGAGAGTGGAACCAGTGACAGTTTATAGATTTTGTAAGCTGCATGTGTGTGTCAAGAACCAAGAGCACATCTAATCGGAAACCTGCAAACATCCAAGCATCAACATAATATCATGTATACCAATTTCTGAGGTAGGCATTCCCATAATCAGATCACAGACTGATGACATCATAAATCAAGGTCATGGCCACCAATTATACACTGTGGATCCATGCCGTCACAATATGGAATAGCCATTTGAATACACGGTGGATCTGTGCGACAATATTAAATCAAGACGACATAGCCACGAAACATACACAGTGGATCTATGTGTCGCAAATTATGCATACTCCATTGCAACCTGGACCACAAAGATAATATCCAGGGTTTTCAATATCGTTGCCCAAAGTACAAATCTAACCATGTGATTACTTGTGTCGAAGTCGAACATGGTAGAAACCACTTGAGGATAGTTTTCTCATCTCTGTAGAAACCTCATTAAAAAATGAAATAGAGGTTACGAGCATAGTTCTTATTTCTGTGTCAAGCTCGTTAAAAAATGAAATAGTTTTCCCCCTCTTTGTTTGAGTCAAGTCCTTTGTCTAGTATTTGA
>ML782854.1:6175-20913 GCA_009831015.1 Picea engelmannii | reverse complement strand
CTCTGTAGAAACCTCATTAAAAAATGAAATAGAGGTTACGAGCATAGTTCTTATTTCTGTGTCAAGCTCGTTAAAAAATGAAATAGTTTTCCCCCTCTTTGTTTGAGTCAAGTCCTTTGTCTAGTATTTGAAGATTTATTTCATTCTCCTTTGCATTTGGATGAAATGAAGCTTGGGGGGCATTTGCCTCAGCCTATGTACTTCATGCTGAAGTTAAGCCGCTAGTTTCTTAAGCTGGGGGCTAAGTACCAACCATCCATGTGTTATGCGTTGGGAAGTCGCAAGCATAGTTTTCTATGGTTCAAGCTTGTGTAAAAATGAAACCACTTATCTCAAGCACAATTTCCTCTAGTTCAAGCTTGTGTAAAAATGAAACCAGGTCCAAGCATAGTTTTTCTTAGTTTTTAAGCTTGTGTAAAAATTAAAATCTATCCCAAGCATAGTTTTGTTTTGTTTTAAAGCTTGCGTAAAAATGAAAACAATCCCGAGCTTAGTCTTTGTTCTTTCTCATGCTCGTAAATACATGAGATTAAGTTACAGAGATTAGTATTTGTTCTTTCTCGTGCTCGTAAATCAATGAGAATGTAACCGAGTATACTTTTATCACTTTTTCAGACTCGTAAAGGTTATACGAAAAAGGAACCCCCTGGAGTCCTCTTTAAGCTCTTTTCAGACTCTCTAAACATGAAAAGATTGTCGAGCGACCTTGTTCTTTTCACGCTCGTTAAAGTATTTGAAGAAAACATCTGGTGAGCGATAATTTCTCTCTTTTTCGGTCTCATCCAGACTATGTTATGAAAAAGGAACTGAGAGAGTTCTCTTTTAAGTGTTTTTCCTAACTCTATAATCTTGAAAAACCTTCGAGTTTACTATCTCTGGACTCGTTAAACAAACATTGACAGACCCATGATGGGACCGAACCACTCCTTCTTAGGGTTCGTTAAAAATACTACGAGGGACTCGTCCGAAGGATGAGCTTATATCAACAAGCATATGTGATCCTCTTCAAGCTTGCGTAAAAATAAAAAGGTACTTGCTAGAAATGGTGGGGGGAAATTTGGGAAAGGGATATGTTTCATCGTTGAATTGATTGGCAGTAAGTGTCGCTCTTGAACATGACACCCCCTATTCATCATTTGAAGCTAGTTTGAGAAATCCATTTGTCTCTCATTCGATTTAATAATAAGGCCTTTCCATGTGTCGTCTTTGAGTCAATGCTGCCAAATCATTGGTCGTGTCGTTCATATGTTCAAGAGAAGTCAGTCTGAAACCTCTATTGAGTCAGCCATTTGCAGTTATCCATTCATTCCGTGTTGGCCTTCCCTGTGTCCGGTCCAATTGCTACATGCTCTATTCCACCTTCAAACTCTGTTACTCATTTCGTGTCATTGATGGGGGATACATTAAGGCCCTCCTGTGACGAGTTTTGTTTCATCGACTTCAGCACATTATCCAGAATCAAGACTTAGAAATTATTTAGTACCTTGAAGCTTGCATGCCTCAATGGAAAGTTTCTCGCTTTCGACAGTGGGTTTACATCATTGACCCCTGATCGAAAGATTCTGTCGGATGTTCGACATCAACTCATTTATTCACAGTCGATGGATTTTACTATAGTACCTTGGGAGTCATTGACATCAATGGTGATTTCCCTGGCACTTGTTAATGGTTACATCAATGACCGGTAATCAAGTGGTTTCTACCATGTTCGACTTCGACACATGTAATCACATGGTTAGATTCGTACTTTGGGCAATGAGATTGAAGACCCTGGATATTATCTTTGTGGTCCAGGTTGCGATGGAGTATGCATAATTTGCGACACATAGATCCACTGTGTATGTTTCGTGGCTATGTCGTCTTGATTTAAAAATTGTCGCACAGATCCACCGTGTATTCAAGTGGCTATGCTATATTGTGACGGCATGGATCCACAGTGTATGATTGGTGGCCATGACCTTGATTTATGATGTCATCAGTCTGTGATCTGAGTATGGGAATGCCTACCTCATAAATTGGTATACATGATATTCTATTGATGCTTGGATGTTTGCAGGTTTCCGATTAGATGTGCTCTTGGTTCATGACACACACATACAGCTTACAAAGTCTATCAACTGTCACTAGTTCCACTCTCAGACTTTGGGGGGCATTTTGTTATCCACAATTTTGGTCATTGTGATGATGTTATGATGATGGAAAATCAAGCTCGTCATTAAGGACACTTTCCTGAGAAAAGTTACATTTGTCTGCTTCCAAAAATCATGTTTTTAAAGGAGGTTCGCAGGCTACCTATATATTTGCCTGCGAGAATGCCTGATTCTCGCAGGCTGCATTAAGATGGAGTGCGAGGGGTTCGCGCTGTACCTAATTGCCAGGGTGCGAACATCTTCTTAAAGAGGAAAAAGATGAAGTTCTTGAGCCTTCTAGAAGAGAATCTTCGAGAAGAATGAGTTGGCTAGCGAATGGTTATCTAAGTACTGGCTTTCCTGATATCTTGGGATCATTTCCTATCCAAGTAACTAATCCATTCTCTCTTATAAATTGAGAAGAATGATCATGGAAAGGGTTAAGTTAAGAAAGCAGCAAGCTAGCAAGAGATTGATTGGAGAATTAGTGCAAGACTGTATGGAGGACTGATGCTACAACAACTAGAGACAACAACAAGGTCATCAAAAGTAGTTGATTTTCTTCATGCATGAGCAAGTGTGTGTGTCAAAGCTAGGAGCCATCGAAAGGAGATCTACAACATCAAGGCTTAGGTTGTAAGTTTCACTTTCTATCAATTTAATACAGTAATATGTCCCTTTCCCATAAAGATGATGTCACTTTATTACATAACTCGATCGTATGTATAGATTAGCTATTGAATATTTTGATCTGCCTTCACTTCGATTGGCTTGAACTGTTGTGATATGAACGGGACAAGAGCATTGGATCGAAGCTTGGAACAATAGAGACCTAAGGAAAGCGTTCATAAGGTATGTCCATAATCCTTGTCTCTTAGCCCATTCAATAGTCTAGATCTAGGGAAAGTGTATTATTCTGTCCTGTTTTGTTCTAGATCCAGGTGGATCTAGGGAGATCGTTTTGTGTTCGCACTTAAGGATTTATCCTGAAACAATGTAGTACTTTTATTGTGTTGAATATAGTAGAAGAAGCATACTTTAGAAATAAAATATTAAAAAAAATTAAAAAATTAATTAAAAAAAAAAAAGAGGGCCAGGGGAAAAGCATACAAAACAACTAAATTATTTAATGTAATAACAATGAGTTCTGCAGTCAAGTTTACAATGGAGCAAAGAAAAGATCCTCTACAAGGAGGAATGATCTAATCACTACTCAAATCCTAAAGAGTAAGAACCATTAGACAACACTCAAAACCTCTGTTAGGGCGATTCGAATCTCAAATTATAAATTCATGTTTATGATAAATTGACATACGAGATTTAAATCTCAATCCAATCAGATCACAGGTTCTTCAAGAATTTGAAATAGTTCACATGCCCGGTTTATTCATCCATCCAACTGTTTGGTCATCTGTCCAACTGTTCGGTTCTTCTACTTCTTCTGAGACTTAAAAAGAACCCTTCTCGTGCTTGTTTGTTCACGACGATCAAAATGATACAAAACCAAATAGGTCTCAAAGGTAGAGTGGATTCTCCCATAATCGATCTTATAGATTCCATTAACAAACAACCTTTGTATTACACCACCAACTCATGCTCTGGAAGAATTTCCATTCTCATGAGTACTCCACAACACAAAACGATGCCAACAAGTCTCATGCTCTCTCCACCTTGGCGCTTCGACCATGCAAACCTCCATTGCTTCGATTTCTTCAACAACGCATAAATTGCTCGTTGGTGGGGATTGAAAGAAGCTAGATTGTCAGCTCATTGTCGGTGTAAAAGGAAGGAACCTCCGACTCGTAATCCTTTTCCTGCATCTCCCCAACCCGTCTATGCAACTTATGCTGCTTAAATTATATAACCTGGGTCAAATTCCTTTTCTGTTGCGGCCGAAGAAGGCAAAAAGAAAAAGGGATGGGTGGCTTATTTGCAGGCTGTGAACGGACGGCTTCTGGGACATCGCTTATATGAACGGTTTCTGAACATCGCCAGGCAGGTAAGTCACTAGCTTGCTAGCTAGACCTGTTATGACGTAAGTCATTCTCTAGCCAGGCACAGGGTGTGAAACAACACTTGTGGCGAAAGCTCTTGCTCACTGCACACACTTGCCAGGTTGGGTTTTACCGCATACCCATGTATCATTCATAGTCCAGTTTTATATTCAGGCATTGAACATGGTGGCTGCGAGAGCCTCTTCCTAAGCATTTCAACCTCATCATTTCTATTTGAGTCCTCAAAATGGGTGTGCATTGTACATCTCTTCACAATGATTCGAAGAAAACAGTGACAATTTTCATATGGTAACCAACATGATTCAAATTTTTCTCAAAAAATAAATAAATTATTATAATCGGCAGCCTGGAGATAGTAGAATCTATAATCACCCCATGCATAGATCTATAGGATCTCCATCCACTATTCAATATTATAAAAAAAAAAAAAACATATACAAGACACTGAGCATATATTCTAATGATAGAAAAAAAATGTCGAGGTAGGAATAATTTAGCACACAGGAAGACCAACATATAGGGTAGCGCGCACATTTTATTCAACACCTAACACATAAGGCACCACGAAGAGAGAGAGAGAGAGAGAGCCCACACGGGTCTTTAATTGTGCACTAATTGCAAACACCACACACGGAGGGCGTGCAGACAAGTCAACACACAGCCGAACGCAGCGCCTAGCCATCGCTGAGGAGCTGCACAAACACTAAACAATTTTGTTTTTATCAAAAAAAATAATAATTAATAAAACCAAAAAAAAAAAAAAACCAGTAGCCAACGCACCAGCACTCAGCCAAGCACCTGCCATACAATACAAATCCCAGTTCCAAATGCCAAGCCATCAAGAAGGAGGATTCTACAAGAATTATGTTGTGCACAATGCATCTGAAACAAAACAATATACAAGCCTAGCACCAAACTCGAATCCCACGAGGAACTACGGAGCGCGCAACAACTAGAGGAACAAGAGAGATCACTCGCCTCCAAGCCAAACACAAAACATAATACACAGAAGCCATCGCCCAAGCACCAGTGCTCAGAGACGGGCATTGATCCTGCCGAGAGGGACAGAGCAAAGTGGAGAGGCGACAGAGGAAGGACGCGGAGGTGATGGACGCGTTTAGGGTTTGGAGAGATAGGTGTAGGATTATTTTGGAGGAATAAGAGGGCACGTGGGCCTCATGCGAGGCCCACAATCATTTGAATTAATTTTTTTTTTTATTGGTTATAAATATGAGTAATTTTATTTTTTTATTTATTTATCCCATTTTAATTATTTTATTAAATTTTTTTTTTTCAATTATTATATCAGAATAAACATATTTCATATATAATTATTATATTATATATATTACGTTTAAAAAAAAAGAGAGGATAAAATTAAGGTTTAAATATATATTAAGATGTTTAAAGTTTAAACATTAGTTTTAAAGATTTAAAAACTAATATAATTAAATAGAAAAAAAAGAATAATAATAAATATATATATATAAATAGAGTTATAAAAAGAATTTGAAATGTTTTGGGGTCCATGGGTTTTGAACTCGTGACCACCCACCAAGCCCAGGCCTTAAGAAGAACACTAACACCAACATGCCCTCATAAGTCTTTACAAATAAATTCTTATACTTAATTAGATTAATGGTAACACTATAGGAATTAAAGTGGTATTATTATTAGGAAGATACAGTATGAAGATTAAGACTAACTGGATTATTACCTAACCTATTGATCCAGAGCCAGCTAACTGAGTTGAATTATAATTAGTGAATGCACTGGAAATCAAGGTAAAGGCTTATTTAGCGCTGTTGACCTTTGTATCCCAAGTATAAACTCCAATTGTCCAAACGTCAGGATCATGAGACCATACACAACTCATCGAGCCAAGTGCCAAGTCCCTCCGCTCCATTCCACCAGTCAAAGTCAATGCTAAATCTCAAATGCAACATTCGATAACGCCAACACTAGGCGCCAGGGAAAAGCTCACGAGTCAAGCATCGGAGGATATTTAGTTATAAGTGAAAAGTTAAAAGGAATTAGACTAGGAGAAGTGGGAAGGAGGTGGCATATGCACTAGGAGAGTAAGTAGAGGAATTGGCGAGTATGGCACAAGGCTAGTGTAGCTACAGGGCAAGGGAACCAATAGTTTTTTTTTTATAGGGGAGAAGAAATCAATTTTAGACGCTTAATCCTGATCCTAACCTAGCCAATCCCCTAAAGGAGTAATGTCTTCTTACAGACAAGTAAAGAAAACTTACGCCTAACCTTGTTTCTAGTTTAAGTAGCACTAGTTGGAAACGTCCTAGAACTCACCCTGACAACTTTGGTTGATGCAGGTTAAAGCATATAGGATGGTCAGGACTCGAGGGAATCGAGGCAGGGGAGCGTCGTCGCAAGCGTCGCCACCACCACCATCGCCCGAACTAGCTCTCATACTGCGCTTGTTGGAGGCCATTAATGAGACTTTAAAGGGTCGACAACCAACAGGGACTGAAGTGGAACTCCCACCGTCTAGAATGGGTAATCCAGAAGCATCAAGGGATTCAGGGGGAGGACCTCCACCCGAAGACATCACACGAGAATTGCAGAAGATCAAACTTTCGGAGTTTGGCGGGGGTCGCGCTAGTGAACGCGTGGAAGCATGGTTGGAAGGCATGACAAGGTGTTTTTCCTTAAGGGACTATGCGTCCAACTCAAAGGCAAAGATCACAATTTTTCAGTTAAGAGACAGTGCCTTGAACTGGTGGGGAAACCTGGAAAGACTGTTGCACCTTACCCCAGACAAAGTATCTTGGGAAATTTTCAAGGAGAGGTTCCAGAGGAAATATCTGCCAGCGTACTACGAGGAACAATAGGTAGGGGCATTTCATGCCTTAGTACAGGGAAACAGAACTGTAGAAGAATATGAGATCAGATTTATGGAACTGGTCAAATATGTTTCGTATATGGATAATGACCAACGACAGGCATAGCGCTTCATCTATGGATTGAACCCGAAGATAAGAGCTATGGTGTGGATGTGGAAACCGTCTTTAGTAGAGAAAGTGGTGGAAAATGCGCATTATGCGGAGGAACACATGAACTTAACCGGGGGTACAAGACCGACATTTCCGCATCGTCCTGGATTCGTAGGGAAGGCCCCGAGGAAATTTCCTAGGGAAGGGGGCTCAAGGCCACCGCCATATGGTAATAGAGTCACACCAAGGACAATAGCTGCAGGGATTTCAATGGAAACGAGTCCAGCATCTCATTCATCGCCAACGACGCAGACAGGTCCACAACCATCTCAGGGAACAACTAGTAGGGGTAGGGGTTCCAGGGGAAGGAACTCATTTTAGAGACAATCACATAACAATGCACAGGTTCAATCTCGTGTTACCTATTGGGGGTGCGGAGGACCCCATTACCAGCATGACTGCCCAGAGTTAGAATCAGGGTTCGTGCATAGAGAAGGAAGGCACCGATGGGGAGAGCAAGTAACAGCCACCATATTTACGCACCGGTTAATAATCACCAGGCCAAACATCAATCTGCGATGGTGGAGTCATTATGTATGCTAAATCATATCAATGTTAATATTTTGTTTGATTCTAGTGCGACAGATAGTTTCAATTCACCATCTGCATTAGAAAAGAGTGGGTTGGAAGCCTACGAGCATGATGACTTTAAACAAGGTGAGATGGCTTCGGGGGAAAAACAAGCGGTAGGACCTAGTGTTGATAATTGTATAGTAGACCTGGGAGTGTGTACTACCATATTGAAGGTATACGTCACTGCTCTTGGGGCGTATGACCTAATCATTGGAATGGATTGGTTAGCAACTCACCGAGCCATGGTAGATTGTTTCGCAAAGAGGGTGCTTTGTGTCGACGATGAAGGAAGGCCAATAGAGATCTAGGGTGTACGGAGAAAAGTGTCATTATGATTTATATCAACTATGAAGGTTAAGCAATGCTTGAGACAAGGGTGTCGATTGTATGTAGTGGAAGCAGTGAATGAAAGGAAGGGACCCTCATTGGATCAGTACCCGGTATTGTCAGAATTTAAGGATTTTACTATTGAGCTAAAACCTCCTGAGAGGGAGCTTGATTTTACTATTGAGCTAAAACCAGGTGAAAAACCAATCTCCAAGACTCCATATCGGATGACAGTGCCAGAACTTTGTGAATTGCAAATGCAGTTGAAAGAGTTACTGGACTTAGGGCTAATAAGGCCCAGTGTCTCACCTTGGGGTGCACCAGTAATTTTTGTAAAGAAGAAGGATGGATCCCTACGACTGTGTATAGACTACAGGGACTTGAAATCTGCTACAGTGAAAAATAGGTACCCAATGCCGCGAATAGATGACCTCTTCGATTAGATGAAAGGAGCAGCGGTATTCTCAAAGATTGATTTGCGATCAGGGCATCATCAGTTAAGGATTAAGGAAGGTGATATCCCAAAAACTGCCTTTCGAACTCGGTTTGGACATTACGAATTTGTCGTAGTACCTTTTGGATTGACCAATGCACCAACAGTATTCATGAGCCTCATGAACGCCATATTCTGGAAGTACTTAGATCAATTTGTACAAGTATTTCTAGATGACATCCTCATCTATTCCAAGAATGGAAGAGAACATGAGGAACACTTGCGAGTAGTGTTGTCCTGCCTTAGAGAGAACAAACTATATGGGAAGCTGTCGAAGTGTTCCTTCTACCAGAAAGAGATTCACTATTTAGGTCATATCATTTCCGGCGAAGGAATCTCTGTGGACCCAGAAAAGGTAAAGGCCATTATGGAGTGGCCAGTGATGAAAAATGCCCATGGGGTGAGAAGCTTCATGGGACTAGCAGGTTATTACTTTTCCTTTAAGTTTATAAGCATATTATTTTATGAGTACCATTGTAATGGTATATTAATTATGAGTAGAAAAGTGATTTGTTGTAAGGTGTTTAGGTCAAAGTATGATTGAAGTAAATATTTGAAACTATTTCATATGATGTATAGAAGTATGGACCAAGTAAAAAAGTCCATGTATAGAAGTATGATTACAACATAGAAGAATCTAGAAGGCATGCAACAAAGAAGTTAAGCATGTCTTTTGTTGTTTTCGTAGTGAGACATAAGCAACATCCTTCATTTTTTCCTAGCGGTCGAAGGAAAAGGCTGGTGCTATTCGCATGCCTTCTATAGTAGTAGTGCGTGACATTTCTGTGAAGGTCAACCCTTGACGTTCAATGTTTCCAATGCCAATGGTAGACCTTGTCAAGGTCATGCCTTGAGATTTATGGATAGTTAATGCCCATGCCATCTTAAGAGGGATTTGTTTCTTGTTACTCCTTTGTATGGGTGGAATTGCTGCATGCTTTGGTTGGGTTTGGTCCCATGGAGGGCCAATGTATTTATCAAATGCCACAACAACATATGTTGGCAAATTTGGAGGCTGAGTTCCTGGTGCATATACAATTTGCATGACTACTCTGAGAACACCATTGACTAATCCTGCTTGGACCCATAAATTGCAGGATAACATAACTCGTTGGCCTATACATAGCAAGATATGTTTTTCCAATTTATCATCATCATGATGGTGTGCATTTGAAGCACCAAGTAATTCTGTGTCACTTCGTGTGATTGGCTTATTCAAAGATTGAAGAATGAACTTGTTATGGTTGTCCGCAAGAAATTTTGTTGCAAATAGGTGGACTGAAGAATCAAACAATTGACATTCTTCAACGGATAAGAATCTATCAGTCCTAGATTGAAGGAGGTTCCAATCATCAATGGTTGGTGTAGCATTGTATATGTTGGCTAACAACTGGTGGAAGCGGGACTGGGTGACAAAGATGCCTTGTAGTCGGAATATTGTTTCCAACTTGACTACAGTGGTAAAGGTTGTCCATAAGCTCCTTCTTGGAGTTGCTCCTGCATAAAAAGGTTTTTCCATTACTGGTGGTAGTTGACCCAGGTCACCGATAAGAATTATTGAACAAGAACAGAATGAGAAGTGATTTTTTTCTAGAAATGCCTCACACGAGCGACTTTCAATTTGCACAAAAAGTCTAGATCCTATGAAGCTCATCTCATGAATTAGAATGTAGTGAATATGTTTCATTTCTTCTTGGAACATTGCAAGGGACTGACCATGTAAAGGCCTCATGTCCTTGATAGGAATCCTAAGTTCTACATGGATAGTGGTCGCATGTATGTTAAATGCTGCAACTCTAGTAGGGGCAAGAAGCAATAGTTGGATATGGCCAAAGGGTGCTTGAGAAGATAATGTTTCTTTGATGCAGTGTATAAGGTATGATTTTCCTATGCCTGCAGTGTCTTGGATGATCATCTTCAATGGTTCTTTTGGTTCTTTTGCTTGTAAGTGATGCATGATGATGTCGAATGCTATGTGTTGATTTGTAGAAAATGTACTTCTAGAAGGATATAATGGATTTATTTCTTGTAGTACTGTTGTATTGCTTCGATGATAGCTAATGAAGTTTGGTGCAATGTATAATGTATCTTGTGATACTTTGAGTTGATCCCATGGGTGGGAAGTGGCAATCTCTTGAATTCCCAACATATCAAGAGATGTGAAGTTGATATTACAGGTAGGGACCAATCTTGATAAAGACTGCCATTTATTCATCTCCATGTTTGGTTGTATGTTAGGATCGGTATTCTCATCTTCAGATGTTTGGTCATTAGGAGTGGGCCTTGGGATGCGATCAACATGAAAGACATGGTAGTCATCACTTATGGTCTCCCAGTTAGCGACAATGTCTTCATTTGAAAGCCCTATTTATTCAAAGAAGGAACATAAGGGTTTGTATAAAAGCAGCTCACTCAAACAGAACTTAAAAAAGGTATCTGATTCTTTGTCTAGTATGGTAGTAAAAAGTGGCCATACATGGACAATTGCAGGGATGTTTCTTTTTTTCCACTTTTCATTTTTTCGTGCTTGGTTATATGTCTAGTGTTTTGCGAGGTTAAGAAAACATATAGGGTCGAGAAAAATAGGACGTATTAGATATGCATCAATGAAAGTGGAGCCAGATAAGCAGTTAGGTAAATCATAGGAGATTTGACGAAATATTTGACGGCCAACATTGAGTTTGGTGAAGGTGCGACTACATGTGATAAGGGGCAACTTTTGGAGGATATGGCAAGTTTCTTGGGCACTTATGTCATGGTCTACAATTGCTTTTGAGTGCAAGCGGCGATAAGAAGTTGAGGCAGGGTCATCTATATTTGATGTAGATGCAATCCTGGTCAACATATGGTGGTAGGTCTTTAATCTCCCCTCTTCTTTGGAAGCATATTTGACAATGTATTTTAGAACTACATGGCGAGAGAGGACTAGTTGGCAATCTACATTTTCTCTCCATGTTTGGAGTATGTTAGAATTATGGATATTGAGGCGCTCATCATTGCGTGTCGGTCGATATGACTTTTGACCCATTTCATCAATGTAGAGTAATGACTCCATTTGTACCTTCCAAGGGAATTTATACCTGCATTCGAGTGTAGTTCCTTCTCTACAGAGACATTTTTTCTCATTGCACTTTGTATGTCTTTGAACTCGATTTAAGAGTTGTTCATAGTCCTCAAGTGGGTTGGATGAAATATCTCCTTTGTATCTAGTAAGCAAGGGTCATCTTCAATGGATTGATACATAGCCATGGGTTTGTCATTGTGTTCTCTAGGATTCCAGGCTGTAACATAGTTATCAAAGAAACTCTTTGCATCATAGATTTGATTTGGGTCTTCCCAATTTAAACTTTCCATGTTTGGAGCATCTGCAAGACACAAAAAACCATGTATATGTGCAGAGCCATGATGTTTCCATTCACACTTGCAAAAGGGATATGAAAAGATTAGTAAACAACATATAAATGTATAGTTTTGGTAGAGGTAATTGCAAGTAGTATACATTGTGTACCTATACCAATAGTCAATTGCATGCATTTGGTTTTGTAGTATCTCCTCATGGAAGATTGAAAAACTTTTGTGCATGTAAGTATCTACAATGTGGGGGTGATCAATGACATCGTTTGTACTGCAACATTGGCGAAGCATTGGGTCAAGAGGTCTATCCTTTTGCATAACTGCGTGCAAGTCTGGCCATTTTATGTCTGTTGCACTGAGAGTGAAAAATAAGGTTGGGCATTGAAGTTGTGTGATCATGTCTGTTAGCTCGGTCCTTCACATGGTCCAGAATGCTCTAGTCCCACGTAGATGTGCTCCAAAGTGCATTACTTGTTCTGAGAGTTTGTCTGCTAGGAGTTCTTTGAGATGGGTACACAATTCTTGAATTGTGGTCGGTTTGTTATGATTGTGGTTTTGTTTGAAAAAAATGTAGCTGTTGATTGACTTCGATGGCACATAATCGAATTGTAGAGGTAGTATCTGAAATGAGGATGACTTCCAAACCTATTGTCATGGCATCTCATTAAGTTCAATGCATAAGTATCAAGTGTTATGTTTCTCATGCGTGGTTGGCGAGGAAGGGCATCTCTAGTGGGGAAAAGAGCAGGAAATTCCATGTCAAATAGACCTTTTGTTTTGTACTCATTGATTGGTGATAGTCCAACTGTTGGCCATTCAATTGTATTTGGTGAAAATTTATCTGTAGTGTTAGCAAATGCTCTTATTTTTTCCAGTTCTCGTTGTGTATTAGGCAATCTAAAGGCAAATGAAGACATTGGTTTTCATCTTTGAAAACATCATGGTGTTTTAAAGATATATTTGGTTGTTTAGTGGGATAATTTAAAGTTTCTATAGAGACATAATGGAGGCGATTGGAGACATTGGTGCACATAGTGGGAAGTGAGGCAATTGTATTTTTGTTAAGATCCAAATATTGAATACAAAAGCACCACAATAGATATAGAAGAACAATATGCAAAATCTCTTTTATTATTACCAAACCCTTGAGGTAGGACAACACCATACAATGGATCCTATTATGGAAGGGATACTCTCCTGTTCACTTGCCTCTTCGAGGGGGCTTCCTCCTAATGAGCTTCAGCTCCAAACGCAAGAATTCTCTTCATATCCTCTTTCATTGCTTGAACCCCTTTATGTTAAGAACAAAATACTGAAGACAAAAGAACCACAATAGATATACAAGAAAAATATGCAAAATCTCCTCTATTACTATCAAACCCTTGAGGTAGGGAAACACCATACAATGGATCCTATTATGGAAGGGATCCTCTCCTGTTCACTTGCCTCTTCGAGGGGGCATCCTCTTATTAGGCTAACACTCCAAATACAATAATTCTTTTCATGTCTCATTACATTGTTTGAACCCCTTTATATAGTGATACCACCACCTAAGAACATTCTAGAGGAGGAATCTTCTAGAAGTAGAACCTTCTAAGAAGTCCTCTTACATTTATTATATCTAACTACCCATTTATTATACCTAACTACCATAGTGGGCCTTATTTAATAATATAGTGGACCTAGTCCACCTTACATTGAATGGCCTCCACTATTATCACTATGGGCCCTCTGGCCCCCCCCATTACCTCTCTAGATACCTTACATTCCATCCCCCTTATGAAAGTGTTGTCCTCAACGCTTGATATACAACCATATACTAGGGTCCCATGGATAAGTGTGGACCATAGTGCTGAAGTAGACTAGAGAACCAGGGTCCCATTGAGAAATGGAGGCCACCATGCTAAAGTAAACCAACCACCATTGTAAACCATGTTCCCATGTCCAATTTCTCATGTGAACCCCACATGGAAGATATCGACACCCAATAACCAACTGAAAATGATGCTCCCAATACTGACACCTATCATGTCACTACTGCATTTGGGTCAAATTCCGATGGCGCGTTCGACGCAATTGCCACTTTCTATTGTCGGAAGACCGACAAACCTCGGACCCCCTCAAATGTCATTTCACATGATGTCGTTTTTTTGACGACCTAATTTTCGTCTATATTGCGACGTTTCAAACGTGGCAAGAGAGACGTTTCAAACATGGCAAGACCAATGTTTCAAATTTCGCAAGAGATACGTTGCAAACGTGGCAAGAGAGACGTTTCAAATGTGGCAAGACCGACGTTGCAAACGTCGCAAGAGAGACATTGAAAACGTGGCAAGACCGACGTTTCAAACGTGGCAAGAGAGACGTTGCAAACGTGGCAAGTGAGACGTTTCAGACATGGAAAGAGAGACGTTGCAAATGTGGCAAGACCGACGTTGTGAACGTGGTAAGTGAGACGTTTCAGACGTGGCAAGAGAGATGCTTCAAAGGTGGCAAGACCGACATTTCAAACGTGGCAAGTGAGACATTTCAGACGTGGCAAGAGAGACGTTATGAAGGTGGTATTAGCTCCAACATGGTTTCTATGGGAGCGACACTCTTGAACGTCGCAAGAACGATGTCCATCAGGTGGCAACAACGATGGCCATGAGTTACTAGATCTGACGTGGTTGCTATGGGAGCGACAATATTGGAGGTGGAAAGAGAGACGTCTTGGACGTGGCAATAGTGATGGGAAGAGAGTGAAAGACGTCACAATTGCCACCTTTGTGTAGGTATTTAAAAAAAAAATACAATATCAATATCAAGACCTAATAGTCATTCCAAGCCCAAA
>ML782853.1:331356-343466 GCA_009831015.1 Picea engelmannii | reverse complement strand
CATTTCTGAAATTTAAGAAGACAATTATCTCTAGGTTGCTAAGTGTTTGACGAAATGTGTGAATGAAATATTTCTGATTTTGTCATTAAAAATCAACATGGTATCAGAGCTTTGTCTCTGGCAGTGGGCAGTGTGATATTTGGTCAAAAGGGTGTGATTGTTTTCCTTGAGTTGTGATACGGAATATGGTTGCAATCATTAGATATAAGGATCGGTTGGATGGTATTTCCAACTACTTGCAGTGGAAGGTTCGTTTGTCAGCCGTTCTCAAGGAGAACAAGATCTATAGCTATGTCATATCTGTTGTAGTATCTCCTGTAGTAGATCATGTTTCTTTGGACTTGCATGAGGTCAAGGAAGCTAAAGATCAGAGGATTATTCTGGATGGGGTGAAGGATCACCTTATCCGACACTTGGCTGAGAAAAATACTGCCAAGGAGATGTGGGAAGCGCTTAAGAACTTGTTCGAGGCGAAGAACGAGAATCGGAAGATGGCCTTGAAGGCTAAGTTGCATGATACCAATATGGGTAAGGAGGAGAGTGTCTCTTCTTATCTTACCCGGGTGGATCAAGTTAAATATGAGCTGGCAGCTGTTGGAGAGGTCATTTCAGATTCTGAGTTGGTGAGGATAGCCTTAAATGGCTTCACCAAATATTGGGAAGTCTTCATGTAGTGCGTGGTGGGTTGTGAGCATCTACTAGATTGGAGAAGACTATGGGATGATTTCACTTAGGAGGACATTCAGGAAAGATCTCATAGGAGTGATCAGAAGACAGACATAGTTGATGAGAATGTTGCTCTTGTGGCAAAGAGCAAGAAGAAAGGAATTTCTGGAAGGGACTTGAGTAAAGTCAGATGCTTTTGTTGTAACAAGTTGTGGCACCTTGCCTCTCAATGTCCTGAGAGGAAGAAGAAGAAGGAGTCAGAGGAGCCTGAGATAGCCGCTATAGCAGCCATAGAGGACTTTGCTTCAAAGTTTGATAGGGAATTTTCTTTGGTTACCGTAGCTTCCATTGTCGGCAGCGGAGGATTCAGAGGTGATGTCAGATGGGTTGTGGATAACAGAGCCTCTAACCACATGAAGGGAATCTGGCGAGTATTCCCAAACTTCACAAAGATTGGTCCTGGACGACAGGTGGTAAATGAAGGTGGTATGGCGAGAGTTGTATGTGGAGTTAGGAATGTTAGATTCCAACTCGATTTTAGGGGACTCTTAGAGATTGATGGAGTTCTCTTTGTTTCAGGGTTGAGTGTTAACTTACTCTCAATCTCAGCCTTGTAGAATGTAGGATATTTCATATTTTTCAAGAGGAACCATGTATTTATCTACAAAGAGGGAGTGGATCCGGTAGAGCTGCAACTAATCGGTAATCGGGTGGATAAGTTGTATATGTTGAGAGGACAGCCTATGATGTGTGATTCAACATCAGATAAGGAGTGTGAGGAGGCTTTTGAGAATGCGGTGGTGCCAAGGTATCAGTCTTGCATTCTGGGAGAAGAGAGCGAGTCTCTTCTGAGCACTGGCAGAAGGCTCAACCAGGTTGATCGAACCGATGCTCAAGATGAAGTGAGCTTAGGGTTCCGAGAGGTTGCCAGGAGAAGATATTCTAGTTCGAGTTTTGTGCAGGTGTTGCAGATGGCTCCAGGTTCAGAGGGAGATTGTACAGAGCACAGTGTGATGGAACCAGATGATGGATATGGAAATGAGTACATTCCTCATTAAGAAGGAGTGTTGAAATATAACAAGGGATGTCCTCATTCATGTTTTTTTGTTTTTTCATGGGGAGGACATAAAGTCATAATTCCTAGACATGTTTTATTTTTAAAGTGACTTTTTAAATAAAGTGCTTTTATAAAGTGAATGTACTTTATAACTTAAAGTGATTTTAAGTTGTGGGACCCAAAAAGTATTTAATGAACATTTATTACTTATTTTGTAATTAATGAGGAGAATTAAATATGATCCCTCAGATTAGACTTATGATAGCCATTAGACTGAGTTGGTTATGTAAGTTAGGGTTTCTTGGGAAAAGAGAAAAGTACATATACATGCCTAGGGATGTGAGAAAAACACACTGGAGAAGACGAGAGTAGTTGAGAGATTATTTGAGAGAGGAAAGAGAGCATCAAGAAGGGAATGATTTCCAAGAGAGCTAGGGTGAAAATCCCAAGGAGGCATTTTCTGTTTTGATTTGCAGTAGTGTTATTTGTTGGGACAGGTCATACTATACAGATCCATATAGGCCGTATAAAAACATTCTTGAGGCATGAAAACCAAGGCAAGCTTGGGCATGGTTTTCGAGGCAATCCTTGAAGAATTTTCTGAAGGAGGATGGCCGTATAGAAGATAAGGTACAATATCCTGTTGTGGCACGAATTTCAAGGTGCCAACTTTCAGCAAATCCGTACAGTTGTATGGACTGTGGCACGATTTTCAAGATAGATTTGCGGGGGAAAATTTTGTGCTGTAAGAGGTATTTCTCTTGGCTTAAAAGTGTTATTGATGATGTTCTAAAATTTCTTGAACGGAAATAATAATATCTCTCTCTCTCGTTGGGTTTCCCCACATTGGGGCTTTCCCTGGCAGTTGCCTAAATTTCTATGAGTTATGGGTTGTTGTCCATTGTGCATTTCCACTGCATATTTTGCTTAACAATGTGTATTTCTGCTTATAGAAATTTCTGAATGTGGGTATGCATTTCTGAAATTTAAGAAGACAGTTATCTCTAGGTTGCTAAGTGTTTGACAAAATGTGTGAATGAAATATTTATGATTTTGTCATTAAAAATCAACAATCATGAGTATAGAGATTTTCCTTACAAAAGTGACAAAGTGAGAATTATCCACAATGTACATCAAGTAGAAACAATGGAGGACATGGGAATAATTGTACCTAGGGTCTATGCAACCCTGGACAATGAGCAAGAATATTTTCAATCGAACATGATTGAAGTACAAGGTATTATCAATAACCATTCCTTTACTATTTTAATATATTCAGGACCTACTCATAGCTACATAGATCCTAAGGTAGTGGAAAGATTTATTTTTCCAAGAAGAAATCATGAGAAGTCTTGGTTGGTATAGTTGGCTACAAGAGCCAAGAGAGAAGTTGTTGAGCTGGTTAAATCATGTCCAGTGGACATGAATGGGATAAGTACCAAGGCATATTTTAACATCCTGCGATTAGGTTCATATGACTCTCTAATTGGTATGGATTCGATGGGACAACAACATGTTTTCTTATACTGTCATAACAAGGCATTTAATTTCCCTGATGAGGAAGGGAACCCAAGAACAATCCAAGGAATTCCTAGGGCAGTTACTGTCTGAGATATCTCAACAATGCAACTAAAGAAGTGTTACAGGGAATGATGCCAATTATTTGCAACCCATATGGAGGAAGCATCTAAAAATAAGGTGTCAAATTCGGAGGATCACTCAGTACTGAAAGATTTTAAGGATGTTTTTAAGAAGATACCAGGACTGCCCCCAAAGAGATATATTGATGTCTCTATAAATTTTATGCCTGGAGAAAATATAGTATCAAAGACTCCCTATAGAATGAGTACACTAGCGCTGAAGGAGTTGAAAATGTAACTTGAAGAGATTCTAAAGAAGGGGTATATATGCCCAAGTGTGTCACCTTAGGGTGCCCCAATTTTATTTGTGAAAAAGAAAGTGTTTCATATCCCACTTTCTTTTTCCCACAATTATCATATCCCAGGCACTTTATGTCTCTATAAAGGTAACTATAAAGAACAATTATCATTTTCCAAGGATCGATGATCTCTTTGATTATTTAAAGGATGCAAGGATATTCTCAAATATTGATCTCAGGTCAAGATATCATTAAGTAAGGATCAAAGATGAAGACATCAACAAGACCACTTTCAGGACAAGATATGGTCATTACAAGTTCACAGTGGTGCCATTTGGGTTATCAAATGCACTAGTTGTTTTCATGTGTTTAATGAATGATGTTTTCTTGTTGTCTTTTTGGATGACATCCTTGTATATTCCAAGTCATAATAAGAGAATGAAAATCACTTGAGGATGGCGTTACAAGTTTTAAGAGAGCACCAGTCGTATGCCAAATTGATCAAGTGATCATTTTATCGGAACCGAATTCACTATTTGGGGCATATAATATCCGAAGAAGGGATAGCAGTGGACCCTAAAAATATTGAAGTTATTAAAGGGTGGATAACACCTAAGAATGTGACATAATTCAGATCCTTCATGGGTCTAGATGGATACTACAGAAGATTCATTGTAGGGTTTTCGAGAATTTCTCACCCAATTACTTATTTTCAAAGGAAGGGGGTGAAGTTTCAATGGACAACAGAATGTGAAAGAGCTTCCAACAATTGAAGCAGTTGTTAACCAGTGCTCCAATTCTGAGGATTATAGATCCGAATGAAGATTTCATAGTTTGCACAGATGCATGCAAAGAAGGAATTGGTGGATTCCTCAGTTAGGATGGGTTTGTGATATATTTTGAATCAAGAAAATTGAAAGACTGTGAAAGGCTCTATGCCACTCATGATTTGGAATTGGCAGCCATAGAGCATGCCTTGAATAAATGGGGGAACTACCTCATGGGAAAGATTTTTGAGCTGAGGATAGACCATAATGGTCTGAAATATTTGTTTGATCAACCAACTTTTAATGCTAGGTAGAGAAAATGGTTGGAATTTCTTTGTGAGTGTGAATTTGATATCAAGCACATCAAAGGAAAATAGAACAAAGTGTTTCATGGACTCAGCAGGAGAGTGCATGAAATTCATGCTACAACCATTAGCATGTATCAAACTGATCTTAAAGGAATAGTTTATGAGGCTGCAAAAGAATATTCACAGTACATGGAGTTGGTAACAAAATTACAGCAAGGTAAAATGCAGTAGAAAGTTGAAGATTATGAATTGGGAAATGATGGAATTCTCTTGTACAGGGACAAAATTTATGTACCCAATTCTCATGACTTGAGGTGTATGGTTTTGAAAGAGATACATAATGTAACTTATGTTGGACACTGAGGATATCATAAAACATTTGCAGAAGTTAAGAACCAATATTATTGATCAGACATGAAAAAGGAGATTGTTGAGTACATTGCTAAATGTATGGAGTGTCAAAAGGTCAAGGTTGAGCATAGAAACCCCATTGGGTTTCTACATCCATTTCCCATTCTTGAGTGGAAGTGGGAAGTGGTGACAATGGATTTCGTCACCAAATTTCCTAAAACAAGAAAGAAACATGATGTTATCATTGTGGTGGTGGACAAGCTTACTAAAGATGCCGATTTCATTCCTATCAAGGTTACTCACAAGGAAACCAGTGTTGTTGATATTTATATGAGGAAATTAGCATGCCTGCATGAAATACCCAAGACAATTGTGTTTGAAAGAGGCCCAAAGTTTACCTCGAAGTTCTGGAGGGGATTATTCAAAGGGTTCAGAACAAATCTAAATTTCAACACAACTTATCATGCTGAGGTTGATGGGAAAACGAAAAGAGTGAACCAAGTGATAGAAGATATGGTAAGGATGTATGTGATGGAAAAACCATCTAAATGGGAAGATTATCTACACTTGGTAGAATTTTCCTACAACAATGGGTACCAAGAATCACTGAAGATGATCCCATCTAAGGCACTTTATGGAAAAAAATGCAACACACCAATAAGGTGGGACAACCCAGTTGATAGAGCAATGATTGGGCCAAAGTTTCTCAAGGAAATGGAAGAGAAAACATTGAAGATAAAATAGAATTTAAAGGCTTCCCAAGATAGGAAGAAAATCTATGCTGACAAGGGAAGAAATTACAGGGAATTTAAAGTGGGTGATCATATTTTCTTGAAGGTGAAGGCCAATAGAAGTTCCCTGAAGTTGGGAAACTGTTTCGAGTTGGCTATCAGATATTGTAGGTCGTTTGAAATCCTAGAGAGGATTGGACCAATAGCTTATACAATTGCATTTCCTTCATCTATGTCTATACATAATGTATTCCATGTATCATTTCTTAAGACACATATACCTAATGTTAATCATGTTATTGATTTGAATGTGATTCAGGTGGAGTAAGAAAGTGCTTTTCAAGTGAATTTGGTACACATTCTGGATTGGAAAATAAAATAGTTATGGAATCAAGCCATAGGGATTGTAAAGGTCCAATGGACCTAGTACAGTCCTAAGGACACAACTTGGAATCATGAAGATGTTATGCAGGCAGAATACCCACATATTTTTGAATATTTTTTAAAATCTTGTTGTAATATGTAAATATGATGCACTGAGGACAATGCATAAATAAGGGGAGGGGATTGTAATACCCCAACGTCGAGCCCCTGTTGCATTGTAATGATGTTGAATGAATTTTATAGGTTGGTGAAACAAGTGTTTATAAGTTGAGAGTCTTATATGTTTATTAGGCCAGAGATCCTAGATGCAAAGGCCAATGACCCTATTTTTGTATATGTAACACTCACATCATTAATATAATACATCATTGCATGTATATCGACCAATATAAATGAGGATGGGGGACTAAGATCCACTAGGAAGGGAAAGGGAAGGGGATAAGAGGCTAGGACAGGGGGTTAATATTGAGGCCTTTCCTCCAAAGTAATATTATAATATATTCCTAAAATGATAAGTGTGGACATAACCTATTATCCTAAGTTATTTTGGGAGGAGGAATGAATTCCAAGTGGAGGGGAAGGGAGCTCCTGGAGAGCAATGTTTCATCTAAGACGCATGAAAATATATGTGGAGAATATGTCGTTGTGGGCGTTCACTCTCACCATATTTTCCCCATTCACTCACGCAATGAGCATGCATGCAGTCAACAATTTTCCTCCATTGTTAAACCCTCTTCCATTGCGAACCTCTGTAATTTATGCACCCTAGTATTTTTTATGAGCTCGTACCCTACCTTACCAATTTTTTCTACTGTGGTTACCCATTCGACTTAGGAGATAGACAAAAGAAGTAGGTTGTCAAGCATGTTGTTTTTAAGAGGTGGGTTTTCAGGCCAGTGGATTGAGGAAGCAGGTTGTCAGTCTCGTGGCTCTCTAGGTGAGAGAGATTGTTGGCGAAGTGATTTCTCTTGGAGGGAGTGCAACAACAGCTACATAAGTCTGGGAATTCCTGATCCGACCTATTGTTGAATCCCTGGAAGGGAAGTGATGTAGTCAATCGACTATGAACATTGAATTTGTATATTCCCAGGGTGGGAAAAACATGTGGGAATGAGATTTTGTGAGCAGTGGGCATAAGTAGGCTCCTTCGAGGGAATCCTTCTTGTTGCATTGTGCAAATTTTCGTAGTCTCATCCTAGCCTGGGAATTCCTTTACCCTGGGTGGATTTTAGTCCTAGCTCGAGGGTGACCCACTGGTGGTAGCTTGGAGAAGCATGGTCTAAGTCTGGGAGGTTCATGGAAGGTCTTCACACATTCGGTGGTATTTTCATAAAAAGATAAGTACCAATTCTATGACGATTATACATGTTGTATTTAAGTACATGTTTGAAGTTTATATTTATCATAATTTCCTGTGTTATTGCATGTATGTGTTTACTGTCACTTCTGCATGAATCTGTGTATGACAAGAATGTCTATATCTGTTAAATTTTCATTATATATGTGTGTGTGTGTGTGTGTGTGTATCAGAGTTTGAAAAGAGTAGATATTTTTGGTAGAATGTATGCGTCATTTGGATGGCTAGGTACATTACAACCATCTTCTCTTTTGATGTAGCATTTTCTTCCGAACACTCTGAAGTGATTCGCATTTGTCTGTCTTCCTTTCCATAGCTCGTAGGGATTTTTGTCACTGTTGTTTTTGAATATTATTCTGTTTTGAATGTGAATTTTTGTATTCACTGCATGTGTCCAAAAGACATATGTCAATTTAGAATCCATTAACATTGTCTGAACCATTTCTTGTACTGTCTTTTTCTTTCTTTCAACAACTCCATGTTGTCGAGGTTTCCTAGCAATGAAGAATATCCTTTTTATTACTTTCTTTCTGCAAAAAACCATAAATTCCTTTGAAGTAAACTCAAGTCCATTGTCAGATCTCAAGCATTTGATTTTTGAATCCATTTAATTTTCAACCATTTCCTTGTAAACCTTGAATTTTTCAAATGATTTTGACTTATTATTGAGAAATAAAATTACAATCATTCTTGTATAATAATAAACTAATAACATAAACTATTTCTCACCTTTTAAACCCTTTGTTCTATTTGGTCCAACTAGATCAATATGCACAATTTCCAGTGGTATTGTCATTGAGTATTCCTTTGATTTGATCCTGGTCTTTGTTGTCTTTCCTCGTTGACAATTCTTGAAAAATGTGTTGGATGGTTTCATAATTTGGGGCATTTCTCTTATTGCATCCTTTTTGCTAACTTTGACAAGTTTATCAAACTTTATGTGAATCATGTTGATTAATTGGGTTGGTTATCATTGATTTCATCCCTTGAAGAAAGTTTGGTAGAACACATTTTTGGGTAAAGGACCCAATATTTTTTTATGGATAATGGTATGAGTTTTGATATATTTCTAGGTAAGACTATTCTATATGGATAGTACATGTCATGCAATTTCTAGTGGTATGTGGAACGCCACATAACTCCTCACGGTTAGAGAGTTATGGCGATGTGAAGTTGGAGAACCCTCATAAGTCATCTAGAATCCCTAAAAGGTCAAAGTAGTCAAAGAGGATGCAAAATAAATTATTTAAATAATAAAGTGAATGGACAACTCCCTGAAATAAGGAAAGTGGTTTAAGAGATTTTATAAGGTAAATAATAAAGTGAAGTGATGAGTGTACTATAATTCAAAGTGGATACACAATAAATTATTTAAATAATAAAGTTAATGGAGAAATTACTAACTGGACAAGTGGTTAGAAGTTGGTTAACCCTAAAATAAGGAAAGTGGTTTAAGATGGTTAAAAGGTAACCCCTTGAGGAAGCTACATGAAAGTATAAATAAGAGGCAAGGCTCTCTCATTTTAAATCACACTTGAATATTACTGAATATCTACTTTTGTGAAAGGTTATTTCGGCAGGTATTATTGATAGAGAAAAATTGCAGCAGAAAAAGTGTGGTAGGAAAAGTGCGGAACAAAAATTACAATAGAAAAATCATGGCAGAAAAATCGCAGCAAAAAAATCGTGGTAGAAAACGTGCAGCAAAAAAATCGTGGAAGAAAAATCGTGGCAGAAAAAGTGTGGCAGAAAAATCGCGACAGAAAAAGTGCAGCAGAAAAAGTGCGACAGAAAATTCGCGACAACAACATGGTTGGGGTCTATTTATGAGTGATATGGCACATCTTGTTTGAGGTATGTTTTGCGAGCTAGGGTTTATCTCTTGATATGGTATTGGATGTTCTATATTGCTACATATATCAGATTTGTTGAGGGATACAGTTGGTATTTGGCATATGGGTATTGGACTTTTGGTTGTGATGTGTTGCTGAATTTGTTGGTTTATCTTGAGGCTACATAACAGTGAGGTTGTGTCGCATGGCTTGATGTAAGGGTTTATGGTATTTTGTTTAAGGATAGAGTGATGAATTGTTAGATAACTTTTGATGGTTATATTGGTGTATGTATTTGGTATATGGTTGAGGTACATGTTGGGTACATGGTTGAGACAAGTAGTTGATGAGTTGGCACATACATGAAGTGTATAGTTGATGAGTTGGCACATACATGAGGTGTATAGTTGATGATGTTGTTACATCTTGATGAGTCAATGTTGATGCACGGTTTATGCATGGTACATGTTGGTTCAGGTTATCTATACATGTTGTTTGGTGCAGGTTGATTGGTAAGGTTGTTACAGTTTATTGGAATAGGTTGATAGTGACAGGTTGATAGTGGCGGTGGTTGATTCAGTGACAGTGACATGCATTCTACATTTGGAATTTATATTTCAGGGCGGTTGGACTAGGCAAGGACAAGTGGTTGTAGCCAAAGAACATAGGGGGTTGTAGCCTCCTTCTAGTTGTAGCTAGAGAATTGGGGAGTTGGATATTCCCTCAGGTTGTAGCATGAGAAACTAGGGGGTTGGAGCCTCCTTATAGTTGTAGCTGGAAAAAAAAGGAAGGTTGTTCTTGCAATTAATGTAATTCTTCAAGACATATAAGAAAAATCATTTTGTGTTTTTCTCTCGCTTTGGGTTTCCATGTAAAAATATTGGTGTACTATGTATGTGTATGATTGCTCATTTGTTCATTGTTTATTTACTCTTCAATTATTGGATGATAATGATACACTGATATAACACTTGCATTATATGGTTAAAGATGATTAAATTGCTCTATTATTGATTCATCCCCCCTCTCAGTAATCGAACAATTGGTATCATAGCAGGTTCCTTCATAAATCAGTTTAACCACTAAAAGGTAGATCATGGAGAGAAACAACATTACATAAAAATGGAACACCACAATTTGATGGACAAAAGTATGCCTTTTGGAGCATAAGGATGAAGACATATATACAAGCACATGGATTTTAAATTTGGAAATCAATTGTAGATGGATACACAGCACCAACAGTTCCGCCAACAAATGAAAAAGATATGAAACTTAGTCAGAATAATTCCAAATCCACAAATGCACTTCTAAATGGTATTGGAGAATTTGTATTCACCAAAGTTGCACATTGTAAATCCGCTAAAGATATTTGGGACAAAATTCGAAATATTTATGAAGGATATTCAAAAGTCAAAGCAGAAAAGCTTCAAACTTGTAGAGGTCAGTTCGAACAACTAAAGATGAAGGAAGATGAGAACAATACATTCTACTTTTTTACGAATTGATGAAACAGTAAATGCAATCTTGGGATTGGGAGAAGAAATCAAAGAATTTGTAATTGTTCAAAAGGTACTAAGATCTCTTCCTATGAGATTTGACACTACGATATCAACACTGGAATAAATATCATATCTAAACTCAATAAGCATGAACAAACTACATGGAATCTTCAGAGCATATGAAATGAGAACTAAAGAGGAAAATTCAAATATAAAAGAAGAATCCTTCAAAGCATCCAAAAGGTCAAAGAAAAAGGGAAAGAAAAAAGAAAAATAGCATAGCAGCAATAGTGATGTCTCGGAAGATGATGAAGAAGTGGCCAATTTTGTAAGAATATTGAACAAAGGAACCAACGACAGGTATAGAGGTAAGCTTCCTTTGATTTGTTTTAATTGTGATGGTATTGGTAATTTTTCTAAAAAATGTCCTCATAAGAAAAAGAGAAATGATGAAGGTTCCTCAAATAACAAAAAAACATATAAGGGAAAAATAACCACGAAGAAAGTTTTCAATAAAATTTTATGCACCAAAGAAGACATCTCATCATCAGATGAAGATGAAGTCAGTGACAGTGAGACATAAAGAGTTTTATTAATGGCAGTAGAAGAATATGATAAATAAGACTCTGAAAAAGAATATGAAGAGGTCGAAGAACAATATGAAGAGGTAGAAGTTGACTACTGAGAAGAATTGTTGTGTGAAATAGAAGTTATCAGAAGAGAAAATAAGAAAAACAAGAAATTACAAGTGGAACTAGACAAGAAAAAGACACTCAAGAACTAGAACAAATGATCACAAATTTGAATGTTCAAATTGAAGAAGATAAAATAATTGAAGAATCACTCAAAGAACATCTATAAGGATGAGACATGATCATTGGAAATTTGGAAGTAGAAATTGTCACATTAAGAAAGGATCTTCAAAAGAAAAATATGTAGAACAACTCAAAATTTTTGAATGACATTATCAGTAGTAAAAAACCTCATCATGACAAGTATGGACTTGGATACAATCAGATATAAAAGGGATCAAGATCTAAAACAATAGAACAAGAAACATATCCAAAAAGTGATGTGGAAACAATCAAAGGGGATAGGAAGGTCTACAGAGAAAATTATAGGGACACTCTTCCTGTTGGAAGATTGGTTGTTGTCATTGATGTCAACCCTAGTCATGGGTTTTGGACCAGAATATTGATGAAGTTATTTGGACATGAAGGAAAATGAAAATTAAGATACAACACCCATGGATGGATAGTATACATCATTCTCTTTC
>ML782853.1:315754-327656 GCA_009831015.1 Picea engelmannii | reverse complement strand
GTAAAAGAAGGCCGGATTTCAAGGGAGGATGAAGTCTTTTGGAGATGTGTTCTAAGGTATGTTATTTTCAGGTCATCTTACCATTTTTGCCATAACTTTTTTTGTAGAACGATTCAGATGGTGAAATCGCTATGGTAGTGAGAAGACATGTCGAGGTACCTCTGGTAAAAATATCAGATCTTGATTCGCTATAATTATGGAGATATACTCTGTGGAATATAGGGTTTGTGACCAGTCCTGAAACTAGTCAAAAAACAGGTGTTCCGGGTTAAACAGTCATAACTTTTTCATACAGACTCCAAATGCAGTGGTACCACTTCCATTGGAAATAGTACGGACTGTAGTTTCTTGTGTGCGAGTTTCAGAATCAGATGTTAAATATTGAGCGCGGGGCATGTTGTACAAGTTGGGTCTTCTGAACAGACCAGAATTGAATAAAGTTTTGTTATCTCTCACATATGCTTGGGTGGAAGGAAGGGGCAAGGATAGAGATTTCAGATCTCTCTTGATATTGTAGTATTGTATCTTCCTTTTGGAGGTTTATCCCTCCCTTTACATTTGGAAGCTGTAGCTACCTTTGGAAGTCATTACTTCCCTTGAACAAAAACTATTGATTATTTCTCATATATTGTGCATGGTGTATTGTGGTGTATTGGTGTAACTCTTATACCATTGTTCATTTCTCATTGGATATAATTGAATGGTTTAATTATAAGTTGAAAAAGGTTTTAAATTGTACTTGATACTAATTCACCCCCCTCTTAGTATCAACACTTCCATCAAGAAGATTCATATTTCATAATCAACGACCAACAAAAAAATATAGGACTCAGGAAGAAGAAGGATTCATAATATTACTTCATTTCAGAATATTTTCAACTCCCAGGTATCAAACTATATTTTTTGGTTTATGTTATGCATGTAATAATTTTGGACATAAAGATGTGAATTGTAGAGCTAACAACATGAACATAAACAACTTTGAACGTCATACACAAAATGGTTATCCAAGAAGGCTTAGTGAAACACATAGAAGAAGTTACAATAGGTTTGAATCTTTGAGCACTAAAGTGGAATGCTACAAATGTAAAAAATTTGTACACATGGCCAAATACTGTAGAATTACAACCCCTCCTAAAGAACCACAATAGAACAACAACAATCACATACATGAACCTTAGAAAAGGACATGGAGAAGAAAGCATAATCAATATAGCAATGAAGAATGCACACTCTCTTTACAAGATAAGAAGAATAAACATGGTGGGTATGTTGACAGTGGTTTTTAAAAACACATGACAGGTGATAGAGACATGTTACTTACATTGAGAAAGGAAAGAAATGGATCAGTCTCCTTTGGAAATGATGATTCAACTAAAATCATTGGAAAAGGCACAGTCTGAATTGGGAACAAGAATACGAAGGAAGAAAATGTTCTACTAGTAGAAGATATGAAACATAATCTTCTAAGTGTGAGTCAAATGTGTGACCAAGGTCATAAAGTTTCTTTCAATTAAAAAAGTGTGAGATAAGAAAAGAAGGTTCAGTGAAATTGATTGCAACAGCTGCAAGAACTTCAAGCAACATATATGTATTAAGTGAATTTGGAAATGAAAAGTGTTTCCTAGGAAAGGAAGATGAAATTTAGATATGGTACATAAAAATGGGTCACATACATTTTGATAAACTTGTTAAAGTCAGAAAAAGAGAAATGGTTAGAGAAATGTCTCAGATCACAAATCCAACCAACACTTTATGCAAGCATTTTCAACAAGGAAATAAAACAAAGATCTGGTTTAAATCAAAAGAATATTCAATGACAAGACCACTATAAATTGTGCATACTGATCTAGTTGGACCAACTACAACAAATGATTTAAAAGGTGAGAAATACTTTATGTTTTTATTTTATGATTATACAAAAATGTCTACAACTTTATTTCTCAGGAATAAGTCAGAAGATTTTGAAAACTTCAAGGTCTACAAGGAAATGGTTGAAAATGAAATGGATTAAAAAATCAAATGCTTGAGATCTAATAATGGAGGTGAATTCACTTCAAATGAATTTATGGACTACTGCAATAGGAATGTAATAAAAAGGCAATTCTCTATTGCTAGGACACCTCAATAGAATGGAGTTGTTGAAATAAAGAACATGACAGTACAAGAAATGGCTCGAACAATGTTAATGGATTCCAAATTGACAGATATATTTTGGACATAGAAAGGGCATACACTAGTTCACATTCAAAATAGAGTAATGCTCAGAAACAACACTGACAAAACTCCCTACGAGCTATCGAAAGGAAGACTAACAAATGTGAAGAACTTCAGAGTTTTTGGAAGAAAATGCTACATCAAAAGTGAAGATGGAAGAATGGGAAAGTTTGAATCTCATGTAGACAAAGGATTACTTGTTGGTTACTCAAGTAAATGGAAAGAATACAAGTGTTACAACCTAATATTGAACAAAGTTGTGGAAATAATCAATGTAACGATTGATGAAACATGTAGATAAGAATTAAAGGAAGAAGAAAATGAATCAATGGAACAAATTTACGAAGAAGAAGCATAAGATGAAAAGGAAGTAGAAGGGGAAGATGAAGAGGATCCGACAGAATTAGAAGAGAAAGCTCAGTAAGTGTCTCCAAAGACACATAGCAGACGAGTACAGAAGAATCATCCTTCAGATCAGATTATCAGAAACAAATATGTAGGAGTTGAGACTAGAAGAAGAATATGTTCACCAAAACAAACACACCTATCACTCTCATCTACGATTGAACCAACCTGTTTTGAAGAGGCCAACAAGGATGAATTTTGGAATAAGGCCATGGATAAATAATTGGATGAAATAGAGAAAAATGACACTTGGGAATTGGATCTAAGACCGAAGAATAAGAATGTGACCGACACAAAGTGGGTATACAAGAATAAATTGAATGAAGATGGACACGTTACAAGGAACAAAGCTATATTGGTATATAAGGATATGCACAGGTTGAAGGAATTGACTTTGAAGAGACATTTTCCCCAGTTTCTAGAATGGAAGCAATCCGATTGATTTTAGCTTATGCATGCTCCAAAAATATTGATTTTAGCTTATGATAACTAAAACATTGATTTTAACAATCAACGTTTTTGAATGGGGAACTTGAAGAAGAAGTGTGCATTAAACAACCAGAAGGATTTAATTTGTCAGAGTACACATATTATGTGTGTAAATTAAAGAAGGCATTGTATGGTCTAAAATAGGCTCCTAGAGCATGGTGCTCTAGATAGGATAAATATCTACAACAAGGAGGGTTCAGAAAAATGAGTGCAGACAACAACCTCTACATCAAGGTAACTCAATATAGTATTTTATTAATTGAAATTTATGTTTATGATATTATTTTTGGAAGTAATGATGATAGGTTAACCCATAAATTTGCAAAGGACATGAAGAATGAATTTGAAATATCATTACTGGGAGAACTATCCTTCTTTTTGGGTCATCAGATACATCAAATCAACCAATGAATTTTTACTTCTCAAACCAAGTATATTAGAGAAATGCTAAAGAGGTTCAGAATGGAAGATTGAAAACCATTTATCACTCCCATGCAAACCATTTGCAAGTTGAGAAAAGATGATGATTCAAAGTCTACAGATCGGAGGCAATACAGGTCAATGATTGGTAGCCTACTATATGTGACAACATCCATACCAGATGTAATGCAGGTAGTTGGACAGGTGGCACGATCTCAAGCAGCACCAAAGGAATCACATGTATTAGCAGTGAAGAGGATTTTCAGATATATCAAAGGAACAGAAGAGTATGGATTATGGTATCCAAAAGGAAACGATCTATCACTTATTGCCTACAAAGATGCAGATTGGGAAGGTTGCATTGATGACTGACGAAGCACCAGTGGAGAAACATTCTACTTAGGTGAGTATTTAGTATCATGGGTAAGCAAGAAATAATCATCAATATATTTATCTATAACCGATGCAGAGTATATTGCAACAACATCATGTTGTACATAGGTTCTATGGATTAAACAAGCTCATACAAATATACATGTTGAGTAATCTATTGTGATAATACAAGTGCCATTAGTATCTCAAAGAACTTGATGATGCACTCCAAGACGAAGCACATTCCAATAAAGTATCACTTTCTATGAGAACAAGTTGGAGAGAAGAACATCAAAGTTGAATATGTGGGCACAAAAGAACAAGTGGCAGACATCTTTACAAAGCCGCTTCCACGAGAACCCTTTGAGTATCTTCGCCAAAAACTCAGAGTAATTTCTACTCCAAAATGAATGATTTTGAATGTTTATCTTATATGTCTTAGATTTACACGAGGAAGCACCATAAAGAGGAAAGTTCAGGTTGGGAGATCAGTTTCAGGAAGATTTTAGTCAAGGGGAGTATCGCCAAGGACATTTCAGTTAGGGGGAGCAACCCCAGATGGAAAGATACATTTTCCATTGATGAAAAAGGGGGACAGATTTATTAGATGAAGAACATAGATTCATGGTTCCAGGGGGAGCAATGGTCATAGGGGGAGAATGAGTGATATGACTTCAGTATTGGATGATATGACTCCAATATTGAATCAAAGTGTTTCTATAAATTCCAAAGGGGGAGGTTGTTGATTAATTCGGTTGGTTGTCATTGATGTCAACCCTTGAAAAAATTTCAGTAGAGAATTATGGTAGAACAAAGGTTTGAGTAATGGACCCAAGTTTTTTTTATGGATAATGCTATGAGTTTTGATATATTTGCAGACAAGACTATTCTATATGGATAGTATATCTCATGCCATTTCTAATGGTATGTGGAACATCACAAAACTCCTCACGGTTAGAGAGTTATGGCCATGTGAAGTTGGAGAACCCTCATAAGTCATCTAGAAGCCCTAAAAGGTCAAAGTAGTCAAAGAGGATGCAAACGAAATTATTTAAATAAGAAAGTTAATGGAGAACTCCCTAAAATAAGGAAAGTAGTTTAATATATTTTAGAAGGTAAATAATAAAGTGAAGTGATGAGTATACTATAAGTCAAAGTGGATACAAAATAAATTATTTAAATAATAAAGTTAATGGAGAAATTACTAAGTGGACAAGTGGTTAGAAGTTGGTTAACCCTAAAATAAGGAAAGTGGGTAAATATGGTTAAAAGGTAACCCCTTGAGAAAGCTACATGAAAGCATAAATAAGAGGCAAGGCTCTCTCATTTTAAATCACACTTGAATATTATTGAATATTTACTTTTGTGAAAGGTTATTTGGACAGGTATTATTGATAGAGAAAAATTACAGCAGAAAACGTATGGCAAGAAAAGTGTGGCGGGAAAAGTGCAGCAGGAAACGTGAGGTAGAAAAAGTACGGCAGTAAAAGTGCGAAAGAAAAAGTGTGGTAGGAAAAGTGCGGTAGGAAAATTGCGGAAGAAAAAGTGTGGTAGAAAAAGTGCGGAAGAAAATGTGCGAGAAAAAAATCGTGGCAGAAAAATCGCGGCAGAAAAAGTGCAGTAGAAAAATCGCGGCAGAAAAAGTGTGGTAGAAAAATCGCGGTAGAAAAAGTGAAGCAAAACAATTGTGGCAGAAAAATCCTAGCAAAAAACCTGCGGCAGAAAAAGTGCAGCAGAAAAATCGCGGCAACAACATGGTTGGGGTCTATTTATGAGAAATATGGCACATCTTGTTTGAGGTATGTTTTGTGAGCTATGGTTTATCTCTTGAGATGGTATTGGATGTTAAGTATTGTTGCATATATCATATTTGTTGAGGGATACATTTGGTATTTTGTTTTTTGTATTTGGCATATGGGTATTGGTCTTTTGGTTGTGATGTGTTGTTGAAGTTGTTGGTTTAGCTTGAGGCTACATAACAGTGAGGTTGTGGCACATAGTTTGATGTAAGGGTTTATGGTATTTGGCTTATGGATAGAGTGATGAATTGGTATATAACTTTTGATGTTTATATTGGTGTATGTCTTTGGTATATGGTTAAGGTACATGTGGGGTACATGGTTGATACAAGTAGTTGATGAGTTGGCACATACATGAAGTGTATAGTTGATGAGTTGGAACATACATGAGGTGTATAGTTGATGTTTTGGTACATCTTGATGAGTCAAGGTTTATGGATGGTTGATGCATGGTACATGTTGGTTCAAGTTTTGGTACAAGTTGTTTGGTGCAGGTTGATTGGTAGAGGTTGTTACAGGTTATTGGTACAACTTGACAGTGATCGGTTGACAGTGACAGTGGTTGATTCAGTGACAGTGACAGGTTGTCTACATTTGATATTTATATTTTAGGGCGATTGGACGAGGCAAGGACAGGTGGTTGTAGCCACCTTCCGGTTGTAGCCGAAGAACATAGGAGGTTGTATCCTCCTTCTGGATGTAGCCAGAGAATTGGGGAGTTGGAGCTTCCCAGAGGTCGTAGCTTGAGAAACTAGGGTGTTGGAGCCTCCTTCCAGTTGTAGCTGGAAAATAAAGGAAGTTGGTGCTTCCAATGAATGTAATTCTTCAAGACATATAAGAAAAAGAATTATGTGGTTTTCTCCCTCTTTGGTTTTCCACGTAAAAACATAGTTGTATTGTGTATGTGTATGATTGCTCATTTGTTCATTATTTATTTACTCTGTAATTATTGGATGATAATGCTACATTGATATAACACTTGAATTATATGGTTAAAAATGATTAAATTGATCTATTACTGATTCACCCCCCTCTCAGTAATCCAACAACCCATTCTTTTGTTCCATAGCCAACCTTCATCTTCCTTTCCTAGACAACACTTTTCATTTTCAATTTCACTTAATACATATATGTTGCTTGAATTTCTTGCAATTGTTGTAGTGAATTTTCCTGAACCTGCTTTTCTTATCTTGCACTTTTGTGAATGGAACTTAAGTTTATGACCTCGGTCACACATTTGATTTACACTTAGCAGATTATGTTTCATATATTCCACTAGTAGAACATTTTCTTCCTTGGTATTCTTTTTTCCAATTCTGATTGTTCCCTTTCCAATGATTCTAGATAAGTCATCATTTCCAAAGGTGATTGATCCATCTCTTTCCTTTATTAATGTAAGAAACATGTCATCATCACTTGTCATGTGTTTTGAGAAACCACTGTCAAGATACCAACCATGTTTCTTGTGTTTAGACTGTAGTGTGAGTGTGAATTATTCATTGTTAAACTAATCCTTCTTTCTTATCCATATTCTATGTTGAGGTTCTTTTCTATGAATATTGTTATTATGTTGTGATTCTCTAGGAGAAACTGTCATTCTACAATCTTTGGCCATGTGTCCAAAGTTTTTGCATTTGTAGCATTCCATTTCAGTTATCAATGATTCAAACATGTTGTATCTTCTTCTCTTTGTTTCATTAAGACTTATTGGATAACCATTTTGTGCATGAATTTCAAAGTTTTTTCTACTCTTGCTATTAGCTCTGCAATTTACATCTTTATGTCCAAAATTATTACATGCATAACATAAACCAGAAAAGATAGTTTGATACCTAGGAGTTGAATATCTTTTGAAAGGGGTTACTCTTTTGAATCCTTCTTCATTCCGAGGCTTACTTATTTATGACTATTTCTGATTTTGAAATCTGACTCTTCTAGGTGGAGTATCCTTGTGATCTTCCCTATAAAACTTCTTGTCTCCTCTAATTGTCTCTGCATAACTTCTTGGTTGTTTTTCTTTTCTTCTGGTCTTGGAGATTAAGCCTCTTTACGTCTGATTGTATCCTATCCCAAACTTGTAATAATGTGGCCTTTGATTGTTGATAATATTATCCAAAACTTTTGAACTATTCTACATATTCTTCTATTGAAGGTATTTTCTCGAAGTAACGACCTATGCTTCCAAATTTCCAATGATCCTTTCCTTTTCTTCCATATATTCTTTGAGTGCTTCTTCAATTATTTTCTCTTCTTCTATTTGAACCTTTAATTTAGTGATCATATATTCTAATTCTTCAGAGTTTGAATTTTGAATGTCTTCTTTCTTGTCTAGTCTTTCCTGGAGTTTCTTGTTTTTCTTGTTTACTATTTTTATAACTTATATAGAACTTAACAGTTCTTATTTGTAGTCAAATTCCACTTCTTCATACTCCTCTTCAGTGTCTTATTTATCAAATTCTTCTATTTCCATGATAGAACTCTTTCTATATCACTTTCACTGAATTCATCTTCATTGGATGAGGAGCAATCTTCTTTGGTGAAAAGAAATTCTTGAATACATTTTTTTTTGTTCTTTTTCCTTTATATGTTTGTTTGTTGTTTGAATCATCCTCTTCATTTATTTTATTTTTGTTGTGAGGAAATTTGTTAGAAAAATGAAAAATATCGTCACAGTAAAAACAAATCAATGAAAGATTACCTTTATATCTTATGTCTGTTCCCTTTTTCAATCTTTTGACAAAGTTGGGCAGTTCTTCATCGTCTTCAGAGATGTCACTATTGCTGATATATTATTTTTTATTTTTCTTTCCCTTTTTATTTGACCTTTTGGATGCTTTGAATTCTACTTCTTTTATACTTGTATTTTCATGTCCAGTTCTCATTTCATAGGCTATGAAGATTCCATGTAGTTCATCCATGCTTAATGTGTATAGATATTATCTATCTTCTAGTGTTGATATCTTAGGATTGAATATCATTGGAAGAGATCTTAGTACCTTTTGAACAATTACAGATTCATCAACTTGTTCTCCCAATCCTATGATTACATTCACTGTTTCATCAACTCGTATAAATTAAGTTGCAATATTCTCATCTTCCTTCATCTTTAGTTGTTCAAATTGACCTATGTAAGTATGAAGCTTTGTTGAATTGACTTTTGAATCTCCTTCATAAAAAAATTTAAGGATGTCCCAAATATCTTTAGAGGAGCTACAATGTATAAATTTGGTATACAATGAATCACAAAGACCATTCAGAAGTGAATTTTTGGCTTTTCAATTATTTAGACTGAGTTTATTTCCATTTTAATTTGTTGGCAGAACTATTGGTTCTTTGTATCCATATACAACTGATTGCAAAACCTAAAATCCCTGTGCATATACATATGTTTTCATCCTTCTTCTCTAGAATGCATAATTATGTCCATCAAACTATGGTATTCCATTTTTATACATAATGTTTCTCTCCATAATCTACTTTTTAGTGGTTAAACTGATTTTTGAAGGAATCTGCTCTGATAACAATTGTTTGAATACTGAGAGGGGGGGTAAATCAGTAATAGATATTTTAAACCCTTTTTAACCACAATATGCAAGTGTTATTTATCTTTGTGATCAATATAGAATTATCATCCAATAAGTTGAGAGTAAATAAACAATGAAAAAATGAACAATCATGCACATACACAGTACACCAATATTTTTACGTAAAAACCCAATGTGAAAGAAAACCATGGAATGATTTTTATTATATGTCTTTAAGAATTACATTCATTGTAAGCACCAAATTCCTTTGTTCTCCAACTACAAATAGAAGGAGGCTCCAACCCCCTATATTTATTTCAAGCTACAACCAGAGGGAAGATACAAATCCCCAATTCTCTGACTACAACCAGAAGGAGGATACAACCCCCTATGTTCTTCGACTACAACCACCTATCCTTTCCCTATCCTACCTCCCTGAAATATAAATGTCAAATGATGAAACCACTTCCACATTGTCACTGTGAGATATACCACTATAAACATGTACCAACTTGTACCACTGACATGTATCCAACCTGTACCACTGACATGTATCCAACATGTACCACTTCGTTGTAATCAACTTGTACTTGAAATGAGCCGGTACTAATCGAATACCACCGATATGGAACATGTATATTCTACAACACACGTATGTATGCACCATATCTATACTGCAGCCCGCGTATGTACACGACCAATCTATTATACAACCTGTATATGCCTTCTAAAAACTAGGGGTTTCTCTCTTCTAAAAAATTCTGACGATGTGCAGCCACTTTCACATCAACCTGCAACCTACCACTATGTCCAAACTATAACTATACCCCATGCATACATCCTCATACATATCCCTTACCCAAAACATCTATATCTCTCTCTTGTCATGTGCAATATAAGTGTCTGTAATCATGAACAAGTATAACAACTCTAACATGAACTAGAAATTAAACCCTTTATGATATTCAACCTCTCAATACATCAACCACTTCACAAATACAAGATCTCAACCATGTATCACAAGAACCCTTAACCGTATGCCAAAAAATTCAAGATGTACCTCAATACTAACAAGATATATCAATGATAAATATTGATTATACCAGCATTATATTTCTACAGATATCACTTACATAGAAGGTCCCATGTAGCCACTAATATCTCTAGGTAAAATCATGAAACCTCCATAACCATTTCTAGTGTATATAAAAAAATCCAACTTGTTGTGGGTGGGAAATCCCTGCTATGGACTAGCATTAAGGAATTTATCATCCATGCAGAAATGACCTAAAGTCTCCTAATTTTTACCAACATCCCAAGCATAACTCCCATTACTCATATGCAAATAAAAGGCTAAAGAGATATGGTTACTATACCTTAGTTTCCATGTTTGATGTCGATCCCTTTAATGCTTGGTTGCTCCTTAACTGCAACTCTCCTCTCAACATTGACCTGCATTCATAAAAGACAAACAAATAACTCCACATGCATATAACCCATAAACTAATGGGTTAGAGATTCTATCAAAATATAATCAAATTTAAATATTGACAATCTCATATGGCGGGAGGGGAAAAGTAATTCTTTTATTAATCTCACAAAAGTAACCTTACAATGGTGAGATCAACCATCGCTCCTCGAATCTGGTCCTGAGATACTCTTCAACTATGCTCCAACTTCTTCTGTATATGCTTCTCTTCACACAATAGTTGCAAAAGGTTGGGGCATGGGGAATACTAAATTGGGTATAGTTTCTTTGCTATGATTTTCCTCCTTCCAAATGGGACCCCCACCACTTCTTTTATAGGCAAGAAAGGGCTAGGTATTTGGTCAAGTGACCGACTATGGAAGGTCAGTCGATTTAGTTAACTTCCCAAAACTATGTGTTCTGTTTGCAACTTTCCATTTTCTCATTTTTTTTAGGTATACGCGGGCTGTAGTGGGTCAACCAATGTACACACGCATGCAGTAGTGGAGCAGAGCACATATGCCTTCAAAAAGAGTGTTTTTTAAGAAGTTGTTCAGTAGTGGCTTGGTAAAGAAGTCAAATGAGATGGCCTGATGCTAGGTAAGCATGTCTGGTGCAATTTAGGGTTATAAGACAACTAATCATAGAAATAAGACATACCTTTTGAGCTAGTAGATAGATCTGATGTACCTGATCATTGTAGACCATCCTGCGATCTTGCTTTCAAATTCTCGAGACCTGACATCTTCATCTTCTCAAGTTTCTAAGGATTTTCTTTCATGTACATGGCCTAATATATTTCTATCCCATGTACATATGCGTCCTTCTCCATTTCATCTCACGCACACCTAAAAAACTAGGGTTTTTTAGTATTTTCTGTAATTCCAAAACTTTCACCATCAACCCTCTGTGCTACCTTAGACTTGTACAACTTCAGATATATCAATGACTACCTACAATAAATCTGTAAAGACCAGATTTGAATTAACCAGATGTAAATTTCTACTACCAGATGTAAAGACCGGATTTGAATTAACCAGATGTAAATTTCTACCAAATTACTGTAATTTCTGTAATTTCTATAAACTTTACAAAGAAGTAAACTTTAAAAAAAAATTCAAATTATCTCAACACTTACGCTAACACTTACGCAAGTAGAATTTGGCAATAAGTAATAAATCTAAGTAACAATCCATGAATTTGAATTT
>ML782853.1:256121-303770 GCA_009831015.1 Picea engelmannii | reverse complement strand
ATTCTATTACTATTCCGTGGAGAATGAATGGCAGGCACTTTCTCCTTCTAATAAGTATTAGATCCATATATATATATATTGAAAGGAAAGCTCAATAAAGAATATCGTATAAAAATAGAGATATCATTATATATGTAATTACGTTTTTTCCTTCGCCGAGGAAATAAGTGGCTGCTATTATATATGTAATTACGCTCTCCTCTCCCTCACCCATATGATGAGTGAGTGTTAACACCCTCACCCATGAATGGATGAGTGACTTCGTTCCTTTGGTCGATAATTCGGTTCCTCATCCTCGTTGCTCAATTATTCGTTGCTCAATTCCTCTCCCTTTGGTCGAGCCTGCTTGCGCATCCTCCCCAGATTATTATATGAGCGAGCAAATTGGTTATGTTGTATATCATTTAAGAGACATACATATTTGGCACATTGGTTAATGAACTTGTTGGCAATATGATTGTCACATGCTTTATGGTTGATATGGAATACACATATGGGAACACATCTTGACTATGATTCATCTTATTAAAGTTTAGTCCATGGTTGTTGCACATGCTCTGATGCGGGTATTAATACATGGTTGGACCATGGTTGGGGAACATGTATATAGAAGATGATTGTGGGTGATAGTACTTGATTAAAGTACATCATGTTGATATTATGGTAGCTGTGGGAGGTATTTACCTCCACGTGTAAACCTAACGAGAATAGAAGATTCCATAAAGCAAGAAGAAACCCTAATGAGTTGGCTAATAATCGTAGAAGACATGTCAGCTTTAGAGGATAATTTGTATTAGGTTATTAGCCTCCAAGAGAAGAATTTGGCTAGAATAATTAATATATACTGAACAAACAGATACCCAGAATGAGAAGTCGGCCCAGGTAGCTAGCCAGATTTAGTATAAATACAAGAGGCCAGTCTTCATTATGGCAGCCAGTCTCAAAATTGCAAAGCAACACTTGTGCGCACTACAGTGCCCAATTTTGTGCATAGGTTTGGAGGACAGTTGCCATTGCAATTGCTGTAGCTAGAATACCATGTTTGTCTTGGACTATCTCTTGGTTAGGGTTTGTACTATCTGATCAACTCTTGTTGGTGCGCTATCCTTGGGGAAAGGTGAGCTACCCTTTGTTTGGCTATCTAGACTAGGGTTTTCTTCTAGAGTGATTCTCTCTCAAGGTTAAGGTACTCAAAGGGTGGCTTTGGCCTATGGTTTGGCACCAATAGTGATATTGTCAATGGTAAAACAAGCACATTCATTATATTCTAACAGGTTATGGCCCCACACCTCCTTCATTCAGTCTAACCTCTTGAAGGAAGCATATCCATAAGGATATTAAGCTTGTTGAGGAAATGTTGTTAGGCTTTCTAGCAGGAACAGTCACCAAATCACTGCAGCTAGAGTTACTAGCAGGTGCAGTTGCAGAAACCCTAAACCTCTCATTGAGGCACCTTAAGTGAATATATTGACCTAATCTCTGGATATATCAGTGTGCCCTAGCCTAGCGCATATCTTGATACTCTCAACAAGACAAGACGTCAAGTTTGAGTTTGTGGTCAAATCTAGGGTTGACCAATTCAAAGCAGCCATGACTTACTCTATGAAGTCAGAAAATGAGGTAGATGGAGCTTATAAATTTAGAGCGTGGAAGACAAGGATTGACCTCATCCTTGCCAAGAATAAAGTGATGGATATAGTGAAAGGAAAGATTGTGAAACCAGAGTTTGAAGAAGGGAAAGAGAAGGAACCATAGAACATTGCAGTCATGGAGAAGTTCAAAGATGGTGACATCAATGATATGAGTATCATAGTGGAATCTATAAAATACCACTTTATACCCTACATCTCCCATCTTGACTCATCGAAGAAGATGTATGATGCCTTAACAAACGTCTTCTCAGTTAGAATCATTGAACAAGTAATGAGTCTGAAGAATGAGCTACGTGACATGAATATGAATGATGATGATGACATAACATCATAATTTTTGTGAATATATTAGTTATGATATCAACAACAAGATATTGAAGAGATCATTTCAGAGAAAGAATTGGTAAAGATAGTACTCAATGGTCCTCCCAAGACATGGGATGCATTTGCCACAAGAATGAACACAAGGAAGGAGTATCCTACATTTGAAGAAATTTGGACTTGCTGTGCTCAAGAAGAATCCAGGATCAGTGCAAAAGAGAAACCCCAAAAGAAATATGATGATCAAGCCTTCACAGCAAGATTCAAGAATTTCAGGAACAAAAGGAAGTTTGGTTCAAGGAGGAAGCCAAATCAAGAGAAAGATATTTCAGAAGTACTATGCTTCAACTGTCGAAAGTATGGTCACTACAAGAATCATTGTCCTGAGCTAAAGAAAAGGAAGGGGACACACGAAGCATCAGTTGCCGAAGAAAAGGAACCTACAAAGAAGACAAAGAAGGATGAAAGAGACTACTTCTTATGAAGGTAACAATACTCTTCTTAGTTCTTGTACATATCTTGTTTGCATAGCCTCTGTACATATCTTGTATATCTATATCTTAGAAGATAATATACTCAAAGAATAACTATATCTATGGAAGAACAACAAGATAAGGATTTCTATCATTATACAAGAAAGGATGAAATATATCAAACAAATGTTGTGGACGCTATTACAAGGTAAGCCAAAATCATAATCAATCTTGAAGAAACCTAGAAGAAAGAAGTCAACAATCAAAAGAAAATTGGAGAAAGACTTATGACGCTTTACAAAAGGGAATAAGGATGCAAACGAAATCATGGACTCTCCTAGATGGAGGGAGCCGATTATATATCACCATAAAGAAGAGCATGCATTCACACATGAAGAAAGGATTAGGAGGGAGATAATCCTATGATCCATTGAAGATGATGAAGTACAGATCCATGGTAGAAAACATGAAAAGTAGTACATGTTCAGTTCTAACTTAGAAGAAGTTTTATTCGAAGAGAAGCCTTAAAGTATCCCCAGTTGTCTGTTCACATCCATGATCCTATGATTAAAGGAAGAAGTGGAATATTTAGGGCCTTGAATCTATAAGAAACTCCATGGACACAAGAGATAAAGAAAAACATGAGGAAGAACATGGAGATTCCAAGAAAAAAAGAGAAGCTAGAACAACCAGTCATTGTATCAAGAATCACAAGATTACCAACCTGATATGAACTCACCAAAAGAAATCAAGCAAAAGAACTAAAAGTTGTGATGAAGAACAGTGTATGGAAGACTTATGAATAAAATATTTGTAAGATCCAGAACTATAGGTTCTCCCATATGGAGGGAGAAGACTATGATGACCACTTGTTCTAGTACACCAAACATACCTCTACATGAGTCACTATATCATATGCAACATCCATGAGTTGGAGTTCTACATCAAATACATGCAAAGACTGTTCTCCAGAAAAATTGAACAAAGAATGTATAAAGAGAAACCTCAAGACTTTGAATCATACTAGAGAGAGACTCTTGTATGCAGATTGAAAAAAATAACTTGGTGGAGAACCTCCAGTGCACAACAAAAGCGTGGTGAAGATTTTCTATAACAAAGATATTGTATCAAGATGATGATTCTGTAGATCAGATCTCATGATGACAGAAGAAGTGTCACATGGATATGTTTCAGTGTTCCAACAATGATATACTCTATTGATCATAGCTACATGAAGACTTCATAGAAAACCATTGTTCCAGACCAAAGTACATTTTAAATCAAGCATTACATTATCCATGATGAAGTCCAAAAAGGAGCAAGAGGTTCTCTAATACATATCCCCACAGATGAGAAGATAATCATACATTTTGGTAAAGCTTTTGTCCAAGATGAAATAATTTGTGTACTCCAGCTGGAGCTCATGGAAACGACTTCCTTATTGAAAAAGGAAGAGATGACTCCCAGGTTGGGAGCGAATACTGATATGTATTGACTTATGGGCAGTCATTTTTTCAGCTCAAAAAATGGTCTAGGATGAGCAGTTTCCTTTCCAATTCAGAAAGTGGATTGAGATTTCTGACGGACAGACATTTTCCAGTTCGGAAAATGGTCCAGATTGTTGATGTACTATAGACAATGAATTCCCATTGTGGTTAACATGGGGAGTGGTCTAGGGAAATATCTCTTCTTGAGGGTTACTCAAGAAGACTGGCCCAACTCACTAGACAACAATTTCTCATTGTGTTTAACATGAGGAATGGTCTGTTTTGGAGGTTGGTACAAGACAATCTTTTCCTCTTGTGGTTAATAGGGGAAATGGTACAGACAGTCATTACTGAGGGTGTATTCATTCTCTCCAGGTTGCACTTTGTTTAGTGCCAGAGGAATGGCCCAGGGTGGGGAATGGTACAGGCTCATCAATCAGGGACAGGCATTCCTTAGGTCAAATTCATTCTCTCCAGGTTACACTTTGTTTAGTGTCGGAGGAATGGACTATGGTGAGGAATGGTCCAGGCTCAGAAATCTGAACAATCATTCTTCCTTGCTTGAGAAGAATAGTCCATATAGCTCATCATTGATGTCTTACTTTTGAGGGCAGATTCTCTTTCGATATCTCACAGATGTGAGTGGAAGAATGGGCCAGATGATTCAGTTTATATCATAACATTATTTCTGTGTAGGTTGATATTAGATGATTGTTATGAAGATTGTATGACAATAGATATATACTAATGTGGTGGATGTGTTCCATTGTTTGATCAAGTACTTGTGTGTTACTTGGTGTGGTAGTGTACCACTGGATTGTAGTTATATACTACTATGGATAGACACAGTTGTGTTCTATTTTGTTCCAATTTCCTTGAAGACTATCAACAATATTGGAAATGATTATCAGCTAGATGGATGATAAAAGGACATAGATCTACCAGACGGAAAATGGTTCAGAAAATTTACTCTTCTAGAACATATGTCCAGATTAGAAGAATGGCTCTTGTATCACTCTGTGGTGTGAGTGACTTATCCAGCATCATGCCTAATTACTTAGATGGAGTATGGTTTCAAGAGATGATATGGTTGATGACATTGATGGTGATGATGGTGCTAATGATCTAGTCATGAGATAGTCTATACAACTATGTTTATGCTACCAGGTGAATGGTATGTTTGTGCTCAAGACCATTACCTATAATACATCCCTAGCTAGGAGTGAGTGTTGATATTATGGTAGTTGTGGGAGGTATTTACCTCCACATGTAAACCTGACGAGAATAGAAGACTTTGAAAAACAAGAAGAAACCCTAATGAGTTGGCTAATAACCCTAGAATACATGTCAGCTCTAAAGGATAATTTATATTAGGTTATTAGCCTCCAAGAGAAGAAGTCGTCCAGAAGAATTAATATATACTGAATAGAAAGATAACCATAATGAGAATTTGGCCCAAGAAGTTAGCCAGATTTTGTATAAATATAGGAGGCCAATCTTCATTTTGGCAGGCAGTCTCATAATTGTAGAGCAACACTTGTGTGCACTGTAGTGCCTAGTTTTGTGCCTAGGTTTGGAGGAGAGTTTCCATTGCAGTTTTTGAAGCTAGAAGATCACGTTTGGCTTGGACTATCTCTTGGTTAGGGTTTGGACTATCTGATCATCTCTTGTTGGTGTGCTATCCTTGGGGAAAGGTGCGCTACCCTTTGTTTGGCTACCTAGCCTAGGGTTTTCTTCCGGAGTGATTCTCTGTCAAGTTTAAGGTGCTTGAAGGGTGGCTTTGGCCTATGGTTGGGTGACAATAGTGATATTGTCAATGGTAAAATTCGCATATCCATTATATTCTAACACATCATTGGTATTACTTGATTAGAATATACTTTTATACATGATGTATGGGATAGTTGAGACACTTGTTGTAGTGCTTGGTTGGTACATTATTTGATGGTTGATGGTTGAGATACATATCTTGAGTCATGGTTTGTGGCACTTGGTTTATGATAGAGGCATATCATATGTGATATTCCACTTGTTTGAGTCACATGGATGACATGTTGACAATGTTTTTGGTACATTGATAGAGACACTTGTTGATAATCTTGATATATGATTGGTACACTTTTTGGCACTTATTATTGACATATATACTTCAGTGATGATATTTTATTGTATGATGTTAATGTGTATGGTTTGCACATGGTATGGCGCAAGATGTACATGGTTGATGTTTTGTTGACGATTGTCTATTCATTGTTGACATATATTTTTTCTTCATGAAGTATGGTATGGCACGAGTATGATGCATGGACAGGTCCAAGGATCATCATAGAAAGAGAATATCATTATTAAGTAGTTGATATATGTTCCAATGGAGCAATGGCATTTGCAGCAGAAGAAAGTTGAAGTAGAATCACATTGTTCATCTTGCAGAGAAGATAGGGGGACATACCCAAAGGGGGAGTTATTCTTCTTCCCATGATTCAAGGAGGAGAGATTCATCAGATGCAGGATAGAGAGATAGATGTTTGAATATTTATATGCTTGGAGAGGTATTTTTCCAGTGGTATCGATGGTCATAGGGGGAGTATGAGTGATGTGTCTTCAACATTGCATCAGAATGCTATCCCTTGTTCAAAACGGGAGAGATGATTCAAAGAGAGCTCAAAGACATCCAAACAGAGGGAGAAACCCCAAGGAGAGATAGTCAAATGGGGAGAGATAGTCACACTGATGTGACTGATATGACTATTGAAGAAGAGAAGCTTCATGTCTACATGTTTCCATCAATGATTGGTGTTGGAATCAATGATGGTATTTCCATCAATGCCAAAGGGGGATATTGTTGCATTATGTTTTCATTGATGTCAAATGATTCATGCCAAAGATTTTATGTCTTGTCATAGTATCATTGATGTATTGATTGATGTCCTGTGTTGTCATATATGTAATTGATGTCAAAGACTTCAAGTGGTTTCATAGTGATGTGTTGTCATGGTTTGATGTATATACGGGATGATGGAAAGGTTGTTAATTTTTGTCTTGTCAGGGCTGATAAGAAGTATCAAATGGATGAACTCCAAAGTGGTCCCTTATGGTGAAATCCCTCATGGGAAGACACTTTGTGAAGTCCAAATGGTTAAGTGGTTTTGTCATTCTAAATGTCTGGTTAAGGAACCTAATGATTGATTGTGGAATATTGTAATGAAGATTCGTGAATTTGTAAGTGAGACTATTCTAGATGGATAGTGCTCATCATGCATGTTCCTTGTGGTAATGGTTTATTTATGATATGTGTTGTTGATATATGTTCACATACAACTTGTTATAAATGAAAGTAATGAATGATGAGTAAATGGTGATTTATAACTAAGGTGTTTTTGTAAAGGGGTAAAACGTTCCCTACACTGATTCAACCCCCTCTTAGTGTGGTCAGTGTTTCCAACAATTAGTTTCAGAGGAAGCCTTCATCATAAGCCTTACAAGATTGAAGTATATCCATGGACACACAAATGGATGAACATGCATATGAATTTCCCCTATTTGATGAAATAGATTACATGGCATGGACAATAGAAATGAACGGGCATTTGATGGAAAAAGGAACATGTGTTTGGAAATAAGATATTGGTGGATCAGTTCCTTTGAGGAATAAGTTGAAGTTTGTAGTAGAAAAAGGAAGAAAAGAAGAATGATGCATTATCTCCCAATACCATTTTCAATGGACTCTCAAGTTCTATCAAAGAAAGAATGGTAGAATGTACTTTTTCCAAGGATCTGGATGAAGCTACAGGAGGTATATAAGGCCAAAGAAGATAATTCCATCATGGAAAATGAAGGAAAATACTTTCCAAAATATTTTGATGATATTAATCCTAGTGAAGTTGAAATTTCTCATAAAAATGAAGAAGAAAAAATAGTATAAGTTTGTGTAGATGAAGAATACGAGTTGTTGAAGTTTAAAGAAAAAACATTATTTGAATTAGGTAATGTTAGCATGGAAATATGACATTATTCAATTTCTTCTGACTATCTTGAAAAATGCATTAATTAAGTCCTATAAAAATAATTAAAGGATGTCATGGAACTAAAGCAAATGCTCAAAGAACAAGAAGAAAGGAAAAAGACTCAATTAGAAGAAAAAGAAGAAGATATAAAAATACTAAATAATGAAATAGAATAAAAGAAGAAGGTAAATGATGAGCTTATCAAAAGTCTTGAAGTTAATTTCAATCTTAAGACCAACATTGAAGAATCCAAAAGAATAGAGGAACTATTGAGGAAGCAATTAAATGAAAAGGAAGAGTCATGCCATAAGTTGGAATCTGAATTTGTTGATCTTAGAAAGAAAGTAGAGAAGTCAAACACTCACATCAAGTTCATGAACAACTCAACAATATTGGATGAAATCCTAGATAGCCAAAGATCTCCAAATGATAAATCAAGTCTTGGATACAACAAGGAAGGTATACATATTGAAGCTAGCGCTTCTAAGAAGTATGAGGTAATTCCTTCACTCTCAAAGGATGGAAGAAACGTTACAAGTAAACCATCTACACAAAGCAAGGAAACCTTAAAAATAAAAAAGAAAGGAAAAAATCAAGAATCTATCTTTAGATAGTAAAGAAAATTCAGAAGAGAGACACCTTCAAGGTGGAAACCAAAGAAAAGGTATGAAAATGAATTTCGTGGTCATATCTACTCATGTAATGAATATGGTCACAAAGATTTGGATGGAAGACATTATGCAAGGAAAGAAAATGGAAGGTTTCATAACACCCCAAGGTGTTAGATATGTAATCAAGTGAGAGACGTGACACATCGTTGCTCATTGTCACACCATGAGATGCTATAGTTGCAGTGGGTTTGGCCACAAATTCCAGGATTGTTGGAACACAAGAATACAATCCATGAAGAGTGTTTCATATAGAATGACAACAATAACACCTGAAGCTAGCAAGGAAGACAATGTTGAAAATATGGAAACTCAGAGCTCAAGTTTTGATAAGGTAATACACCTTCAGAAGTGGGTGAATAAGTCTTAACAACCAGAACATAAAGGAATCCATGAGGCAAGATCAAGCTTGACATTTTCATCAGCATATGTGGTCTCATGTGGAATATGTCATGTACATACGTGAGATGACCTATAGATAGGTCGTGTAAATACATGAGTTGTATGTGTAACACGTTGTGTATATGTGCTAAAATATTGGAAAAGAAGGCTATGCAGATGAGTGCAACACAATTTGATGATACAACTTTGTTTTGCAGGGTCTGACATGGCTTGTTGTAGGTTTTCATGATTATATAGTTTCATGAAAGTTTAATGTATGTATGGTGATGACATATGGTTGAGTGTTGAAGCATATGATTGATTCCTATCTTGGATGCATGATACTAACTCTAGAGTATGGATTGAGGAATTTTCAGTTGAGGAACAATGTGGGTTATGGTAGTGAAGTTATGACACTTTGGTTATGAGATATATCATGATGATGTGATGCTAGCTAGAGATATCATTGATCTACCGAGGCACACTTCTGATACATGTTTAGAGATATTATTGGATGCTCAGTAGTTGTTGTAGTGAATTGTGGTAGAGGCATATCTATTATGGTACATGGCTCATACATATGTGAGCTCAATTGTTATATCTTATGATGTGTTGTTATAGGAATATTTGTTGGATGCTTTTGGTGCATGAATTTGGCATGTGATTGAGCTACATATTCAAACAATTAGTTGATGAGGTGATTATGTTGTATATCATTGATGAGTCATACATACTTGATACATTGGTTAAGGAGCTTTCTAGCAGTATGATTGGCACATGGTTTATGGTTTATATGGCATACATATATTGGAACACATATTGATTTTGGTTCATATTGTTAAAGTTTGGTCCATGTTTTATGCACTTGCTATAGTACAGGTAGTAATACATGGTTGGTTTATGGTTGATTCACTTGTAGATGGCATATGATTGTGGGTGATAGTACCTTGTTAAATTACATCATTGGTATTACTTTTTTAGGATATAATTTGATACATGATGTATGGTAAAGTTGAGACACTTGTTGTGGTTCTTGATTGGTACATTATTTGATGCTTGATGGTTGAGATACATATCTTGATATATGGTTTGTGTCACTTGGTTTATGACAGAATCATAGCATATGTGATATGACACATGTTTGAGGCACATGACTGAGATGTTGATGATGTTTTTGGTACATTGATAGAGGCACTTTTTGATGATCATGATATATGCTTCGTACACTTTTTGGCATATATTATTGGAATATATACTTCAGTAATGTGATCTTATTTTATGGTGTTGATGTGTATGGTTGGGACATGGTATGGCACATGATGTACATGGTTGATGTTTTGTTCATGATTCTCTATTCATTGTTGACATATCTTTTTTCTTCATGAAGTATGGTATGGAATGAGTCTGATGCATGGAAAGGTCTAAGGATCGTCATAGAAAGAGAAGATCATGTTTAATCATTTGATCTATGTTTTGGTTGAACAATAGAATTTGCAGTAGAACAAAATTACAGTAGAAACATATTTTTCATATTGCAGAGAAGATAGGGGAAGAAATACCCACAAGGGGAGTTATCCTTCTTCCCATGGTTCAAGGAGGCGAGATTCATCAGATGCAGGATAGAGATATAGATGCTTGGAGAGGCATGTTTCCTAGGGGAGAGACGGTCAAAACGAGAGCATGAACGATATATCTTCAACATTGCATTAGAATGATATCCCTTGTTCAAAAGGGGAGAGATTATTTAGAGGAATCTAAAAGTCATCTAGACAGAGGGAGAAACCTCATGGAGGGTTCAAGCAGGGGGAGCATCACAGTGGGATTATAGTGGGCCAGGGCATGTAAATATGTGTGCTACAGTATAGGAAGGTTGCGTACATATGTCGGCATAGTATAAATTGGTCGCATACCTATTGACAGATTGGTATCTGTTGAGGATTGATTCCTCTTCTCAGTTGGTGATGAGATCTACAGGTTGGGTCTTCCATTGAGATTTGGTGCTCTTGCAGGGTTGTTCCCCAGGGGGTTTATCATTATGACTATTGATGAAGGTTAGTTCCATGTCTACATATCTCCATCAATGATTGGTGTTGACATCAATGCTGGTATTTCCATCAATGCCAAAGGGGGATATTGTTGCACTATGTTGGCATTGATCTCAAATGATTGATGTTAAAGAGTTGATGTATTTTCATAGTATCATAGATGTATTGATTGATGGCCTGTGTTTTCATAGATGTAATTGATGTCAAATATGTCAAGTGGTTTCATAGTGATTTTTTGACATGTATTGATGTATATAAGGGATGATGGAAAGGTTGGTCATTATTGTCTTTTCATGGTTGATAGGAACTATCAAATGGATGAACTCCAAAGTGGTCCCCTTATGATGAAATCCCTCATGAGAAGACACTTTGTAAAGTCCAAATGTTTAAGTGGTTGCATCATCCTAGATGTGTGATTAAGGAACCTAAGGATTGATGGTGGAATATTGAAATGAAGATCCATGAATTTGTAAGTGAAAATATTCTATATGGATTGTGCTCATCATGCCATTTGTAGTGATATGTGGAACATCACATAGCTCCTCATGGTTAGATAGTTATGTCCTTGTGAATTTGGAGAACCCTCATGTGTTGTCTAGAATCACCTAGAAGGTCAAAGAAGTCAAATTATTCTAGAAGCTCCTAGAATGTGTTGACAAGTCAAAGTGGTTAGTCATGGGTTAATTGGTTGCAACAAGAAAACAATAAAAAATAAATTAGTTGCAACTAGAAGTGGAGAATTCACTATTTGTAGCAAATTGGGTTAGAAGTGGGCAAGAGGTTAGAAGTGGGTTAGCCCCTAAAAGAAGGAAGTTGGTTATAGTTGGTTATATGAGGAAGCTACTTGGAGAAGTATAAATAAGAGAGAAATGGTCTCTTATGAGTGTGAATCTCTTGAGAATATTGAATATCTATTATTGGTGAAAGATTCATTGCAGGTACTCATGGACACATCAAAAGTTTTGTAAGTCTGAGGTATTGACGGTGAAAGTTTCAGAAATATGGAAAAACCCTAGTTTCTGAGATGTACGTGGGCTATCAGTGTAATAGGGTGTGTACATATGTGGGATATCAGTATAATAGGTTGCATATATATGCGGGCCGACAGTATAATAAGGAGCATACATGAAGGAAAAACAATAGAATATTGAGCAAGTGTTGGTGTTAGGTTCTTGAAGTATGAAGAAAGTTCCAATAACAATGGTCTATTGGTTCAGATCTACTATAGAAGATATGGTATTGTCATATTTTTTATTATTTCTTAGATTTTCTGATGGTATGGTGAATTATTGAGGCATTCTTTGTATGGTTGTAATGATGTATGAATATGGTAGATGGTTGGTTGAGTAGTTTAGTTTAGTTCTATTTGAGAGATATACATGATCTATAATTGTTTATGCATGATGAGCATGCATAGGTTTTTGGATGGAATATATATGTTTTCGATTAGTTATAGTACATATTGGACAATAAAAGGAAGAGTGTAGTGAAAATATTAGAAGTGGATGTGACAGAGGAAAAAATGGTCTAAAGAGATAGAAGGTTAAAGTTTAAAAAACCCTAATTTCTGAAGTGTCAGTGGGCCAAGGCATGTACATACACGTGCTACAATATAGGAAGGTTGCGTACATACACAGGTTGTAGTATAAATCGGTCACATACCTATTGACATAATGGTATCTGTTGAGGATTGATTCCTCTTCTCAGTTGGTGCTGAGATCTGCAGGTTGAGTCTTATGTTGAGAGTTGGTTCTCTTTTGGAGTTGTTCCTTTATTTAGTTGTTTTTGAAAACCCTCAAGTTTTGTAGTCTGTAATATAAAATAAAATTATACATGTATCTTGTGTTCCTTGTGTTCTTTGTGGTGATGGATTATTGATGATATTTTCAATCGATATATGTGTATCTTGAAAACTTCAATAATGAAGTCCTAGAAAAGTACCCAAATGATGTCATGGAACTAAAGAAAATCCTCAAAGAACAAGAAGAAAGTAAAAAGACTCAATTATAAGAAAAAGAAGAAGAGATCAAAAGACTAAAGAATGAAATAGAAGAAAAAAAGAAGTTAAATGATGATCTAAGAAAAAGTATTGAAGTTAATGTCAATCTTAAGACAAAAATTGAAGAAGCCAAAAGAATAGAGGAACTATTGAGGAAGAAAGCAAATGAAAAGGAAGATTCATGCCATAAGTTGGACACTAAAGTTGTTGATCTTAGAAATAAAGTAGAGAAGTCAAACACTCAAATCAAGTTCATGAAGAGCTCAACAATTTTGGATCAGATCCTAGCTATCCAAAGATATCCAAATGATAAATCAAGTCTTCGATACAACAAGGAAGCTAAACATATTGAAGCTAGCACTTATAAGAAGTATAAGGTAATTCCTTCACTCTAGGGTGGAAGAAATGCTGCAAGTCAATCATCTACAAAAAGAAAGGAAACTTTCAAAAAAAAAAAAAAACAAGGAATACATGAAGAAGCCATATTTACACCTCAAAGAAAATTCAGACAAGAGACACCTTCAAGGTGGACACCAAAGCAAAGGTATGAAAATGCTTTTCATGGTCACTATTACTCATGTAATTAATATGGTCACAAATCTTTGGGTTGCAGACATTATGCAAGGAAATATAATGGAAGGTTTCATAACACCCTAAGGTGTTGGAGATATAATAAATTGGGACACATTTCTACTCATTGTCACACTATGAGATCCTACAACTATAGTAGGTTTGGCCACAAATCCTAGGATTGTTGGAACAAAAGAAGACAATCCATGAAGAGTGATTCATATAGAATTACAATAATAAAACATGAATTTAGGAAAGAAGACAATGTTGAAAAGATAGAATCTCAGAGCTCAATTTTTGAGAAGTTGATACACCTTAAGAAGTGGGTTAAGAAGATTGAACATTGTGAACATACAGGCATCCACAAGGTAAGATCAATCTTGACATTTTCAGAAGCATAGACAGTATCGTGTGGAATAAGTCACATACATGCATGAGTTGACATATAGATAGGTTTTATACATATGCGATATGTATGTGTAGCAGGTTGCATATCAGTGGTAAAATATTGGAAAAGAAGGCTATGTAGATGAGTGCAGCATGATTTGATGATACAACTGTATTTTTCAGGGTCTGACATGGTTTGTTGTAGGTTTTCATGATTATATGGTTGCATGTATGTTTAATGTATGTATGGTGATGATATATGGTTGAGTGTTGAAGCATATGCTTGATGCGTATCCTGAATGCATGATACTAACTCTAGATTACGGATTGAGGAATTTTCCATTGAGGAACAATGTTGGCTATGAAAATTAAGTTATGGAACTTAGGTTATGAAATATATCATGATGATGTGATTCTAGGTAGAGATATCAAAATGATACTATTCTAAATGGATAGTGCTCGTCATGAAATTTCCAATGATATGTGGAACGTCACATAAATCCTCACAGTTAGAGAGTTATGGCCTTGTGAAGTTAGATAACCCTCATGTGTTTTATAGAAGCCCCTAGAAGGTCAAAGAATTCAAATTATTCTAGAAGATCCTAGAAGATGTTGATAAGTCAAAATGGTTATTCATGGGTTTATTGGTTGCAACAAGAAAACAATTACAAATAAATTAGTTGCAACTTGAAGTGGATAATTCATTATTTGTATCAAAGTGGGTTATCCCCTAAAAGAAGGAAGTTTGTTAAAGTTGGTTAGATGAGGAAGCTACTTGTAGAATTATAAATAAGAGAGGAAGGGTCTCTTATGAGTTTGAATCTCTTGAGAATATTGAAGATCTATTATTTGTGAAATATTCATTGCAGGTAATCATGGACGCATCAAAAGTTCTACAAGTCCGAGGTATTGACGTTGAAAGTTTCAAAGTTTCAGAAAAACTAAAAAACCCTAGTTTATGATATGTATGTAGGCCATCAATGTAATAGGGTTCATACATACATGGGATATCAGTATAGTAGGGTGCATACATATGAAGGATGGAAATATAATAGGAAACATACATGAAGGAAAATGCATAGAATCTTAAGCAAGTGCTCGTGCCAGGTCCCTAAAGTATGAAGAAAACTTATAGAATAGTGATCTACTAGTTTAGATCCGCTACATAATATATGGTATGGTTATATATTTTCTCATGGTATGGTGAATTCTTGAGGCATTTTTTGTATGGCTGTATTCATGTCTGAATATGGTAGGTGGTTGTTTGAGTAATTGAGTTTTGTTCTGTTTGAGAGATGTCCATGATATGTAATTGTGTATGCATGAGGATAGTGCATAGGTTGTTTGATGGAATAGATATGTTTGTGATTGGTTATGGTACATATTGGGAAGTAAAAGGTAGAGTACAGTGACAAGATCATAAGTGGATGTGATAGAGTAAGAAAGGGTCTGAAGAGCCAAAAGGTTGAAGTTTCAGAAACCCTAATTTTTGAAAGTGTACACAAACTGAAAGTAGGCTAGGGTGCGTACATACATGTGTTGTAGTGTAGGAATCCACATACATATGTGGGATGTATTATAAATAGGTCACGTAACTGTTGACATATTGGTATTTGTTGAGGATTGATTCCTCTTCTAAGTTGGTGTTGAGATCTGCAGGTTGATTCTTGCATTGAGATTTGGTGCTCTTGCGGAGTTGTTTCTCTATTCAGTTGTTGATGAAAAACCCCTAAGGATCGTAGTCTGTAATATAAAATAAACTGATATATATCTTGTGTTCCTTGTGGTGATGGGTTATTGATGATATTTGTTGCTAATATATGTTCACATACAACTTGTTATAAATTAAAGTAATGAATTATGAGTAAATGGTGATTGTTAACTAATGTGTTTTTGTAAAGGAGTAAAAATATCCCTACACTGATTCTCCCCCATATCAGTGTGTTCAGTGTGTCCAATAATTGGTTTCAGAGCAGACCTTCATAAAAATCCTTAAAAGTTTGAAGGATATCCATGGACAAAAAAATGGATGACCATGCATATGAAGTTCCCCTATTTGATGAAATAGATTACTCGTCATGGAGAATAGAAATGAAATGGTATTTGAATGAAAAATGAGCACGTTTTTCGAAATACGTTATTGGTGGATCAATTCCCTTGAGGAATAAGTCAAAGTTTGTAGCACAAAAAGAAGAAAAGAAGAATTAAGCATTATCTCTCAAGAACATTTTCAATGGAATCTCAAGTGATTTCAAAGAAAGCATGGGAGAATGTACTTCTACCAAGGATTTATGCTTGAAGCTAGAGAATGTATATCAAGACAAAGAAGACAAATCCATCAAGGAAAATGAAGTTAAATAGTCTCCAAAATCTTCCGATGATAATTCTCCTAGTGAAGTTGAAATTTTTATTACAAATACAATCGCATACATAAATGAGCTGACCTATAGATAGGTCATGAAAATATGTGAGTTGTATTTGTAACAGGCTGTGTATCTGTGGTAAAACCCTGGAAAATAAGGCTATGCAGATGAGTGCATCATGATTTGATGATACAACTCTATTTTGTTGGGTTTGACATAGTTTGTTGCAGGGTTTCATGATTATATGTTTTCATATATGTTTAATGCATCTATGGTGATGACATATGGTTGAGTGTTGAAGCATATGCTTGATTGTTATCCTGGATGCATGATACTAACTCTAGAGTATAGATTGAGGCATTCTATGTTGAGGAAAAATGTTGGTTATGACAGTGAAGTTATGGCACTTTGGTTATGAGATATATCATGATGATGTGATGCTAGCTAGAGATATCATTGATCTATTGAGTCACACTTCTGGTACATGTTTAGATATACTATTGGATTCTTAGTATTTTTTGTAGTGAATGTTCGTCGAGGAAGATCTGTTATGGTACATGGATGGTACATAAGTGAGCTCCATTGATATATCTTATGATGTATTGTTAGAGGCATATTGTTTTGGATTTTTTTGGTTCATGCATTTGACATGTGATTGAGCTAGATATTGGGACATGTAGTTGTTGAGGTGATTATGTTGTACATCATTGATGAGTTATACATACTTGGTACATTAGTTAAGGAACTTGCTAGTAGTATGATTGGCACATGGTTTATGGTTGATATGGAATACATATATGGGAACACATCTTGACTTTGGTTCATCTTGTTGAAGTTTGGTGCCTGGTTGATGCACGTGCTATGGTGCAGGTAGTAAAACATGGTTGGTCCATGGTTTATGCACCTGTGGATGGGAGATGATTGTGGGTGATAGTAATTGGTTAAAGTACATCAATTGTATTAACATTTTAGCATATACTTTGATACATGATGTATGGGACATATGGGACACTTGGTGTGGTGCTTGGTTGGGACATTATTTGATACTTGATGCTTGAAATACATATATTAACACATGGTTTGTGGAACTTAGTTTATGATAGATGCATATCATATGTGATATGGCACTTGTTTGAGGCATATGGATGATGTTGATACCTAAGTCTGCACCCCTTCCCATCCTCTCTCATTTCCTTGTACCTTCATCAAAATAATTCCTCTTCTAGATGGTTAAGTCGGTTTCCCATTACTAAATGAATCGTTTTTTTTTTATTATTATTTTTCTTGATTGATTATTTGCACCAATTAGTTATGTTTTCTTGAAAGATAATTTCATCTTGTGGTTTGGGTTTGAAATAATTGTCATCGTGTTTACCATTGATTGAGTGTGCAACTTGTCAACCAATTCCTTTGTTTGCATGGGAAACATCCAAAAGAAAGGCACAACAATCTAGAGTAGTGGAATTCAGGCTTAGATTGTGATAAAATAGACATGTTAAGTTTCAACGGTGGAGATCCAACAATCAATTAAGATCAATGTCTCTTGTGCATTTTGGGTTTCAAAATTATGCAAGGTTTAACAACAAAGCATATGAAGTTTCACTCTAGAATGTTTTCACTCTGGGAGATTTCAATCCATAACAAGCGTGAACCTATGAATTGCCATGTCACTCCAGGAGATCAGTCATATGAGATATATTCATACTGTACAGTCAAAGAACTCTGAAGTGTGATATATCTGAGGTGTCGGAGTCCCAACCTTCCATGTAACTATGGGAGATTGTCTCTCTGGGATATTTCAATCCATAACAAGTGTGAAATGCCGAAGTGTTGGAGCCCCGAAGTACTGGAGCCTTGAACTGCAACAATGGATCCTCATTTCCATGTCACTTTGCGAGTTTGATCATCCAAAATATTTTGATTTAGAGAAAACACAGTTCCTTGGAGCCCCAGATGCCAAAGCATTGATGACATATAGCATTCATTTGTCGATGACGCGTGGCATTCATCTATCAATGACATATGGCACTCATTTCATGAATTTTGGTTACGTCATCTGCTCTATTTCAAGTGACATGTGTCACTCTTATTTTTATGACACATCACTAACTATGACATCACGTGGCCATGTCACTATGAGAGATTATACTCCAAGAGATTCTAAAACCCTACAGTCAAAATCTCTCGAACGTTGAAGAGACAGAGTCCTGAAGTCCTAAAATATAAAATGATTAAAGTCTTAATATCAGGTTAATTAGTGAAAATCATTGGTTAATGACTCCACAAGATTGTCACTCCAAAATATTTTCATCCAGAGAAAAAACGGTTCCCTGAATTGCCAAATATACGAAGTGTCGAAGTATTGAAGCGACGATACTCCAAATTCCTGAAATATTAAAATGATTAAAGTCGTAATCTCATGTTAATTGGCTAAAAGTGTTGGTGAATGACATCACGAGTTCAATTATTTGGGAGATATGTATACTCTGCACTCAAAATATCTTGAACTCCAAATTTCCAAAGTGACTTATCCTCATTAATTTCATATTTTAAAGTTTCCAAATGATGCCAAAGAAAGGGATTTTCAAGCCATTCAACGACATCATATTTCTCATTTAGAAGGAGCTTGATGATAGTCGACATGTGGATAAAATGAATATGTAGTTCCATTCCTTGCAACACCATAATTGGGAATTAGAGAAACTGTACTCCATACTTCTGAAGGAATATTGAAGACTCCACAAAAGCACCATAAGACTTGCCCCTTCCCCCATAAGGTAAATTGAAGAAAAACACTGCCAACACATCCATTTATATCCCAGTGTCGTCCAATAATGAAAATTGATACAAGCACCTGAATCAAAATCTAGTTCTATCACTCCTATTTAATTTTTGTCAGAGTTCATTTTATTCCAACATATGCAACAATCTAGTTTATTGCCAGTAGCAGTTTTTAATTGTTTAAAGTTCAATATTGTTTAGATTAAGTTAATAAGTGGTCTTTTATGTGTGATAAGAACCACTCTTTTTTCATTAATTCAAGCTCGAAGTATACTTTAATATACTCGAGCAGTGTTTTTAGCTAAGTTAATAAGTTGTTTTACAACTGGTAGTGTAGAGTTAAGCCTTAGTCCCAGATGGACGAGAGCCTCTCCAACTTTGATAAATATGTAGTTTTTGTATGTTTTGAGGGTTGGGATTTTGGGAAAAGAATATCAATACATCAGTTGGTTGAACCTATTCTATGCATGGGTTAAATATCTCTACCTAGTGAATATATTTTTGATGACAATGTTTTTTTGTCCAAATCTTCATGTGTTTTTTTTTATCTTATCTTGAATGCAGTTTTTGATATGCGCGAAGTATATTTCATTTTCTTAAGCTATTGTATAAATTATATTTACTAATATGCAACCTATAAAATAGCTAATGCTTTGGTGAAGATTTTTTTTTATTGCAACTTGTTGGAGTAATTGTGTTTTTGATACATGTTTAATGTCTTGAAATGATATTTTAAGTATTAAACTTCTTGCAACAGATTATTCATTGAGTGGTTTGTTGTTTCCCTTTGATTTCACCTCTATTATTTCATTTGTCTGTATTTTGTGTTCCACCATCCAAGGAGGACCCTCATCCATATCAATTTTTCAATGTCACCATGCTCTTGTCTTGGTAAAACCAACCCTCTAACTGACCAAAAAAATAAAAAAACCAACCATTCTAAACTTGAGGTTGCCTAGCTCTTCCCTTTAGTAGTCAGGTGCAGACTTTAGGACCAACATATTCTAGTGTCTTTTCCAGGGAACATAGTAACGAAACATATTTCCCTGGGAAAATGAAAACGATCAAATCTAACCTTTGATGGTGAACAAATATTAGAGACTTTCAGACTATCATATTTCACCTGTCAAATCCACTGAGTAAACTTCACAAAATAAATACTGGATCCAAGAAAAGGACTCAAGAGATCTAAATCGGAGCCCATCAAATATAATAAATCTCATCCCAACCCTGAGAAGGAAACAATAGTCTTTGAGCCAGAAAGGAAACTAAGAAAATCCACCTTATCTCAGATATATACCGTTCCCCTCAAGGGTAAAGATGCACCCAAAGAGTCCACTTTTCGTCATTATCACAAGCATCTTGAATTTGCTAGCTCCGAGAATCACATTTCCAAGGAACCTTAGACACCTTCATCCCCTTCCTCCACTTCATCATGTAGTACAACATCCACACCTACATCTCCAATCAATATTAAGATCCATATTGCCTAAATAATGGTTGTTAATAGAATGGATGCCATAATTGCTTCCAGATATGTACCCCTATTTTTTCATATAGGCTTACATGCAATCTCGACCATAGATTACATGAAATATTTTCCAATATATAATGGGGAAGGGAATTTCATTGATAATGAACATCTGGTAGCCTTCTACAATTTTGCAGACAACTTCAACATTGACTATGCAGATGTGTGGATGAGGTTGTTTGTACAAATCCTCCATGTGGAAGTTAGGAAATGGTTTTGGGAACTCCCTCCATACTCCATTACATATATCGATGCGCTATATGAATCCTTCATAAAGAAATGGGGATACAGAATAGATTATATGTATTACATCATTGAGTTTGGGGTCCTTAAGAGAAAGAATGGTGAGTCTATTTCAAACTTTTCCAAGAGATTCAATAATATGTATGGTAGGACTCGAGATGAGATCAAACCAAATGAAGCCTCTGCCAAGATCACTTATGCCAATGCATTTGATGTATAATTTTCCCTTATGTTGAGGGAAAAAATATCCACCACCTTGATGTCCATACAAGAAGAAACCATTGAGGTTGAATCCAACATCTTGGAATCTGACAGGTTAAAGACTATATCTGATAAAGACAAGAAAAACCAAAGAGAGGAATCCCTTGCCTCCTTTAACCCAGGCACATATGATCCTAAACTTGATGAAATGACCAAAAATTGAAGGATCTCACATCTGAAATAGCTAATCTGAAATGAGAATCGAAACAACCAAACAAATCTTTTCAAGGGGATGGGAACATAAATCCAACCCATTTTAGAAGGTCGAATGATGCCCCTCAGATAATACAGAGAGAGAGGAGGAGCGTTGATGATCAAATAGTAGTACCTCCTTTCCAAAAAAAAAAGATTGAGGAGATGGATGTATATGGTGATGGTGTGGACGATGTTGTTGTACTTTTCAATGAAACAATTTTTTACACCAATCACTTAACGCAATAAGACTATGAGGTAGCTTTAAGTTTTAAACCTGTGAAATAAAGCAATGCATATAGATTCTTAAGAAAAATATAGATTAATCAATCCCTCATACACAATACACAGAGATTTATACCGGAAACCCTCAACCGAGGAAAACCTTTATTATTTTCATTATATCAAATTTCACCATTCACCATACAATATATACAATGTTTTTAGGTATTTTGTAGATACCAAAACCCTAATCCCTTAATCCGGGATTAATTTATAAAATCTCCCTGACGCACCCACACACACACATGAAAACAATATAACATATACCCAACATTCTCCCACTTGTTGTTTTCTTTTCATCCAGGGGTCCACAGGGTTATATAGTCAACAATCCAGGGCAGAAATGCCCATTTTTACTCTACACCAGGAGAATTTTCTGTGCTCACAAACTTTGTCAATAAATCTACAACATTCTTCAAAGTGTCAACCTTTTCCAACAACACCTTATTTTCCTCAACCATGTCTATCACAAAGTGATAATGAACATCAATATGCTTTGTCTTCAAATGATAAGTTGGGTTCTTTGCCAGGAAGATTTCACTCTGACTATCACAATATAATCTCACTGCTTATTGTACCAACCCAATACCTGAACATAATCTCTGTAACCATATTGTTTCCTTTCTTGCATGAGTGGCTAGCATGTATTCAACTTCTATAGTTGAGAGTGCCACTACAACCTATATTTTGCTCATCCAACTGATTGATCCTCCAAATAGGTTAAACACATACCCACTTGTAGATCTTCTACGATCCATATCACTAGCCTAGTCTGCATCAACAAATCCATGTATGTCCACCACTCTGTCCAATCATGGTCTTCCTTGGTAGCACAATCCATAATTGGTAGTGCCACGCAAATACCTGAAGACTCTTTTTACTGTTGTCCAATGCTCCTTCCCTGGTTTTGACATATACCTACTCAAAACTCCCACTGCATGTGCAATGTCCGGTCTAGTATAGACCATTGCATACATCAAGCTGCCAACTGCACTGTCATATGGAACATGGGACATGTCCTCTCCTTCTTCCTCTGTCTTGGGACATTGATATGCAGATAAATTTACACCTATAGGATTAGGAACCTTGGCCAATTTACTTCCATCCATATTAAACCTTTGCAATATCGTCTCAACATATTTTCTCTGATTCAACAAGAGTTTCCTATTAGCACAATCTCTTTTAATTTCCATTCCCAGAATGAAATTAGCGTCACCGAGATCCTTCATGTCAAATTTGGAGGATAGATGAGATTTCACCTCCTTGATAACATCCATGTTATTTCCTACCAACAACATGTCGTCAACATACAACACTACATAAATAAAGTGATTACCAACATGCTTGGAATATACACAGTGATCAACTCTTCTTCTCACAAATCCCAATCCAAGGATGTATGTGTCAAAATTTTGGTACCACATCCTAGGTGATTGCTTCAGACCATATAGTGACTTCTTTATCTTATAGACCAACTCTTTCTTTCCCTTCACTAAAAATCCTTCTAGCTACTTCATGTAGATTTCTTCTTCCATATCCCCATGTAGGAATGTTGTCTTCACATCCATGTATTCCACTTCAAGATCAAAATAAGAAGCAATAGATAAAGGAAATATAATGAAGCTAACTTAGAAAGAGGATAAAAAATATCACCAAAGTCAATTCCCTCTACCTCGGAATAACCTTTTTCTACTAACCGAGATTTGCATTTCTCCACTTTTCCTTCTGCATTAAACTTCTTTTTAAACAACCATTTTCTAGAAACATTTTTTCTTCCAACTGGAAAGTCAACTATATCCCATGCCTCATTCTTATCCAAGGAATCCATTTCTTCAACCATGGCTTTCTTCCATAGTTTACTATCCTCTGAATTCTCTTCTTCCCTGACAGTTCTGGGATCATCATCAGTAATAGATAAAGCAAAATTGGAATGACAATTAGGTGGAATATACTTTTATGTTTTCCTTATTTCTCTCATTGATATCCTTCTTAGGTGGAATATTCTTCTTCTTTTTCTTCATCTTCTTCAGATGATTCAGATTTTGCATCATCCAACTCTAGCTCTATTTTCTCAGGTTCTTCTGGCCTTGGTAGGAATTCTTGTTTGGAAACATCTTTTACCTCTCTGAAAACAACATCTCAACTGTAAAAAGTCTTCTTGGTTTCTGAGTTCCAAAGCTTATAACCTTTCACGCCATCTTTATAATCAATAAAGATACAATTTTCAGCCTTTTTATCCATTTTACTCCTATTTTCCTTTGGAAAATGTACATAAGCATCACAACCAAACACTCTAATATGTTGAAGAGAGGGCTTCTTTTGAGTCCATAAATCATGTGGAGTTTTATCATCCAACGTTGATGAGGGTGATTGATTGACCAGGTAACATGATGTGCCCACTGCCTCTGTCCATAATTCTTGTCCTAACTCGGCATCGCTGAGCATGCTCCTTGATTTTTCCATCAGTGTCATGTTCATCCTTTCTGCAACTCCATTCTAATGAGGAATGTATGGAGTATTCTTCTCCCTTGATATACAGAATTCTCCACCATTATCTATTCTCAATACCTTTATTTTCTTCTCTGTCTGATTTTCTACCAGATCCTTAAACTATTTAAATTTATCAAATACCTCGGATTTATTTCTAAGAAAATAAATCCATGTGTTCCTTGAGAAATCATCTATAAATGAAACATAATACACAGACTTACCTAGTGATGGAATAGGCATAGGTCCAAACACATCACTATGTATCAACTATAAGATCCCCTTTTCTTTTGTATCACCAGATGGGAATCTTACTCAATTATGTTTACCATATATGAAAATTTCACAGAAATCGAAATCCAGAGTGAAATTAGCCATACCTTTACTGTGTAGTGTTCGAAGGCCCTTTTCTCCAATATGCCCCAGTCTTTTATGCCACAACATGGTCTTCTTTTCTGGGATAGTATTGGTCTTGTCTCCTTCATTTATATGCTCAGGGACAACATAACTGTTACACCCTTTAGTATAAGTTCTTCCCAAAAACTTGTACATAGTTCCACACCAAACTCCCCTCATCAACACCATTGCTCCTCGTACCATATTGCAAATGTTCTTTCCAACCAAAGTATTCACTCCTGCATCATCCTAATTTCTTATAGATATTAGTCTCCTAGATAGTTTTGGCCCATGGAGAGTTCTAATCCTTCCATCTTTTAGCAACAACTTAACTGTTCCACGTCCCATGATTTTGGCTAATGAGTCATCTCCTACGGATACATCACCACCATCGTATTTTTCACATTCAGAGAACCACTCCCTATGAGGAGTCATATGGTATGATGCACCTGAGTCGATCAACTATACATCATGATATGCATGTGTAGTTGTGGATGCCAGGTAAACATCACCTCCTTCTTCAGTGGAGGTTTTCACCTCTGTGGAAGAGGTACTATCAGGCCCCTTTGGTTTATCAACCTTCTTAGAATTGAAATATTTCTTATAATGCCCTGTTTTACCACACCTCCAACATTTCCTCAAAGATTTTCCTGGAGACTTAGATATACTATAGATTTATGTCTCCCCCCCCCCGAAGACTTACCAGGATTCCTGTCTTGGGTATGACCTCTTACAAATAAATATTATGTGTTGTGACCATCCATGATTTTTCTCCTCATCTCTTCAGATAACAAGGATGCAACTACATCCTCATACTTCAATGTAGATTGAGTGGTACTACCAATTTCTACAACTAGATTATCCCAAGAATCTGACAAAGTAATACACTTATCTTCTTCTGCAATCATAATATTAACATAGAGTTTACTTACAAGAGTATTAAATCCATTTAGTTGTTTTGTCATAGAATCTTCATCTTCCATCCCAAGATGATACAACTTCTTTCAAAGAAACAACTTTTTTACTAGGGACTTCGATTGATACAAATTCCCTAACTTATCCCATAGTTCCTTGGTTGTAGATTCTCCCGAGACATTCAACAACACTGAATATGACAAGAAGATTCGAATAATACTCCTTTCTCTTCTGTCCAACTTCCCCCAATCTTCATTCGACATACTAGTAGGTGGTGTACTGGTAGTTTGTGTACTAGTAGGTTGTGTACGAGTTGACTATGTGCCAGTAGGTTGTCTACCAATAGGTTGTGTACCAGGATTCACAACGGTCCATTGTTCTTTTTCTACAAGAAGGTCCTCCATCTTGAGCTTCCATAGCTCAAATTTTTTACCATTGAACTTCTCTATCTCTATTCTAGATGAGCTCGCCATTCCTCTTTCTATACTTGAATCTCCACTGCAAAAGATCCCACTAAACCTAGGTTCATCACAGACTCGAGATAAACTTGATCTATCAATACCGAGCCAAACCCTCAACAACAAAGGAGTCCCTCTGAATCCAAAAATGAGCTCTGATACCACATGTAAGTTTTAAACCTGTGAGTTAAAGCAATGCATATAGATTCTTAAGCAAAACATAAATTAATCAATCGCTCATACACATAGTACATAGAGATTTATATCGGAAACCCTCAACCTGGGAAAACCTTTATTATTTTAGTTATATCAAATTTCACCATTCAACATACAATATATACTATGTTTTTAGGTATTCTGTACATACGAAAACCCTAATCCCTTAATTCAGGATTAATTTATAAAACTGCCCTGATGCGCCCATACACATACATGCAAAGAATATAACATATACCCAACAATATCACAACTGTCAAATCATTTTGATATTGAAATAGGCGAAGAGCGAGTTATTCAAGGCCATCCCCAAAATAAATATGAATTGAGGCAAATAATAGGCACTCCTAAAGCCACCACATCTAATCTGAACAGAAAAACAGAGGTTCCTCCCAAGACAAATCCAAGCAAGGGTGCATTGGATAAAGCTCACCAACCTCCTCCATTTAAACGTGTTTTCCATGAAGTAAAGGACACTAATAGGCCACAAGAATTGATCCATATGGATTTCAGTGGCCTCCCACCTATTCCAATTGGCTCATTTTGGCAGTTTTCCAGTTTGGTAGTTTTTTCCCTAGTTTTTGGGTCCCTTACTTGCGGGGTCGTTTTGAGGCCCTAAACAATGTTTTTTAGGGCTCACCACAATTAGAATTACCTTTAACAAATAGCATAAAAAAATTTATTCCTCGGATAAACATTTCCAACGGGCTATCATGCACCTAAAATGAAGATCGTATGCAAAAGTTACGACCCCAAGAAGTTGATGTACTAACTTGCCCAAATGGGGCCCACATGACTTTTGGCGCTTCATCTCCTAGGGTTAGGTTTTTTGGATGTCTAGGGTTCTTTACATTCATGTTTATTGTAAAAAATCCTTCAGAGCCTCATTTTAATCATCTTATTGTGAATGAGCACATTCGTCACATCTCTTCTCAAAGATATGTCGCCGCCATTCTAGCAAGCTTATTTCCATTGCATTTTACAATTTCAACTTATTTCCTTATTGAATAGAAACCAATTTTACTGGATATTTGTTATTCTTTGTTAAGCATATTTTGATAATAATATATGTTCATTTCATTTTGCAAATATATTCTCGATCAGTGCTATCAGAGTTGTCTACTCCTTGACATTATTAATGCATGTCCCCAACGAGGTTAGATTACAAATAATTGGGTCTCGAGCTTGTTTCTCTTGAGGAAAAAATCTCTCGCATGCCCAAATGACCTCTCATGGAAGAAAAAAATAAATACAACGGGACATGATATCCCTTCAAAATGTTGCTCGAGGAATCCCTCACGCAACAGAGGAATGATATGATGGATAGTTTTACGCAAATCCTTCAGTGGCTACCAATAGGCAGTGCATATTCCTCAAAAAGAGGCACCTCCCCTTTCAAGGTACAAATCAACTTCGATATTCCTATTTTCAAGGTCAGATAGACACATATGTGGTAGACAAATGGTTGAATTTTCTATAATGGTATTTCTCTATCCATAACTTCTCGAATAGAGAAAATATTACTTTTGCACTCCGCAAATCCATATCCCATGTCAAAGATTGGTGGGAAAATTTATCTGAGCAAAAGGAAATAGAGGAACACTCATTATTTATAGTCGCAGTCACCTGGTATTCCTTCAAGGATGATATTAAGGAACAATACTACCTTGTTCTAAGTTATGACAACCTATACACAAAATGGACCAATCTACAACAACAAAGAGACTAAGATTTGCCCGAGTTCACAAATATATTTCATACCTTGCACACCAACATGGGTATCAAATATTATGAAATATATATGGTGCTCAACTATAATGACGGTTTGCATAGGTACATATAGGTCAAAATGAATTTTCTAGACATCTCATCCTTGGTTGTGACCTACCGATATGTCGTCAAGATCGAGTAGAAGCTCAAACAAAAGACAAAAAAATATGAGCCTGGGAACCCCGCACAACAAACTTTAGGAAAGGGAAGCCACAACCCATAGAACAAAGGACAGATCAAAGAAGGACAACCTTAGGATAACCAGTCCAAAATGAAAGAAAATAAGGACATCAGAAAGAGAAAGAAAGATAACGGGAAGTGGTGTGACTTCCATAAGAGCCCCTGGCATAACATTGTTGATTTCCACTCGAAGAAGTCATTGGTGGCCGAGGTGAAATCCTCTAAATAAGATGTGGATTCTGACTTTTGGTCAGAACCATAAAGGGGGAGAAAGATCATATATGCAGAACCCAGTGCTACTATTTCTACCACCAAACTCCAAACCAGTGAATCAAATGAGCTAGAGGAAGGCAAATGCCTTTTTCAATCACATATGTGAGTGAAGGGTACCCCACTGAAATTCATCGTTGATAGTGGTAGCCAGTGGAACCTCATCTCAGCAAAGGTTTTCAAGCAACTTTCCCTGATGAAAACGCCACACCCAGATCCCTACACCATCGGATGGATCCACCAAGGATGCGAAATTTGCATTAGCCAACAATTTTGCCTATCATACGACATCAATCCCTTCAAAGACAAGGTATTGTATGATGTTTCCCCTCTCAAATTTTTTAATGTTGTATATTTATGGAAACTTCATGTTGCGTATGAGTCCAAGCCTCACAATGTTATTATTACTTTGATCAAGAAATTGTACAGGATACCTGAGGCATTCCCACCCAGAGATATTTTCTTGATCTCTACCAAGCAATGCATAAAGGTCATATCTCAGACAGGGAAGTGTGTCTTCTTCATGATTCTCTCTCAGAATGAGTGAAATATCATAGCCACATCTAGGGTCTCCATGGCCAACCTATGTACACATCAAGATCAATAAAGTGGATAAGGTCGTGGAAGAATACTCATATATCTTCTCCTCACCTACTGAGTTACCTCTCCACTATCAGGTCAAGAACCCCATTGATCTGACCCCCAATGCACTTCTTCCCAATGGGTCAATCTATCATCGCTCTTTGTTAGAGAATGAGGAGATCAAGCGGCAGATCCAAGAACTGCTCCACAAGGATCACATCCATCCCAGCTCATCACCTTACGAGAGATGAATAGTATTGGTATAGATGAAACATGGAACCTGGTGACTCTTCATCGATTACCAGTCTTTGAGTAAAATCATAGTCAGAAGCCTATACCCTATTCATCGAATCAATGACCTCCTTAATTATCTCACGGGGGAAAAATACTTTAGTAAGATTTATATGAAGTCTGGATACCACTAGGTCCCAATAGAACAAACATATGTATGGATGGCCACCTTCAAGTCAAAGGAATGTCTTTTTGAATGGTTGGTCATGCCCTTTGGTTTGACAAATGGTCCATCCCCTTTCATGATGATGATGGATGATATCCTATGACCATTCACCAATACTTTTGTAGTGGTGTATTTGGATGACATCGTCAATTAAAACAACACTTGGGAGGAACACTTGCAACATATTCAACAGGTTCTACACACCCTATTGCATCACCAACTCTACGCCAACTTGGAAAATATCTTCTTCGGCATGGACAGATTTCATTACCTAGTCTACATCATTGATCAACATGGCATACATGTGGATCTGACCAAAATCCAAGTCATATGTGACTGGATAGCCCCAACCACACTCACTGAGCTTTGGAGCTTCTTGTGCCTTGCCAATTTCTACCACAGGTTCATGTTTGGATTCTACCATATTGCATGGGCCCTCAGCCAAGTAACCACGGGCAATGGTAAGGATACATTTGTGTGGGGCCAATCCCAAAAAGAAGTTTTCGATGATTTGAAGTAGTTTTTGTGCTCAACTGTAGTACTTTCACTACCGGACCTGCAACATCCCTTTGAGATCGAGAAAGATGCTTTAGAATTTGTTGTGGGAACTATTCTCACTCAACACAGCCACCCCATGGCCTATCATAGTGAGACACTATAATATGTTGTCCATAAGTACCCTACTTATGAGAAATAAATGCACTCCATTATGCAAGGTTGGTGCTAGTCGACACGTTACTTTCTTGGGAAGGAGACATTCATCCACACTAAGCATAAGGCAATGCAGTTCTTGCAGACATAAGGAAAATTGTAGAATGATCGATATCATAAGTGGTCCACGTACTTGGAGTAATTCCACCTCAACATCAAGTATAAAACATGAAGCACCAACTACGTCATTGATTTCCTTAGTAGACTGTGATTCACGACACTCACTATGATTCTCAAAACTTGTGTCCATGAGACCTCTTGCTGGCCCCAACTCTATGAGATAGACTCAGACTTCACCACCACCTACCAAATGTTTGGTGCAAATGCAGTTGGCACTAATTTCCATCTTTAGGACAGATTGTTCTGTCATCTGGGCCATATCTTCATTCCATCAAGCGAGCAAGCGAAGCTGATATGGGAATCCCACTACAGTTAGGTGAAAGGACACTTCGACATCGAAAATATAGTGGAAATGTTGCAGAAACATTTCTACTGGATGAAAATTCGACATGAGGTCAACAAGTATATCAGGTCCTGCACTTCCTGCACATTTTCCAAACCGACCACTAAGAAACAAGGTCTGTACACCCCTCTACCTACTCCTGACAGGCCATGGGAATCCATATCAATGGACTACATGTCAGGCCTCCCATTCACCAACTAGGCAAATGACTGTGTTTTTGTGGTTGTGGATAGCTTTTCTAAGATGGTGATTATGGCGGCCTAGAAGAAGAGAATCAAAGTAGAGGCCACTGCCAAGCTATTCTTTGAACGAGTCTCGATACATTTTGGAATACCACAAACCATTGTCTCATATCGAGACAATCGATTTCTAAGCACATTCTGGTCAAGCCTCTGGTCACTGTTGGACACCAAGCTCACCAAATCCACAACTTCCACCCCCAGACAAATGGCTAAACAGAGGTCATAAATTGAATGATCGTACATATCATGTGCATGTATAATTCCAAGCACCCTCATACATGGGATGAGAGTCTCCCTGATACTGATCATAGCTACAACTAAGCCCTACATAGCTCAATTGACCACAACCCCTTTCCAGTGGGGTTTGGATTCCAACCATTAGGTCCCATAGATGTTGCACTACCCCTTGTAGTCACCTCAATCGAATCATCTCCTGCTCCAACTGAAGTTGAAAAATCCACCCAGTTCATTGAGAGGATACAACACATACTCCAACAGGTTCCGCATATCCTACATAAGTCAAATGACAAGTACAAGAAGAGCCATGATCAACATCAAGTGCCACATAAGTTTTAGGTGGGTGACAAAGTTTGGTTTCACTTGCAGAAAGAGCGCCTTACATGACCCCATCGGAAGCTTCGCCCACTCTGTTATTGGTCATACACCATCACCAAGGTTGTGGGTGATAATTATTTTGAGCTCAACATTCCTCTTTTCATTTGCTTTCACCCACTGTTCAACGTGGATATCCTTTGACCATATTTCCCACCATCATTTGACACCTCAGAGATAGCAGAAGAGTTGAAACCAACATATATCAACCCCGACTTCATACAACATGCATCCAATGCTAATATTGTGGAAAAATAGATCAAGGGCACTGGCCAGCAAAGGATCTAGCTTTATCGAGTTGTCAAAGCAGGGCAACTCCTGCACCAAGGCAAGTGTCTCACCCAAGGCCAAATTCAGTAGAAACTTCCTCATATGATGGGGGAACTCAATGAAATGGATATCATTTCTTCCTAATTGGGGAGGATTGAATCATATCGATTTCAGTGCCCTCCCACCTATTCTAACTGGCTCATTTTGGTAGTTTTCTAGTTAGCTAAAGTTTTCTAGTTAGCTGAAGAGTTAGCTGAAGTTTTCTTCAGCTAACTCTGGAAGGTTGGTTTAAATTTGGCACCTGGTTCCAATCACCTTCTTCAAGCATGAAACATGAAAAACAGGATGTAGCTTCAACTGACTGGGCAGAGCTAACTGATATGCGACTTGTCCCACACGCTTGAGAACTGTGTAAGGGCCATAAAATTTGGGTGTTAGCTTCTGACAATGCTCGGCCTTGAGGGAAGTTTGCTTTTATGGTTGCAGTCTCAGAAACAACTGATCCCCTTCTGCAAATTGATGTTAAAAGCGACCTTGATCTGCTTGCTGCTTCATTCTATTATGTGCCATGACCAAGTTCTCTTTAAGGGTACAAAGGATATCCTCTCGGATTGTAAGTGTTTGGTCAATCGCCTGGACCTTTGAGGTACCCGGTAAGTATGAGAGAACTGAATGTGGCTTCTATCCATATACCTCTTCAAAAGGAGTCATGTGAGTGGTTGTATGGTATGTAGTGTTGTACCACCATTCAGAGAGGGGTAACCATTGAGCCCACTGGTGTTGTTTTTCAGAGGGAAAGCACCTCAAATATGTTTCCAAACACTTGTTGACAACTTTCGTTTGACCATCCATCTGGGGATGATAAGCTGAGCTGAGATGCAATTGTGTGCCTTGTAGCTTAAACAATTCTTGCCAAAAATTTCTTGTGAAAGTTGGGTCTCGATCAGAAACAATAGAGTGTGTCATGCCATGATGCTTGAAGACCTGGTCCATGAAAATTTGAGCCACCGTGGATGCAGTAAATGGGTGGTGAAGAGCGCAAAAATGAGCATACTTGGAAAGGTGATCCACCACCACCATTATGACTGATTTATTCCCCGATTTGGGTAAGCCTGTAATAAAGTCCATAGAGATATCCTTCCAAATAGCAGAGGGAATCGGAAGCAGTTGGAGGGTGCCTGGAGATTTGACTATTTTTTCCTTGTTGCGTTGACACACCTCACATTCAACGACAAACTTACGGATGTCATGTTTCATACCATCCCAGAAAAAAGAACGTTTGACTCGGTCATATGTTTTGGTGAACCCTGAGTGCCCCGTTGTGGGTGTAGCATGAAGCTCAAAAAGCACCATGGATTTGAGGTTGGATTGTTTACTTAAATACAAGCGGCCTTTGTATCGAAGCTCATCCTAGAGCCAGGAGTACCCTAGGGGAGATGGAGACTTGTTCTGCAGTTTCTGGATCAGATGCGAACTTTTGGGATCTTGAAGCCATTCCTAGCGCACAACTTGGGTACAATGAAGGAAAGAGAAAAAAGGGATCCTTCATCTTCATATTTCCGGGACAGTGCATCCGCCACGACATTGTCTTTGCCCTTCTTGTAAATGATCTCATAATCATATCCACAGAGCTTAGTCACCCATTTTTGTTGTTCCTGGGAGGAAATGCGTTGTTCCAGAAAGTACTTGAGGCTTTGATGGTCGGTATTAATTTGGAAGCATTGCCCCAAGAGATAAGGATGCCACAACTCAACAACATGCAGAATCGCCAACATTTCTTTTTCATAAATGGGTTTTCCTAGATTCCTTTCAGATAGTTGCTTGCTAGTGAAGGCCAACGGAAGACCCTCTTGCATAAGGACAACACCGATTACTTTCCCTGAGGCATCACATTCCAACACAAAGGTCTTTGTGAAGTCGGGAAGGGCCAGAACCGGAGTGGTGCACATGGTCATCTTCAAGGTTTGAAAATCTTGAGAAGCTGCTGGAGTCCAAGTGAAAGAGTTCTTTTTGAGGAGAGCCGTGAGAGGTGTTGCAATCTTTCCATAGTTCTTAACGAACTTGCGATACTACCCTGTGAGGCCCAAAAATCCACGCAAGCTTTTGAGAGTCTTTGGGTGTGGCCAGTCTTGCATAACTTCAATCTTTTTTGGGTCCACCCTGACGCCATCCTTTCCCACCAGATGACCCAAGTATTCTACTTCTGAGGCACCAAAAGCACATTTGGACTGTTTCAGGAAACGTTGGTGCTGAGAGAGTAGGCAGAGAACTTGATCCACATGAGTAATATGGTATGTCCAAGTTTTTCTATAGATGAGGATATCATCAAAGAAAACTAAGACAAAATGACAGAGAAAAGGGAGGAAGACATGGTTCATGAGGCTCTGGAAGGTGGAGGGGGCATTACAAAAACCAAAGGGAATGACTAAAAACTCATAGTGGCCCTCATGAGTGCGAAAGGCGGTCTTGGGAATGTCAGCCTATTTCATACGTATCTAGCGATAGCCCGAGTGAAGATCAAGTTTGGTAAAGAATTGGGCACCACTCAATTCATCCAGGAGGTCATCAATGACAGGAATGGGAAATTTGTCTTTGATGGTCAGTTTGTTGAGAGCATGGAAGTTAGGACACATTCTCCAAGAACATTCTTTCTTCAGTACCATGATGACTGGAGAGGAGTAAGGGCTCGTACTAGGATGGATGACGCCAACAATAAGGAGTTCTTGGACCATTTTTTCAATTTCATATTTTTGTGCAAAGGGGTGGCGATATGGACATATATTGGGGGGAAGGCTTCCTGGGACAAGGGGAATGGAATGATCATGAACACCGCGGGAAGGAGGGAGTCCTTGGGGAGTGGAAAATACTATTTGATGTTTAGAAAGGAGGGCTTCAAGGTCTTGGGGAATTGGGGGTGTCTCTATGGCTTGTATGGTGTGGAGTTGGGCAATGACACCAGAATGACCTTTTTTGAGCAGTTTTTCCATCCGATGAGAACTGATGACCTTAGGTGAACTAGTAGTGATGCCTTGGAATTTATGTTTGTGGCCGCCTTGGTCGAATTGCATGGTTAAGTTCTGAAAATCCATGAGAATGGGACCCAAAGTCCTTAGCCAGTCTGCACCCAACACAATGTCACAACCACCCATGTCAATAGAAAACATATGGGATTTTAGGTGGTAGTCACCGATTTGGAGACGCACATTTTCACAGCGCCCACCACATTTCATAGAACCACCATTGGCAATCATGATTTGGAAATTGTTGACAACATGGATGTAGCAATGGGTTTCTTGGCCAATGCGGCGATGAATAAAATTATGGGTGCTGCCACTATCAACCAGAATGATGACCTTTCGGTGCTTGATGTAATCGATTTACTTGAGGGTTTGGGGGGAAGAGAAGTCGGTGAGATCATTGAGGGAAATGATCAGTTCCACTTCGGGAGGGTCGGAGGGAGGGTTTATGTCAGTGATTTCTGGTGACTTGGACCCAAGGGGAGTGTCAACATCCTCTTCCGGAATATCCTCAGAGATGGCCATAAAAAGCTTTTGTTCCTTACATTTGTGGCCTAGGAAATATTTTTCATCACAATTATAACAGAGGCCTTTGAGTTGGTGTTCATCCATTTCAGCCCTGGTCAATTTTTGGATCTTTAATGGGACGAAGGGAGTATTGGGGTTGACTGGTTTAGGCCAGAGAGGAAACAATTTGTTGTGCTTCTTTAGCTTTTTTAGTAGCCTCCACCCAATTCATAGTTCGAGCCATGAGGAGAAGAAGAGATGATATGGATGAATGTGATAAGGGAGAAGAGATGAATCTAATGGAATAGGACTCAAATAATGGTGAAAAAAATTCCAGANATACTGTGGTCTGAAGAATGTTGTAGTGCTTAAATCCCCAAATTCTTAACCAGAAAGAAATGTGTATTTACTTGGCAACCCGAACACAGATGCACGGTAATAGATCTCGTCGGTTTAATTTGTTTATGTTTATGTTTATGTTCCCCAAGGGTTAGGTATTCAAGGGTTATACAAACAAGGGTTTTCCCTGTGCTATAGCTCTCTGATATACGTGCAGGTTCCAACAATAGTACTCGACCCAATATCTTAGGGCACTAACTAAGGAGGATACACTGTACCCTTATCCGTACTACCCGACTACCCAGGTACTAGAGAGTATCTTCCCGAGTGTTGTTCTCGATGACACTATAGCAATCCGAAGACCGATAGGTTTATCTAAACAGGGCTTCAGGAAATCTAGGTCGATCCGTACACATGTGTTGTCTGATGTGTTACCACTCGAAGGGGTACCAACAGGGGTTACAAGGGTGGCCAACATATGTGCGCTTAAGAACCACTTGTATTTTCTGCGTGTATGAATCCCTCAACCATGGGTTTATGCGCGTAAAGACATATCTATGTGGCTTAAAGATGTCAGAATACATCTCTACCCTGAAGAAAAAAAATACCCACAATTTCTGCCAAGGAAAGTGCTCTGATACTACTTGCAAGATACCAAATATATAAAATATGCAGAACAGAAATAAAATGCTAGAAATGGCAGAATAACAGTAAAATATCCAGCATAATCTTCACAATAACACATAAATGATATAATAATAGCAATAGAAATAGCACTTTGATTTAGAAAGAAATGTTCACAGGCCTCTTTGAGGGGGCAACCTCCAATCGAGAAGTGCTCTATTACAATAATATTCAAGCTAGGGTTTTCATACCCTCGACCCTTATTTATACTAAATATTTCTATTAAGAGAAACATCTAGAGGGAGATCCTTCTAGAAGCAGAAGCTTCTATTAGGTCTTTTTACATCTGCCTTATTCTATTTTATTGAAAGGCCCTATTAATATTGACCTTTATTACATCTGAATACATTGATCTACCTATGTGCGGGTTAGGACCTTAACATTACAACCCCATGAAGTTGATGTACTAACTTTCTCAAATAGGGCCCACATGACTTTTGGCGCTTCATCTCCTAGGGTTAGGTTTTTTGGATGTCTAGGTTTTTTGACATTCCTGTTTATTGTAAAAATTCCTTCAGAGCCTCATTTTAATCATCTTCTTGTGAATGAGCGCAGCCATCACATCTCTTCTCAGAGATAAGCCACCACTTTTCTATCAAGCTTGTTTCTGCCGCCTTTTACAATTTCAGCTTATTTCCTTATTGAATAGAAACCAAATTTATTGTATATCTATTATTATGTGTTAAGCATATTGTGATAATAATCTATATTAATTTTGTTCTACAAATATATTATGGATCAAGCATATTTCATCATAGATAATGAGTTGAGCAATATCAAGATCCATGTACCTCTGTCAGAATTGTTGAAAAATGAGCCTTTCAAACAATCCATTATGAAGGTTCTGCAACCACCTACTTCTGTTCTAACTTCTTATGTAATTAGTCTGCAGTATGAAAACCCATCCATTACTATGGGCCCACACATTGAGGATGGATTTGATGCTTCTCCACCTTTCTACATATCTTTAAATGTCCATGACAAGATCCTACATAACTGCCTCATGGACATAGGGGCCTCACACAATGTCATGCCTTAGCTTGTTATGGAGAAATTAGGTCTAAAGATCACCAAGCCCTACCAAGACCTTTAGTCCTTTTACTCTAAAAAATTTAAATGTTTGAGATTAACAAAATATCTAGTGGTTTCTTTAGCGCAGTTACCCATGAAGAGTGTAGTGATGGACATCATTGTGGTTGACATCCCCCTCAAGTTTAGTATGCTTCTGTCCAGGATGTGGGCTAGGAAGGGTGGTGGATAATTACAAATGGACCTAAGATATGACACCATTCCGGTTTTTGGAGGATAGCATAGGAGACTATACATGGAGGTCATATTGGCCTATATAGTTAGCGACCATCAAAATCCAAGAAATCACCCAATTTATCCTATTGAGGATGAGATCAACTCACCTATTTTTCATCTAATTGGTGATGAAACAGAAATTACAGTCAACAAATGAAAAAATCAGTTTGTGACAGATCAACATAACAAAGTATGGAATATGTATTTCGATGGATCTTCATCAAAAGAATATTTTGGGGCTGGTATAGTCCTCATTTCCCCTACACAAGAGATTACAACACTCTCTTATAAGTTGGAATTCAAGACTACTAAATATATAGCTAAGTATGAAGATCTGGTGCTTGGATTGAGGGCTACCAAAGACATGGTTGTTGAAAGTTTGGCAGTATTTGGTGATTCTGATTTAATCATGAATCAAGTCAAAAACATCTGTCAAGCTAATTATAAAAGGCTCAAGCAATACAAGAACGAGGTGTGGGGCATGGTTAACAACTTATTTCTAGCATTTAACATCTCTTCATTCAGAAAGAGGAAAATCATAAGGTATATTCTTTGTCCTTGGATGCCAATGCCTTCAGACCTCCCATTGGTCCAAATATCAAGTATCAGGTGGAATTCGGACATAGGATATCCATACTAGACAACATAAAGCACTGGAATGTCTTTAGTGATGATTTGGAACTGCAAATATTTCTACAGACCATTCAAGAATTTTCTAGTATCTCAATAGATCAAGAGGGTGAAGATGACGAATCATCTTATCAACAAACATTTCATCTACGTAACAAAGTGGTTGGCCACAACATTGTGGAACTTAAAAAAAAACACATCCCCAGGGGTATAGTGCCACTGGAAAGGTTATTTGAAATTCATGATGTCTCCAGAGAATTTGCCATAAAAAATCAAGAAGAGGAAGTGATGAACTACAACATTGGGATTGCTGAAAATCCCAAAATAATCAAATTTTCCAAGGCACTACCTCCAGAACAAAAAGACAGGTATGTCAGCCTCATGAAAAAATTTGCTGATATTTTTGCATGGTCGTATGAATATTTAAGTAAATTTGACACTGACATCATCCAACACAAGATCCCTCTGAAGGTTGGTTCTAATCCATTCAAATAGAAGATCAAGAAATTTAATCCCATGTTGATGTCCATAATTGAAAAAGAGTTGAAAAGAATGCTTGATGCCAGGATTATTTTTCTCTTGAGGTACTCATATTGGGTATCCAACTTGGTACATGTGATGAAAAAGAGTGGGTAAATACGCTTGTGTGTGGATTTCGAAAATATCAACAAGTGTTCCCTAAAATAAAACTACCCCTTGCCCAAGATGGACCATATTTTTCAAACGGTAGTAGGTGCCCACAATATTTCTTTGTTGGATGGGTACTCATGTTATAACCATATAGCAATATGTGAAGAAGGAAAAGAAAAAACAACATTCACCACACCATGGAGGAAATTTATGTACAATGAAATTCCATTTGGGATGATGAACGGTGGGGACACCTTTCAGAGGGATATGGATGTAGCTTTCGTGGGGGAGAAATAAAAATCTATGATTATATATTTTTCGAAAATACAGAAGGTATGTGATTTATCTGAATCCCAGGAAGTCTCACTTTGATATGCTAGAGGGTAAACTCGTAGGTCACATCATATCAGTAGGAGGTATAAAAATAAACCTTAAGAGAGTGGAGGCCATTCAGGTAATTGAAATCCCCAGAAACACAAAGTCTATTCAATCTTTTATAGGCATAATTTTTTTTTAAGGTGCTTTGTGCCAAAATTTGCAAAAATCATAAGGCATATCACCAACATGATGAAGAAATATGTTTTTATCAAGTGGTCACATGAGGAAAAATCAGCATTCCAAAGGACCAAACAAGCTTTGGTTGAAGCCCGTGTATTGATCAGCCCTGACTATGCCAAAGAATTATTTATCTTCTCTTTTGCTTATGAGAAAACCATTGTTGTTGTGATAATCCAAAAGATTGAAGAAGGGCGTGAAAAACAGATAGACTTTTTCATCAAAGGCCTCCAAGATGTTGAGATGAAGTATGACATATTAGAAAACATGCCTATGCATTGGTCAAAGCATTGAAAGCCTTCAGGGTGTATGTGTTACAGTCTAGCATAACAACTTATGTTCCTAGAAGCAGTGTCAAAGAGATTCTAGTCCAGCCAGATAGTGAAGGGAAAAGAGGGAAGTGGATTATCAAACTATTGGAGTATGACCTGCACATAAAACCCACCAAGATGATCAAGGGATAGAGACTTGCCAAGCTGTTATAATAATCAAACTGTAAGGTGTTGGAATTGCATCAAACCTTCACCTAATCCAATGTGCCCATGACATAGTATGGAAAAGGTAGCATGTAGTTATATGGAAATTATTCCTCTTCACCTTGGTACAAATATGTTACTTACTTTTTGCAGCATCTATAATTCCCACCAGATTAAAAAAAGATGAGGGCCAGGTCTCTCAAATTAAAGGCTATAAAATTATGCATTTTTAATCAAAACATGTATTGGAGGGATCCTGCTGGCATCCTATTAAAATGTCTTGATGAAAATGAATCTAAACAAGTAACAAAAAATATGCACAAGGGATTTTGTGGAGGACATTAGAAATGGAAAACTACATCCCTCAATATCCTAAGGGAAGGGTACTACTAGCCCACCCTTTTCTCAAATGTATTTACTATAGTAAGGGCATGCAATGAATGTCAAAAGTTTGCAGTAAAACACAAATTACTCTCAATGCCCCTAAAACCTATCACTACTAGTGGTCCCTTTCAACAATGGGGATTAGATTTCATAGGTGAGATAAATCCACCCTCCAGTGGGAAACATAAGTGGATTCTCACTGCCACTGAATACTTTACCAAATGGATCAAGGTTGTGCCCACCAGGAATGATATTGATAAAGTGATTATGAATTTTTTGGAAACCAATATCTTTTCCAGGTTTGGTTTCCCTAGAAAGATTATCACAGAAAATTCCCATGCATTCAAGTCCAAAGTCATGATTGACTTTTGTGGCATCCATAACATTTCCTTGACACATTACATGCCCTATTATCTTTAGAGGAATGGCTTGGTCGAGTCATCAAACAAGACTCTCATCATAATCATCAAGAAATTTATGAATAAAAACAAGAAATCATGGGACTCTAAACTTAAGTATGCCTTGTTGGATGATAGGATCAACACCAAGAGATCCTTGGGAATCTCACCATTTCATCTAGTCTATGGGATATTTGTTGTCTTCCCTACTCAACACAGTCTTCCTCTCTCATTTCCCTATAATTTCATCAAAAGAATTCCTCTTCTGGTTGGTTAAGTTAGTTTCCCATTACTAAATGACTCAATTTTTTTTTATTATATTTCTTGATTGATTCTTTGGACCAATTGTTTTTGTTTTCTAGAAAGATAGTTTCATGTCGTGGTTTGGGTTTGAAATATTTATCATCATTTTTACAATTTATTGAGCATCAAACAAGTCAACCAAGTCATTTTCTTCATAGGAAACATACAAAAGAAAGGCACAACAATCTAGAGCAGCGGATTTTGGGCTTAGATTGTGAGAAAATAGACAGGTTAAATTTTGATAGTGGAGATCCAACAGTCAATTAATATCAATGACTCATGTGATTTCAAGGTTTCAAAACCATAGGAGGTTTAACAACAAAGCATATGAAGTTTCACTTCGAGGGATTTCAGTCCATAACAAGAATGAACCTCCAAAGTGTCAGATCCCTGAACTTCCATGTCACTCCCAGAGATTAGTCATTCGGGATATATTCATACTCTAAAGTAAAAAATATCCGAAGTGTTGAAGCCCCGAACTACAACGTCACTTCGGGATATCATCCCTTCAATACATTTCAATCTAGAAAAAGAGTGAACCTTCGAAGTGTTAGAGCTCCAAAGTACGAGAGACTCGAATTTCCATAGTGGATCCTCACTTCCACATCACTTCGCGAGTTCGGTTATCCGAAATATTTTGATTCAGAGAAAACACAGTTCCCCGGAGCCCCAAATTTTGAAGTGTTGATTATGAGTGGCATTCATCTATTGATGACGCGTGGCATTAGTATGTCGACGACACATGGCACTCATTTCAAAAAATTTGGTTACGTCATCTGCTCTATTTTAGGTGGCATGTGTCACTCTTATTTTTATGACACATCACTGACTATCACAACATGTGGCCACGTTAATCTGGGAGATTTTCCTTTGGGAGATTGTCAAACCCTATAATCAAAATCTCCCGAATGCTAAGGATCCAGAGTCCTAAACTCCCGAAATATGAAATGATTAAATTCTTGATATCGATTTAATTAGCGAAAAACATTGGTTAATGACTCCGCGAGATTGCCACTTCAGGATATTTTCATCTAGAGAAAACATGGTTCCCCGAAGTGTCAGAGCTCCGAAGTGTCAAAGTTCCAAAGCGTTGGAGCCCCAAATTCCCGAAATATTAAAGTGATTAAAGTCTTAATATTGGGTTAATTAGAGAAAAGAGTTTGTTAATGAATTCACGAGTTCATTCATTCGAGAGATATGTATACTTTGCACTCAAAAACTCCCAAACACTGAATTTCCAAAGTGGCTTATCCTCATTAATTACATATTTTAAAGTTTCCAAATGACTCCAAACAAAGGGAACGTCGAACCACTCTATGGAATCACATTTCTTGTATAGAAGTAGCATAAACTGAAGGTAACGATGCCAAATAGGAGCATAAACTAAAGCTGGAATTCCAATCCTTACAACACCATAATCGATAATTGGAGAAACTGTACTCCATATTGTAGAAGGAATATCGAAGACTCCAGAAAATCACCAGAAGAATTGCCTCTTCCCCCAGGAGATAAATTGAATAAAAATATTGTGAACACATCCAGTTATCTCTGAGTGGCCTCCAATAATGAACATGGATACAATTACTCGACTCAAAATCCATTTATCTCACTCCTATTTAGTTTTTTTCTTATTTCATTTTATTCTAGCATATGCATCAATCTAGTTTATTGCTAGTAGTAGTTTTTAGTTGTTTAAAGTTCAAGACTGTTTAGATTAAGTTAATAAGTGGTTTTTAATGTGTGATAAGAACCACACTTTTTCAATTAAGTCAAGATCGAAGTATATCTTAATATAATCTAGCAGTGTTTTTAGCTAAGTTAATAAGTTGTTTTACAACTGGTAGTCTAGAGTTAAGCCTTAGTCCCGGATGGACGAGAGCCTCTCCACATTTGATAAATATGCAGTTTTTGTATGTTTTGAGGGTTGGTTTTTTGGGAAAAGAAGATCAATACATCCGCTGGTTGAACTTTTTCTATGCATGGATTAAATCTCTCTACCTGGTGAATATACTTTTGATGACAATGTTTATTTTGTCCAAATATTCATGCGTTTTTTTATCTTATCTTGAATACAGTTCTTGATTTGTGCAAAGTACATTTCATTTCCTTCAGCTATTGTATAACTTATCTTTACTAATATGCAACCTATAAAATAGCTAATGCTTTGGTGAAGATTTTTTTTTATTGCAACTTGTGGAAGAAATTGTGTTTTTAATACATGGTTAATGTCTTGAAATGATATTTTAAGTATTAAACTTCTTGCAGTAGATTATTCATTGAGTGGTTTGGTGTTTCCCTTTATTTTTTCCTCTATTAATTCACTTCTCTTTCATTTGTGTGCCACCATACAAGGAGGGACCTCATCCATATCATTTTTTCAACCCCACCATGCTCTTGTCTTGGTAAAACCAACCCTCTAACTGACCAACAAAATAAGAAAATCAACCATTCTAAAATTAAGGTGGCCTAGATTTTTGTTGGAGTTACTTCACACACACCTAGGATTTATTTTTCCTAGGGTTTTTTATTGTTTATTAGCAATAATTAGTCATTATCCACACTCCTATATTTTAAGGGAGAATATTCCACCTAGAGAATATTCTTTTTCAGCGGACACTTCAGTTTGACTAGTTGAGTTGAATTTAGATGTTGCATTGGTTTTATCACCATGAAACATTGGGATCATCACCATGATAATTCTACCTTGCTCTGGGATCATCACCAAACCAGATAATTACCCTTGATTCCCTTATTTAACTCCTCACTACTCTTTGTTAAGTCAGTTAACTGAAGACTAGTTGACTAGTTAACTCAACTATGTGGCAGTTCACTCTCGTAATTGTCTAAGAGACTAGACTAGGTGGAAGTTCACTCATGTAACTGCTGGTGTGTGTCTATATCACTCTAGACCACCAATATGGCTCATTTTTTATCCTCCAGTGCGTGATCATTGATTTATACAATGTATGTCATGTGTAAATTATTCATTATTTAAATGGTTAATGAGAATTCTTCTATTCTTTCTCTCCTTCTTCTTCTTTCTCAAATTCTCTCTGCAAATGTGTGTATTATTGTTTATATAGATATATTCTATGTAGTTTCAACACTTTTACATGGTATCAGATCCGACGTACTGCTAATAAAAAGCTACACCAAAATATTTTGCAGGGACAAAAAATTGAAGACAACAGAAAGATGAAATTCCAAAAAGAATTCATTCTTACACCTTACAACTATTTTTCATGGAAGGAGAAAATATCCATACATATCCAAAACAGAGGGTTGTATAGGTTAACCTTGAATATAGATACAGAACCAACATCATCCATAGAAAATTCCAAGTATTTAAATCGCATGGATGAGGCACTTGGAACAATTTGCAGTCTTATTAATCTCGATCTCCTTTTTCATATATCTTCCTGTAAGAATCCCAATGAATCTTGGACCACCTTGGAAGGGATCTTTGGAAAATAGGATGATATTAGGGGACACATTTTGGAGGTGGATCTGCTCACATTGGATCCAAAAAGATTCGAGAATATCCAAGATTTCTTTACAAAATTCAAGGATTTACTATCACGACTCAAAGCTTGCAGGGTTGATAAATCGAAGGAGGAGAAACAAATGGTTCTTTCCATTCTCTCCAATATTGGTCCTTAATTCTTTGTATTCGTATCCACATTCCATACTAAAATATTCTCCTCTAGAGCCACCTGAAAGATGCCTTCTCTTAAGGACTTTATCAAATCCTTGACACAAGAGAAAACTAAGCTCATCAACATGGGCAGAATCAAAGGCCCAAGGGAGCATGCACTCACTGTGCATGATGGAAGCCAAAAATATCATAAATATAAAGATAAATATAAATCAAAAGATCATGCACATCCAAATAAGGAAGGGTACACAAAATCCTTCACCGATGTCTTCGTATCCAAAGGAGAAAAGGGGAGAAATGCATGTATTGCCACAAACGATTCCATTCAGAATCCACATGCATGAAAAAAAAATAGATTTGATGTTTCAAATACTTTATAAAACCAACCTTGGAGATTGCATCCCTGAGGGTACGAAGAAGAAGAAGCTAGAAGATCTGAATTCCAAGAAAGGCAATTCTAGCCATGCCTTGATTGCAATCAACTCTTCTCACGATGCTTGGATCATAGATTCAGGAGAATCACATCAGATGGTTGCCTCAAAATAAATATATTATTCTTTGGATGAATGCAAAGTTCCTCCTATTCTGATAGGGGACAACTCTTTTTGTCGAAGTCACCGGCAAAGGAAGGTTTGAACTCACCAACGGAGGCTTCGAGAATGTGTTGCACATTCCAAAATTTTTTGTCAACCTTCTCTCTGCATATCAGATGACCAATTCTGGCATAAGAAATAAATTCATATTCACACCAAATTCCGTGGGCATCTATGACATGAAAAACAACTCCAGGGTTGCTACTGGTGAGGTAAATCATTAGTCTAGATTGTATACATTTTTTGAATTCATTGAACCTGATTCTGCTTTACTGCTTACTCATGCTGAAGAAAGTAGTATGATATGGCATGAAATGTTTTGACATTTGAATTTCAGATACATGCAATAGCTTAGCAAGAAAATATTGGTTTATGGTCTACCAAACATCCATTTCTCCAAGGGAGTATGTGAGGGATGTGTTCTCGGAAAACACCCTCAAGAGAATTTCGACAAAGGAAAGTCTCAACGAGCTTCCACAACTTTATATATGATTCATAGTGACCTTATGGGTTCCTTTCTGCATCCATATATCAACAAAGAAAGGTTTGTTCTCATTTTTTTTTATGATTTCTCACGTTTTGCTTGGATCTACTTTCTCTGGAAAAAAGCTGAGGTCTGTCAAAACCTCAAACATTTCAAATCCTTGGTTGAGACATAGTTTGGAAATAAGATCAAAGTCCTCCAAAATTATAATGCGGGAGAGTATGTGAATCATGAGATCCACAATATTTTCCATGAGGCAGGGATTCAGTTCCAGCACACAATTCCCTATACTATGTAGCAAAATGGAGTTGTTGAGAGGAAAAAATGATCTCTAAAGGAGATGGAATATTGCATGTTGCATGCAAAGTATGTACCACATAGACTATGGGAAAAATAAATTGACTATGCAACATAGATCCAAAATAGATCTCCCCGTAGATATGTCAAGGATAAGACCCCCTACGAGGCTTGGAGCAGCCTCAAACCGGAAGTGACCCACTTTCGCATTTTTAGTTCACGTGCATGGGCCTGAATTCCCTCTGAAAAGAGGAAGGCACTTGATCCACAGAGCACCGAGTGCATTTTTGTTGGATACCCTGATGGTGTGAAGGGATACAGGCTTATTGATCTTTCCTCAGACCAACTCATCATTGAGTGTAGTGTCCAATTCTAGGAAAGTGTCTCGCATGTACCTCAACAGTTGCAAGCAGGCACCTTCACTCTTCCACCTGTATGAGATGATGAGCATGCACATGCTGAATCTTCTTCAAATGAGAGTTGTGATTCAGAGGACTCAGATGATTCAGTTTCAGAGTTAGTATAGTCAGATGCAGAGTCAAAGCATCCAAATGTAGTTGTAGAGCTAGATCAGAGGCCCAAGTGGGCACATACTACTCTTAAGGATGTAGGGGATCTCATTGGTGATATAGATGATACTAGGAGGACTCGATATGATTTCGAGGAGCTTCCTGTTGCAGTCACTTCCACTAAAACATTGCCCTCTAGGCATATTTTCTTGGTTCAATCTTCAGATCCATAGTCTTATGGCGAGGCTGTTGGAAATCCCTTTTGGGAATCTACCATGCAGGAGGAGTACATCTCCCTCCTCGAGAACCAGACTTGGGATCTGGTTCCCCTTTCTTCTCAGAAGAAACTTGTGAGATGTAGATGGTTCCACAGGACCAAGAGCATAGCGGATGGAAATATTAGTAGCTACAAAGCTAGGCTTGTTTCCAAAGGATTTCAATAGGTTCATGGTATTTACTATGATGATACCTTCACTCCAGTAGTGAAGATGGATTCCATACGATTGGCACTTGCCATTGTGATAGAAAAGGAATGGGATGTTCAACAAATGGATGTGAAGAATTCATTTCTTCACGGTCATGTCTCTGAGGAGATCTACATGGAGCAGCCCTAGGGATTTATGCAAGACTTATCTTTGGTCTGTCGACTGACGAAGTCCCTTTATGGCCTCAAGAAGGCTCCAAGGCCATGGTACGCCAAGATGGACTCCTACCTGATGTCACAAAAATTTTTACATTGTAAATCAGACCTGAATGTCTACATGCTTAGGACGACTGATTCACTTCTACTTTTAGTCATGTATGTCAATGATTTGTTGATCACGGGATGCTTGAATTCAGTGATTGTTGAAGTCAAGAGGATTCTACATGACATTTTTTTGATGATGGACATGGTTCTGCTACACTTCTTCCTTGGACTCGAGATCAATCAAGATGCATCAGGCATCAAATTGTCTTAGGCCAAGTATCCATGAGATCTCCTCGAGAGATTTCACATGACAGACTGCAAGTTTTCTCTCACTCCTTTCCTATCATGAGTTAAACTTGAGGATGGTGGGGAGACTCCACCAAGGATGATTTTAAGGATAGAAATTTGTTTTAAAATGTAGAAACCTTGGCGAATCTTACTAATCCTTCATATGCCAACTATAAATGTTTGGCGATATTTTTGTAAAAATATTCAAATTTATAAGGATTTTATATAGTTTTTATAA
>ML782853.1:243820-256071 GCA_009831015.1 Picea engelmannii | reverse complement strand
AAGGATTTTATATAGTTTTTATAAAATTTTGGCGATTTTTAAGGTAAAATAATTTTATACTATAGAATTTGGGCGAATCATTTTTAAAATAGCGAATCTCGGTTTTGGAAAAACCATGGAAAATTAGCCCATGAACGAAATTTAGCCCCTAAAATCATCCCTGGACTCCACTAGTTCACAACACACTATACAAACAACTAGTTGGGATCTTGTTGTATCTCACAGACTCCAGAATAGACCTCTCATATGTAGTTGGTGTTGGACACACTGACTACACTGAGAGGGGGGAGTGAACAGTGTAGGGCTCTTTTTCCCAAAACTCCTTAATTAACAATCACCATTAACTCATTACTCATTGTTTTCATTTATAACCAGTTAAATTTCAACACATATTAGAAAAATATATCAACAATATATCATCAACAAGTCATCACCACAAGGAATACAAAGAACACAAAATGTATGTACAATTTTCTTTTTATTACGAACTACAATCCTTGGGGCTTTTCAGCAACAAATGAATAGAGTACAACTCTACAAGAGAACCACATATATAATTCAATACTCATATTACACCCTTAGGACCAACTGAGATGAGGCAATAATCGTCAACAGATATCAATATGTACCATAAAGAAGTGCATCAACCATCCACCAACCTGTGCCAAACAACCAGTAATCAACCTGTACCATAAACAAGTGCATCCAACCATGTACCAAGTATATACTAATCATGTTTCAACTAATTATCAACAATTACTCATCAATATGTACCAACATCATCAAATATACACCTCATGTATGTGCCAACTCATGAACTACTTGTCTCAACCATGACTAGTTTTGGATTAGTCAACAACCCTAACTTGAAATAATCATAACTTTGTACATGTAATGAGTAAAGATTAGAAAATGATGGAAAATGTTCTTTAGTGTTTTTTATGCAATTCATCCAGGTATCACTACTTGGAACATCTCAGAAAAGGAGTTATAGCAAACATGACACACCTTGTTGAATTCTGGCTTATTCTAGAGATCGACCTTGTAGAGCATGCCCTGCACGGAATATTTATTGAATTTATCTTAAATTTTTACACATAATACTACATACTATAATATAACCAACACAATTGGTCTCACTTAATTTGGATATTTATGAATAAGTTATGACTTTTTTACCTGAAACACCTGTTTTAGACTAGTTTCAAGACTAGCCACAAACCCTATTTTCCACTGAGTGTATCTACAAAAATACAATGAACCAAAAGATGAATTTTTTACCACATATACTTGGGTATGTTTCCTCAATGGAATATCAATCTCATGGTCTGAATCATTATAGAAAAAAAATTATTGCAAAAATGGTGAGATGACCTAAATAACATACCTTAGAAAGCATCATGAAAATAATGTGTCCTCCCTTGAATTTTGGCTCTCTTTTATTCACCTTCCCTCTGAACTTTGTCTTAGATATCCTTTTTTTACCTCAATCATCTATATATATTCAATATTCTCAAGTTTTCCACACCAAAAATTCTCAAGAACCTCTCCATCAATACTCCAAAAGATATTCTCACAAGAAGCTCTCCATTGATCCACAAAAAGGATGATCTACAAGAGACCATTGTTATCTTATTTATACTTTCATCCTCTAGTTCAATTAACCCATTTTTAGGTCACTTAACCCATTTCTAGGTCACTTAACCTATTTTCCTTATTTTAGGGTTAACCACTTTCCATAAACAGAAAGTTCTCCAATACTTTATCATTTAAATATTCCTTCTTGATTTTGTAACCTTACTTTATCATTTCTTGATTTTGTTACTTCTCTTTATTATTTAAATAATCCACCTTGACTTTGTCACTTTACTTTATCATTTAAATAATTATTTCTTCTTTTAGGTCACTTTGACTTCTTTGACCTTGGGGGCTTCAAGCCTTCATGTGGGGGTCCTTCATCTTTGTAAGGACATAAATCTCAAACCATGAGGAGTTATGTGACATTCCACATACCACCAGAAATGACATGACAAGAAATATCCATCTAGGATATTTTCACCAACAATTTCCTTGATCTTCATCTCATTATTCCACATACAATAATGGTTCCTCCAACCATTCTTATAGGATAACTCAATCCACAAAGTGTATTCCCATGAGGGATTTCACCATAAGGGGACCACTTTGGAGTTCATCCATTTGTGCACCTTATCAATTATGATAAGACAATAATGAGAGCATGGGTCCTCCAACCACTCTTCTAGGATAACTCAATCCGCAAAGCATCTTCCCGTGAGGGCTTTCACCATAAGAGGACCACTTTGGAGTTCATCCATTTGTGCACCTTATCAATCATCATAAGACAATAATAAGTCATCTATACATTTTTCCAACAATGCATCATATACCAATGAAATCACATCAATCCATATTCATCATGTATCAATGAAAACTCATTGATCCATCTTCATCATATCAATGACAAATCATTGATCCATATTCATCTATGCATTCTCATCAACGACAATACATATTACATTACATCAATCATCAATCAATCAATCCTTTGGCATCAATCAATCACTTTACATCAATCAATCAAACCATTGGCATCAATGACAACATGATCCAACAGTTGGCTCAGTTTCCAGGTTCACGCATGAGCTACATTGGAAAGATGCAAAGTGTATCCTACTGGATTCTTGAGAGGGGAGGCGAATCAATAATAGCGTAATTATAATCCATTTTCTCCAAATAATCCAAGTGTTATATCAATGCAGAATTATTATCCAATAATGAGCAATAAGAAATGAACAATCCCACATAGACACAGTACACCAGTGTTTTACGTGGAAACCCAAATCGGTAGAAAACCATTGAATGATTTATCTTATATGTCTTGTAGAATTACATTCATTGGAAGAACCAACTTTCTTTGTTTTCCAGTTGCAATTGGAAGGAGGCTTGAACCCCCTAGTTTCTCATGCTACAACCTGAGAGAAGCTCCAACTCCCCAATTCTCGGGCTACAAACTGAAGGAGGATACAACCCCCTATGTTCTTCAGCTACAACCGGGAGGTGGCTACAACCACCTGTCATTTCCCCGTCCAAATTACCTGAAGTATAAGTAGAATGATAAAACCATTGTCAAACTATCACTGTGATATATACTGCTGTAAACATGTACCAATAAACCTGAACCATGCATCAACCATGCATCAACCTATACCTCAACCTGTAATCAACCTGTACCATAAACAAGTGCATCAACCATGCACCAACCTGTACCAAAAAATCTGTAATCAACCTGTACCATAAACAAGTGCAACCAACCATGTACCAAGTATGTATCAATCATGTGTCAAGTACTCATCAACTATGACTAATCAATATGTACCAACATCATCAACTATACACCTCATGTATATTCCAACTCATCAACTACTTGTCTCAACCATGTACCCAACTTGTACCTCAACCAAAATCCCTCATCAATTTCATCATCCAAATATGATTTGTAAATTTTTAATATACCTGGTGTATATGATCACATACCTACAAAACTTCCTTAACTTTAACAACAAGAGACTAGCATTTTCATCAAACGTTTCTTTAGTCTCACAAGACTAGTTTTGGATTAGTCAAAAACCCTAACTTGAAATAATCATAACTTTGTACCTGTAATGAATAAAGATATGAAACTGATACAAAATTTTCTTCAGTGTTTTTTATGCAATTACTCCAAGTTTCAGTACTTGGAACCCCTCAGAAAAGGAGTTATTGCAAAAATGGCACGCCTTGTTGAATTCTAGCTTATTCAAGAGAGAGGCATTGTAGAGCGTGTATCGAAAAAAATATTTGTTGAATTGATATGAAAAAGTTACACATAAAACTACATACTTTACTCTAACCAACACATTTGGTCTTACTAAATTTGGATATGTTATGAAGAATTTATGACGTTTTTACCCGAAACACTTGTTTTTGACTAGTTTCAAGACTAGCCACAAACCCTATTTCCCACAGAGTGTAACTCCAAAAATACAACGACCCACAAGATCAATTTTTTACCACATATACTTGGATATTTTTCCTCAATGGCATAGAAATTTCATGGTCTGAATCATTCTAGAAAAAACATTATTGGGAAAATGGTGAGATGACCTGAAAAAAACATACCTTAGAAAGCATCAACAAAAGAATTTATCCTTCCTTGAATTTCGACCTTCTTTTCTTCACTTTCCTCAGAAATTGGGCTTATATATCCTTTGGTTACCTCACACACCTACAGGTATTAAATATTCTCAAGTTTGTATTGAATTCAAGATCCTTGCCTCTTATTTATACTCTCCAAGTAGCTTCTTTAAAAACATCTTCTAGGCCACTTTGTCCACTTTCCTTATTTTAGGGTTAACCCACTTCTAATTTCTCCATTAGATTTATTATTGAATTAATTTATTTTGTATTCACTTTGAATTATAGTACACTCATCACTTCACTTTATTATTTACCTTTTAAAATATCTTAAACCAGTTTGACTACTTTGACCTTTTGTGGCTTCTAGATGACATATGAGGGTCCTCCAACTTTGTAAGGCCATAACTCTCAAACAGTGAGGAGTTATGTGACGTTACACATACCACCAGAAATGGAATGACATTTAATTTCCATATAGAATAGTATTACCTGAAAATATATCAAAACTCATACTGTTATCCATCAAACAAACTTGGGTCCATTACCCAAACCTGGGTTCTCCAACTTCCCTTGGCCATAACTCTCATGCTCCCCCTAGAACCATGACTCTATTCTCTGTATCTGATAAATATTCTCTTCCTGGAACCATGCCTCTATCCGTTTCCTCTGTCCTCTGCATATGATAAATCTCCCCCCTGGAACCATGCATATGTCCTTTGCTTCTATCCTTTGCATCTGGTAAATATCTCCCCCTTTGTCATCAATGGCAAAGGTATCTTTCCATTCGGGGTTTCTCCCCCTGACTGAACTGTCTTTTTATGGTAATTCCTCGTGTAAATCTAAGACATATAATATAATCATTCAAAAATCATTCATTTTGTAGTATAAATAACTACAAGTCTCTGGCGAAGATATTCGAAGGATTCCCATGGAAGTGGTTTTGTGAAGATGTATGCCACTTGTTCTTTTGTGCCCACATACTCAAATCTGATGTTCTTTTCTGCAACCTGCTCCTGTAGAAAGTGATACTTTATTGGAATGTGCTTCGTCTTGGATTGCATCATTGGGTTCTTCGAGATACTGATGGCGCTTGTATTATCACAATAGATTGGAATGGGCTCATCATACTTAACTTGTATATTTGTTAGAGTTTGTTTCATCCAAAGAACCTGTGTACAACATGATGCTACTGCAATATACTCTACCTCAGCTATAGATAAAGATACTGAAGATTTGTTCTTTCTTAGCCATGATACTAAACACTAACCCAAGTAGAACGTTGCTCCACTGGTGCTTCATTGGTCATCAATGCAACCTTCCCAATCTACATTTGTGTAGGAAATAAGTGATAGATCCTTTCCTTTTGGATACCATAATCCAAACTCTTTTGTTCCTTTGATATATCTAAAAATCCTCTTCACTGCTAACACATGTGACTCCTTTGATGCTGCTTGAAATCGTGCCACATGTTCAATTTCCTGCATTACATCTGGTTTGGATGTTGTCACATATAGTAGGCTTCCAATAATTGACGTGTATTTCCTCTGATCTGTAGACTTCAAATCATCATCTTTTCTCAACTTGCAACTAGTTTGCAATCTTCCATTCTAAACCTCTTTAGCATTTCTCTGATATACTTGGTTTGAGAAATAAAGATTCCTTGGTTGCTTTGATGTATCTGAATTCCCAAAAAGAATGATAGTTCTCCAAGTAATGACATTTCAAATTCATTTTGCATATCTTTTGCACATTTCTGGCTTAACCTGTCATCATCACTACCAAAAATAATATCATCAACATAAACTTCAATTAATAAAATATTGCCTTCACTTACCTTGATGTAGAGGTTGTTGTATGTACTTCCTTTTCTGAACCCTACCTACTGCAGATACTTATCCAATCTAGAGTATCATTCTCTAGGAGCCTATTTTAGATCATACAAGGCCTTCTTTAATTTACACACATAATCTGCGTTCTTTGACAACTGAAATCCTTCTGGTTGTTCAATATAGACTTCTTATTCAAGTTCTCTATTCAAAAAAGATGATTTTACGTCCATCTGATATACTTTAACATTTTTGGAGCATGCATAGGCTAAAAGAAACCAGATTGCTTCCATTCTGGAAACTGGGGCAAATCTCTCTTCAAAGTCGATTCCTTCAATCTGTGCATATCCTTTACATACCAATATATAATTTTTCCTTGTAACTTGTCCATCTTCATTTAATTTATTCCTGAAAACCCATTTTGTGATGATCGCATTATTATTCTTTGGTCTTGGAACCAATTCCCAAGTGTCATTTTTCTCTATTTGATCCAATTATTCATTCATGGCCTTATTCCAAAATTCATCCTTGTTGGCTTCTTCATAATAGTTTGGTTCAATTGTAGATAAGAGTGATAGGTGTGTTTGTTCTGGTGAAAGGATGTTTCTTCTAGTCTCAACTCCTGCATATTTGTTTCCAATGATCCGATCTAAAGGATGATTCTTCTGTACTCGTTTTCTAGGTGTCTTTGGAGATACTTGTTGAACTTGATTTTATGTTTCTGTTAGATTCTCTTCATATTCCTCTTATACTTCATCTTCTTCTAAAAGTTGTTCCATTGATTTGTTTTCTTCTTCCTTTGATTCTGGTCTACCTGTTTCATCAATTATTACGTTGATGCTTTCCACAACTTTGTTCAATCTTAGATTGTAACACTTGTATGCTTTACTTGTACTTGAGTAACCAACAATTACTCATTTGTCCACATGAGAGTCAAAATTTCCCATTCTTTCATCTTCTCTTTTGATGTAGCATTTGCTTCCAAAAACTCTAAAGTGCTTCACATTTGTTGGTCTTCCTTTCCATAGCTCGTAGGGAGTTTTATCACTGTTGTTTTTGACAATTACTTTGTTTTGAATGTGAACTTTTGTATGCACTTCTTGTGTCCAAAATATATATGTCAATTTGGAATCCATTAGCATTGTTCAAGCCATTTCATGTATTGTCCTATTCTTTATTTAAACAACTCCATTTTGTTGAGGTGTCCTAGAAACGAAGAATTGCCTTTTTATTCCATGACTGCTACAGTAGTCCATAAATTCCTTTGAAGTGAACTCTCCTCCATTATCCGATCTCAAGCATTTGATTCATGAATCCATCTCATTTTTAACCATTTCCTTGTAGATCTTGAAGTTTTGAAAAGCTTCTGACTTGTTCTAGAGAAATAAAATTGCGGTCATTCTTGTATAATCATCAACTAATAGAATAAAGTATCTCTCACCTTTTAAGCCCTTTGTTGTAGTTGGTCCAACTAGATCAGTATGCACAATTTTCAGTGGTCTTGTTGTTGAATATTCCTTTGATTTGAACCTGGTCTTTGTTTTCTTTCTTTGTTGACAATGCTTGCATAAAGTGTTGGTTGGTTTCGTGATCTGGGGCATTTCTCTGACTGCTTCTCTTTTGCTAACTTTGACAAGGTTAACAAAATGCAGATGACCCATTCTTCTGTGTCATAGCCAACTTTCATCTTCCTTTCCTAGACAACACTTTTCATTTCCAATTTCACTTAACACATATATGTTGTTTGAATTTCTTCCAGCTGTACTGACCAATTTCCATGAAACTTCTCTTCTTATCTCACACTTTGGTCAATCGAAAGTAACTTTATGACCTTGGTCACACATTTGACTCACACTTAGAAGATTATATTTCATATCTTCTACCAGTAGAACATTTTGTGCCTTTTTATTCTTGTTCCCAATTCAGACTATTCCTTCTCCAATGATTTTGGCTGAATTATCATTTCCAAAGGAGACTGATCCATTTCTTTCATTTCACAAAGTAAGAAATTTGTCTCCATCACCTATCATGTGTTTTGAACACCCACTGTCAACATACCAACCATGTTTCTTCTTCTTAGATTGTAGAGAGACTGTGAATTATTCATTTCTATACTGATCTTTCTTTCTTATCCATGTTGTTTTCTACGGTTCTTGTCTGTGACTGTTGTTATTTTGTTGAGGTTCTTTAGGAGGGACTGCCAGTTTGCAATTTTTGGCAACGTGTCCAAAATTGTTACATTTGTAACATTCCACTTCAGTGCTCAAAGATTCAACCCTGTTGTAATTTATTCTTTGTGTTTCACTAGGTCTTATTGAGTAACCCCTTTGTGTATGACTCTCAAAGTTGTTATTGTTCCTATTGTTAGCTCTGCAATTCACAACTTTATGTCCAAAATTATTACATGCATAACATAAACCAAAAAACATAGTTTGATACCTGGGAGTTGAAGATATTATGAAAGAAGGTGATCTTATGAATCTGTCTTCTTCTTGAGGCCTATCTGTCTGTTGTTGATTCTGAAATCTGAATCTTCTTGGTGGAGGAGTGTCCCTGTAATCTTCCTTGTACATCTTACTATCCCCTTTGATTTTTTATGCATAACTTTTTGTATTTGTTTCTTGCTTTGTTGTTTTGGAGCTTGAATTATTTTCTATCTGATTGTATCCAAGTCCATACTTGTCAAGATGATATTTTTGACTACTGATAATGTCATCTAGAACTTTTGAGATATTCGACATATTTTTCTTTTGAATATCCTTTCTCGGTGTGAAAATCTTTGCTTCCAAGTTTCCAATGATCTTGTCTTTTTTTCTAGTTATTCTTTGAGTGTTTCTTCAATTCTTTTAGCTTCTTCTATTTGAACCTTCAATCTTGTGATCGTTTTTTCTAGTTCTCGAGTGTCCTTTTTCTTGTCTAGTTCTTCTTGTAGTTTCTTGTTTTTCTTCTATTCTCTTCTGATAACTTCTATGGCACACATTAATTATTCTTGACACAAGAAGTGTATACAACAGTTCACATTCAAAACAAAGTTATTATCATAAACAACATTGATAAAACTCCCTACGAGCTATGGAAAGGAAGACCAACAAATGTTGGTCTTCCTTTCCATAGCTCATAGGGAGTTTTATCACTGTTGTTTATGAGCATTACTTTGTTTTGAATGTGAACTGTTCTATGCACTTCTTGTGTCCAAAATATATATGTCAATTTGGAATCCATTATCATTGTTCAAGCCATTTCATTTATTGTCCTATTCTTTATTTAAACAACTCCATTTTGTTGAGGTGTCCTAGAAATGAAGAATTGCCTTTTTATTCCATGACTGCTACAGCAGTCCATAAATTCCTTTGAAGTGAACTCTCCTCCATTATCCAATCTCAAGCATTTGATTCTTGAATCCATCTCATTTTTAACCATTTCCTTGTAGATATTGAAGTTTTGAAAAGCTTCTGACTTGTTCTAGAGAAATAAAATTGTGGTCATTCTTGTATAATCATCAACTAATAGAATAAAGTATCTCTCACCTTTTAAGCCCTTTGTTCTAGTTAGTCCAACTAGATCAGTATGCACAATTTCCAGTGGTCTTGTTGTTGAATATTCCTTTGATTTGAACCTGGTCTTTGTTTTCTTTCTTTGTTGACAATGCTTGCATAAAGTGTTGGTTGGTTTCGTGATCTGGGGAATTTCTCTAACTGCTTCTCTTTTGCTAACTTTGACAAGGTTATCAAAATGCAGATGACCCATTCTTTTGTGCCATAGCGAACTTTCATCTTCCTTTCCTAGACAACACTTTTCATTTCCAATTTCACTTAACACATATATGTTGTTTGAATTTCTTCCAGCTGTACTGACCAATTCCCATGAAACTTCTCTTCTTATCTCACACTTTGGTCAATCGAAAGTAACTTTATGACCTTGGTCACACATTTGACTCACACTTAGAAGATTATGTTTCATATCTTCTACCAGTAGAACATTTTGTGCCTTTTTATTCTTGTTCCCAATTCAGACTGTGCCTTCTCCAATGATTTTGGCTGAATTATCATTTCCAAAGGAGACCGATCCATTTCTTTCATTTCGCAAAGTAAGAAATTTGTCTCTATCACCTATCATGTGTTTTGAACACCCACTGTCAACATACCAACCATGTTTCTTCTTCTTAGATTGTAGAGAGACTGTGAATTATTCATTTCTATACTGATATTGCTTTCTTATCCATGTCGTTTTCTACGGTTCTTGTCTATGACTGTTGTTATTATGTTGAGGTTCTTTAGGAGGGACTTCCAGTTTGCAATTTTTGGCCACGTGTCCAAAATTGTTACATTTGTAACATTCCACTTCAGTGCTCAAATATTCAAACATGTTGTAATTTATTCTTTGTGTTTCACTAGGTCTTCTTGAGTAACCCCTTTGTGTATGACTCTCAAAGTTGTTATTGTTCCTATTGTTAGCTCTTCAATTCACAACTTTATGTACAAAATTATTACTTGCATAACATAAACCAAAAAACATAGTTTGATACCTGGGAGTTGAAGATATTATGAAAGAAGGAGATCTTATGAATATGTCTTCTTCTTGAGGCCTATCTGTCTGTTGTTGATTCTGAAATCTGAATCTTCTCGGTGGAGGAGTGTCCCTGTAATCTTCCTTGTACATCTTCCTATCCCCTTTGATTGTTTCTGCATAACGTTTTGTATATGTTTCTTGCTCTGTTCTTTTGGAGCTTGAATCCTTTTCTATCTGATTATATCCAAGTCCATACTTGTCAAGATGATATTTTTGTCTACTGATAATGTCATCTAGAACTTTTGAGCTATTCTACATATTTTTTTTTTGAATATCCTTTCTTAGTGTGAAAATCTTTGCTTCCAAGTTTCCAATGATCTTGTCTTTTTTTTCTAGTTATTCTTTGAGTGTTTCTTCAATTCTTTTATCTTCTTCTATTTGAACCTTCAATCTTGTGATCGTTTTTTCTAGTTCTCGAGTGTCCTTTTTCTTGTCTAGTTCTGCTTGTAGTTTCTTGTTTTTCTTCTATTCTCTTCTGATAACTTCTATGGCACACATTAATTCTTCTCGATAGTCAACTTCTACCTCTTCAATTTCATATTCAACTTCTTCATATCCTTCTTCGAATTCTTCATATTCTTCTTCGGAGGCTTCTTTGTCAGAATCTTTTACTTCCATGAATAGAACTCTTCATGTCTCACTGTCACTGATTTCATTTGATGATGAGATGTCTTCTTGGATGCATAAGTTTTTTTTGAAATCTTTCTTTGTAGTTCTTTTACCTTTATATGTGTGTTTTCATTTTGACTAACCTTCATCATTTATCTTTTTCTTATGAGTACATTTGTTAGCAAAATGACCAATACCATCACAATTAAAACAAATTAAAGGAAGCTTACCTCTATACCTACCATTGGTTCCCTTGTTCAGTCTTTTGACGAAGTTAGCCACTTCTTCATCATCTTACGAGACATCGTTGTTGATGGTATATTCTTCTTGTTCATTTTTATTTTTCTTTGATATTTTGGATGCTTTGAAGGTTGCTTCTTTTACATATGGATTGTCCCGTTCAGTTCTCATTTCATATACTACGAAGATTCCATGCAGTTTGTCCATGCTTATTGAGTTTAGATCCGATCTTTCTTCTAGTGTTGATATCTTAGGGTTGAATCTCATAGGAGGAGATCTTAGTACCTTTTGAACAATTACAGATTATTCGATTTCTTCTCCCAATCCTATGATTTCATTCATTGTTTCGCCAACTCTTAAGAAGTAGGCTGCAATATTCTCATCTTCCTTCATTTTTAGTTGTTCGAACTGACCTCTGTAAGTTTGAAGTTTTTCTTCTCTGACTTTTGTATCTCCTTCATAAATATTTTGAAGGTTGTCCGAAATCTCTTTGGTGGATTTACAATGTGCAACTATGGTGAATATTGTTTCACTAAGACCATTCAAAAGTGAATTTGTAGCTTTGGAATTATTCTGACAAAGTTTCATTGCTTTGTCATTGTTGGTGGAACTACTGGTACTCTGTATCCATCTACAATTGATTTTCAAATTTCAAACCCCTGTGCTTATATATATGTCTTCATCCTTATGCTCCAAAAAGAATAATTATGTTCATCAAAGTGTGGAATTCCATTTTCATATGAGTTGGTACTCTCCATGATCTACCTTTCAGTGGTTAAACTGATTTATGAAGGAACCTTCTCTGATACC
>ML782853.1:217203-243767 GCA_009831015.1 Picea engelmannii | reverse complement strand
GGGGGGGTGAATTAATAATAGCGTAAATATAATCATTTTTCTACAATTAATCCAAGTGTTATAGCAATGTATAATTATTATCCAATAATCAGCAATAAGAAATGAACAATCACACATATACATAGTACACCAGTGTTTTCCGTGGAAACCCAAATCGGGAGAAAACCACTGAATTCTTTATCTTATATGTCTTGAAGAATTACATTCATTGGAAGCACCAAATTCCTTTGTTTTCTAGCTGCAACTGGAAGGAGGCTCCAACCCCCTAGTTTCTCAGGATACAACCTGAGGGAAGCTCCAACTCCCCAATTCTCTGTCCACAACAAGAAGGAGGCTACAAAACCCTATGTTCTCCATCTACAACCGGAAGGTGGCTACAAACACCTGTCCTTGCCCCATCCAACTTCCATGAAGTAGAATTAGAATGATGGAACCAATGTCACACTATCACTATGAGATATATCGTTGTAAACATGTACCAATAAACCTAAACCATGCATCAACCTATACCTCAACCTGTAATCAAACTGTACCATAAACAAGTGCATCAACCATGAACCAACCTATACCAAACAATCTTTAATCAACCTGTACCATAAAAAGGTGCAACCAACCATGTACCAAGTATGTACCAATCATTTGTCAAGTACTCATAAACTATGACTCATCAATATGTACCAACATCATCAACTATACACCTCATGTATGTGCCAACTCATCAACTACTTGTCTCAACCATGTACCCAACTTGTACCTCATCCAAAATCCCTTATCAATTTCATCATACAAATATGATTTGTAACTTTGTACTATACCTAGTGTATATGATCACATACTTTCAAACCTTCCTTAACTTTAACAACAAAAGACTAGCATTTTCATCAAATGTTTCTTTAGTCTCACAAAACTAGTTTTGGATTAGTCAACAACCCTAACTTGCAATAACCATAACTTTGTACCTATAATGAATAAAGATATGAAAATGATACACAATGTTCCTCAGTGTGTTTTATGCAATTCCTACAGGTGTCACTACTTGGAACCTCTCAGAAAAGGAGTTATGGCAAAAATGGCACACCTTGCTAAATTCTATCTTATTCTAGAGAGTGACCTTGTAGAGCATGCCCCGCATGAAATATTCGTTGAATTGATATGAAACTATTACACAACATAATAAAGGATTTAATATAACCAATACATTATGTCTTACTAAATTTGGATCTGTTATGAATAATTGATGACGCTTTTACCCGAAACACTTGTTTTTTACTAGTTTCAGGACTAGCCACAAACCCTATTTTCACAGAGTGTAACTCCAAAAACACAATGACCCAAAAGATGAATTATTTACCACAGATACTTGTATGTGTTGCCTCAATGGAATATCAATTTCACGGTATGAATCATTCTAGAAAAAAAGGTTATTGTGAAAATTGGGAGATGACCTGAAATAAAAATACCTTATAAAGCATCATGAAAAGAATTTATCCTTCCTTGAATTCCGGCCTTCTTTTCTTCACTTTCCTCAACAATTCAGCTTAGATATACTTTGGTTACCTCATACACCAATAGGTATTCAATATTCTGAAGTTTTTCTTAAATGAGAGAGTCTTTCCTCTTATTTATACTCTCCAAGTAGCTTCCTTAAAAACATCTTCTAGGTCACTTTGCCCACTTTCCTTATTTTAGGGTTAACCCACTTCTAATTTATCCATTAAATTTATTATTGAATTAATTTATTTTGTATTCAATTTGAATTATAGTACACTCATTGCTTCACTTTATTATTTACCTTTTAAAATATATTAAACCACTTTGACTACTTTGACCTTTTGGGGCTTCTAGATGACATATGAGGGTCGTCCAACTTCGTAAGGCCATAACTCTCAAACTGTGAGGAGTTATGTGACGTTCCACATACCACCATAAATGGAATGAAATGTACTATCCATATAGAATAGTATTACCTGAAAAATATATCAAAACTCATATTGTTATCCATCAAACAAACTTGGGTCCATTACCCAAACCTGGGTTCTCCAACTTCTCATGGCCATAACTCTCTAACCGTGAGGAGTTGTGGGACGTTCCACATACCAATGAAAATGACATAACAAGCACTATCCATATAGGATAGTTTCACTAAAAAAGTCATTGGCATTCATCTCATTATTCCACAAATAAGCATGGGTTCTCTAACCATGCTTCTAGGATAACTCAATCCGCAAAGCATCTTCCTATGAGGGATTTCACCATAAGGGTACCACTTTGGAGTTAATCCATTTCCACTTATTATCAACCATGACAAGACAGTAACAATTCATATTTACATCAAAAAATCTTGGGTTCATTACCCAACCTTTGTTCTACAGGGCTTTCTTCAAGGGTTGACATCAATGAAAACCAACCTTAATCAACATATCCTTCAACACATTTAGGGAACCATCACCTTTGGGACTCATTATGCAACATAATCTACATTATATCTCATAGGTTTTACTGATTCCGACTGCACTAGCGATCGTACTGATCACAAGTCCACATCTGGTTACTCACTCAGTATTGGTTCCAGGCCTATTTGTTGGTTGAGAAAGAAGGAAGTTTCCATTGCTCTATCTTTAGCCAAGGCAGAGTACAGAGGGGTGGTTAACATAACCATTTAGGATATGTGTCTTCAACATTTTCTCAATGAGTTGGGCACTCGGTTTCATCGGTCGATCATCATATGGTGTGACAACCAGAGCACTCTAATGTTTTGGAGAGATCCAGTTCAGAGGAAGCAGATGAAGCACATTGATATCCACATGCACTACATCTAGGAATTAGTACACGAGGGGATCATTGACTTACAGTTATTTCCTTCGGCAGAACAGACGACAGACATCTTCACCAAGACCTTCATTGAGCAGAAGTTTCATTCTCTGCGAAGTCATCTTGGAGTGAAGGACACATTTTCCTAGCAATTGTAGTTCTTCTTTTTACATACATTGTACCTTGAGGGGGGGGTTTCCCATGAGGTTTTTCCTCTTTCCTCGGTTTATTTTCAGTGTATATTTTATATTTGGGTACCTTATATGGCCTCATTGCTGGGACCCATTCTTTATTTTCACCATATTGATGTTCATTGGGGGTGTTGGAGTTACTTCACACACACCTAGGATTTATTTTTTCTAAGGTTTTTCCTTGTTTGTTAGTCATAATTAGTCATTATCCAGTCTCCTATATTTTAGGGGAGAATATTCCACTTGGAGAATATTCTTTTTCAGTTGACACTTCAGTTTAACTAGTTGAGTTGAGTTTAGATGTTGCATTGCTTTTATCACCATGCAACATTGGGATCATCACCAAACTGGTGCATTACCCTTGATTCCCTTATTTAACTTCTCATATCTCTTTGTTTAGTCAGTTAACTGAAGACTAGTTGAATAGTTGAATCAACTAGGTGGTAGTTCACTCCTGTAACTGCCTCAGAGACTAAACTAGGTGGCATTTCACTCCCATAACTGTTAGTGTGTGTCCACATCACTCTAGAACAACACTATGGCACATTGGTTATCCTCCTGTTCGCACTCATTGAGTTATACAAATTATATCATGTGTAAATTATTCATTATTCAAACAGTTAATGAGAATTATTCTATTCTTTCTCTCCTTATTTCTCAAATTATCTCTGCAAATGTGTGTTTTATTGTTTAGCTAGACCTATTATGTGTAGGTTCAACACATTTACACCTTTCCCTTTAGAAGTTAGGTGTATACTTTAGGACCAAAAACTGACATGTTGACGATGTTTCTGGTACATTGATAGAGGCACTTGTTGATGATCCTGATATATGCTTGGTACACTTTTTGTACATATTATTTTTATATATACTTTCATGATGGGATCTTAGTTTATGGTGTTGATGTGTATGGTTGGCACATGGCATGGCACAAGATGTACATGGTTGATTTTTTTTTTCGTGATTCTCTATTCAATGTTGACATATATTTTTTCTTCATGAAGTATGGTATGGAATGATTCTGATGTATGGACAGGTCCAAGGATCGTCATAGAAAGAACAGATCATTTTTAAGCATTTGATATATGTTCTAGTTGAGAAGTAGCATTTGCAATATAAGGAAATTGCAGTAGAAACATATTTTTCATATTGAAAAGAAGATAGGGGGAGACATACCCATAGGGGGATTGATTCTTCTTCCCATGATTCAAGGAGGAGAGATTCATCAGATGCATGATAGAGAGATAGATTCTTAGAGAGGCATGTTTCTAGGGAGATTTATGGTCACAGGGGGAGCATCACAGATATGTATTCAACATTCCATCACAAAGATATCCCTTGTTCTGTAATATTCCAGATACAAAATAGTATGCAAAAAAGAAATAATTAGCTAAAAATAGCAGATAAACAACAATATAATCAGAATAACACCACAATAATATCAAAATAATACCAGAATAACACCATAAATATCACTTTGATTACTGAGATTAATGTTCACTTGCGTCTTCGAGGGGGAAACCTCCAGCAGAGAAGATCTCTATTACAATAATATCGAATAAAAAACATATAATTCCCTCTACGCCTATTCATACTAAATATGGCTATCAAAAGAACAATCTAAAGGAAAATCCTTCTAGAAGTGAAAGCTTATATTAGGTCTTCTTACATTTGACTTATTCTTCCTTATTTCTAGGCCTTATTAATATTGATCTTTATTACATGGAAACATATTATTCTACCTATGTGAGGGGTTATGTCCCTAACATGTCCTCACCCTTAAAAAAAACCTTGTCTTGAAGGATTGATATGAGGAAATTGTTGCAGAATGATAGTTGGTTCCCAAGTGCCATCTGTCAGAGTTGTGTCTTTCAACTGGACTAAAACTTCCTTGATGGTTCGTTGATGCAGATGCCGCTCACGGTGGTCCAAAACTTCTTGTGGTTGTAGCCAAATGGAGCTTTTGGCATCCAACTCGGGAAGGTTGGATTGAGTTTGGCACTTAGTTCCAATCACCTTGTTTAAGAAGGAAACATGAAAAACATGATGGAGCTTAGAATGACTGGGAAAAGATAATTGATAGGCCACCTGACCCACATGCTTGAGAACAATATAAGGACCATAAAATTTCGGCGCTAGTTTCTGACAATGGCTAGCCTTGAGGGAATTTTTCTTGTAAGGTTGCAGTCAAAGAAACACTTGATATCCTTTTGCAAATTGATGTTTAGATCGACCTTGATTTTCTTGTTGATTCATGCATTTATGGGCCATGAGAAAATTCTCTTTAAGGGTACAGAGAATATCCTCTCAAACTGTAAGTGTTTGGTCAACAGCCTGGACCTTCGAGACACCTGGAAATTATGAGAGAATTGAAGGTGGATTTTGTCCATATACCACTTCAAAAGGATTCATGCGGGTAGTTCTATGGTAAGAAGTGGTGTACCACCATTCAACTAGTGGTAACCATTGAGCCCACTGATTTTTCCTTTCTGATGCAAAACACCTAAAATATGTTTCCAAACATTTGTTGACAACTTCAGTTTGACCATCAGTCTGGGGATGATAAGTTTTTATGAGATGCAATTAGGTGTCGTGTATCTTGAACAGTTCTTGCCAAAAATTGTTGGTGAAATTTGGGTCGTGATCCGAAACAATAGAATGAGGCATGACATGAATCTTGAAGACTTGATTCATGAAAAGTTGAGCCACAATGGAGGCTATAAATGGGTGTTGAAGAGAATAGAAATGAGAATACTTGGAAATATGATCAACTACTACCATGATGAATGATTTATTGTCTAATTTAGGTAAGCCTACAATAAAATCCATAGAGATTTTCCGCTAAATAATAGGTGGAATCGGAAGTGGTTGTAGTGTGCCAGGAGATTTGACTGTTTATCCCATGTTGCGTTGACAAACATCACATTCAGCCACAAAATTTCAAACATCATATTTCATACCATCCCATAAAGAAGAACATTTGAACCGATCATAGGTTTTGGTAAACCCTGAGTGCCCAACAGTGGGAAGCTCAAAAAGTACCGTGCACTTATGTTTTGACTATTTACTTAAATAGAAACAACCTTTGTATCAAATCTCATCATTGAGCCAAGAGTACCTTGGGGATACTGGATAAGTTTCCTACAATTGTTGTATCAGATGCAAACTTTTTGGATCGTGTAGCCATTCCTAGAGAATAGCTTGGAGTTGATCTGGTACAATGAAGGAGAGAAAAAAAAAATGGACTCTTCATCTTCATATTTTCTAGAAAGCACATCAACAACCACGCTATCTTTTCCTTTCTTTTAAATGATCTCATAATCATATCCAAAAATCTTATTCACCCATTTTTGTTGCTCTGGGGAGGAAAGGAATTGTTCTAGAAAATACTTGAGGCTTTGATTATCTGTCTTAGTTTGGAATCGTTTCCCCAATAGATAAGGTCTCCAGAGATCCATGGCATGTAGAATAACCAACATTTCCTTTTCATAGATTGATTTTCCCAAATGTTTCTCTGGCAGTTGTTTGTTGGTAAAGGCCAAAGGTTGACCCTCTTTCATAAGGACTGCACCAATTCCTTTCATGGAAGCATCAAATTATAGGACAAATGTATTTTTGAAATAAAGAAGAGCCAGGACTGGAGTGGTGCACATGTCCATATTCAAGGTTTAAAAATCCTTAGCAAATGTTGGATTCCAAGTGAAATAATTATTTTTAAGGAGAGCAGTGAGAGGTGCAACAATCTTCACATAATTCTTAACAAACTTGTGATAATAACTTGTTAAAACCATAAATCCACACAAGGTTTTGAGATTTTTTGGGTGATGACAATCTTGCATAGCTTCAATATTTTTAGGACCCACCCTGACATCGACCTTGCCAACAAGATGACCCAAGTACTCGACTTTTGAGGTGCCAAAAGCACATTTAGATTGTTTGAGGAAAAGTCAGTGCTGAGAGAGTAGATGGAAAACCTGATACACATTAGCAAGATGGGTTTTCCATGTTTTACTATAGATGAGAATATCATCAAAGAAAACTAAGACAAAAGGACAGAGAAAATGACAGAAGACATGATTCATGAGGATTTGGAAAGTGGAGGGAGAATTACACAAGCCAAAGGGCATGAAAAAAAACTCATAGTGTCCCTCATGAATTCTAAATATAGTCTTAGGAATGTCTTCTTAGTTCATACGGATCTGGTGGTAGCCAAAACAATGTTCAAGTTTAGTAAAGAACTAGGCACCACTCAATTCATCCAAGAGGTCATAAATTATAAGAATGGGAAACTTTTATTTAATGATGAGTTTGTTGAGGGCCCAGACGTTAGGACACATGTGCCAAGAAAGTAGTTCTTAAGGACCATGACAATAGGAGAAGAGTAGGGGCTTGTACTATGGTGGATAACACTGGCTTTGAACAATTTTCTCAATTTCATTCTTTTTACGAAAAGGGATGACGATAGGGATGGATATTGGGAGGAAGGATTCCTGGGAAAAGGGGAATGGAATGATCATGAACACCATAGGAAGGAGGGAGTCCCTGGGGAGTCGAAAAAACCACTTGATGTTTAGAGAGGATGGATTGGAGGTCCTGCAGCACAGAAGGTGTCTCAATAGCTTGTATGACATGGATTTGGGAAATAATTCTAGAATGACCTTTTTTTATCCTCTTTTCCATGCGATGGGAACTTATGATCTCCGGGGAACTGACGGTGATGTGTTGTAACTTATATTGTTGGCCCTCCTGGTTGAATTGCATGGTTAATTTCTTAAAATCCATGAGAATGGGACCCAAATTCCTTAGCCATTATGCACCCAACACAATGTCACAACCACCCATGTCGATAGAAAACATATGAGATTTCATGTGGTACTCACCAATTTGGAGACACACATTTTCACAACTCCCTCCACATTTCATGGACCCGCCATTGGAAATCATGATTTCAAAATTATTGACGACACAGATATAGAAATTAGTTTCTTGGGCAATGCGGCGATGAATAAAATTATGGGTGCATCCACTATCAACAAGAATGATAACCTTCCTGTTAGCACTCTGTAAATTTGTTTTGTTGATAAAAAAATGAAAGAGGTAATTGTTTCAACCAACTTTACGTTCGATTCTAACCCTTCCAAACAAAGAGGGCTCTCTTAGACATATAGATACTGAAAATACTCAAGAATATTTGGCAATGGACACACAGAGGTCAGATTATTCAATAGGATAATTTTTAAAAAGTGGTAGGAAAAACAAGAAAGAAGGGCCATTGGGCAATGGGGTCAATTCCTAAAATCGTATGAAGATTTATAAGCTATGTATTCCTAAGGTAACAAAGGGAAAACAAGCACAATGTTCAGCCAAATAAGTAATATGAGATGGCAGTGGGAAAGAAAGGAAATACCACTATGACAAGAGGCATCTAACAAAGGATGAATCTCTTGGTATAGCTTTATGAGAAGAAACACAAAGGTTGGCTACCAAAAACAGAGAACCAATCAGGGGTGAATTCTGAACCAGAAACCAATAAACACGTAACAAGTATAATCAATATGAGAATGAGCACCAACAAGATCAATTCCTTATTTTGTTCAAATATTATCACTAGCAACAAAACACATTCATGAATATGAAATACAGGAAAACATATTGAACATCAACACCATGATGAATCTCGGATATCTAAGAAAACCTTCTCTTCTTATATTAAAATCCATAAGAAATCACAAAATTTTCCTCCTACAAGGGCAGACCCTTCTCCGGCCAGTCGAACCATTCTTTTATCTTTTTAACAAAATATATAGATAAATTACATATGAAACCTAGAAAAATGGGTCATTCTTTCAAAGATTCCAAAAATAGACATTGGTTACAGAGGGAGAAACTCATCAAAACCGAACTCCTACTTTCCAGGGAATAGTTACAAACAAAAACCAAAATACTTGGGATCTTTATACTCAATACCACTTGTCTATAGTATCAAAATATTCCCTAAAATATACTCTCTTTAGCTTGTTATTCTATTTTAGATTTTCAATCTCCTCCTTTAACATGTCAATCCATCTAGGCTGACTTTCTTCAATGCTTTTGATTGTTCTAGATTTAGCCTCCTCCTTTCGTTGTTTTCTCTTTTTTCTCATACTAGGTTGTGTGTTGTATTCATCCACATATCCATTAATGATAAAATCCTTCATAACAGGATTCAACCTGATCTCTTCACCAGATCCTGACCCATCAACATATATTTCATGAGATTTTGTTGTTAGGATTGGTGCAGCATGCCTTTGTCTCTTTTTATTTGATAATGTTGCCATATTCTTCAAACTCCTTGATTTGCTTAAAACTGTTGTATATTTCTCCTCGACTCCCTCTAGTTTGTCAGGAAACATGGGCCTATTTCCCTCAAACTCCACATGAGCTGGATGAGCGATTTTATTTGCAGATATCTCGCTCTATGATAAGTCGTTAATTTCCCAAAATAGAGTAATCTCACTTGGGTTTTGAGTAAGGGTCGCAATCAATTACAATCATTTTCTATTGATGAAATTCCTTACAGGAATAACGGCCTCTCATGTTCGGCCATCAATTTCCAATGATGAGCATCAAATCAATTATTTGGTGGCGCTTATTTGGCACTGCACAGACGAATGGCACACAAGCACGGTTCTTAGGATGATTTGACTCGCTGTCAAGTTTCATTGTCATGTGTAGCCCTCGGATTGGACCCAATTTATGACATTTAACACGTGATTTCGGGGGTTTGATGGGGTGGTTTTGATTTTACCCTCTTTTCACCCCGAAATGCATCTAAGGATTGCACATACCTTTGTGGGGAAACCAAAGTTGAAATTTCGGGCCCACTCAGACATTTTAACCTCCACATTGTTTCAAAATTCGAAATATTTCCCAACTGTTAATCTCGGTGAATGGTGATCTACGTCATTTCAAGCCCAATTTTATTTACACCTCCACCAAATTTAATCTCTTTTTTCATTTTTAGTCACTTATCCAAATTTATCTAACTTCCAAATCTATTTAGCACCTCGCTAAACCTGGAAATATCGATTTCACACCAAAAATTTAGATGGTGATAACATGGGCTCCAACTGGGAATGTTATCCTCTGAGTGCGGTAGCAAAGAAAATGTAGAACCTATGCCTGATCCATTTGGACGCTCCCAAAATAGGTGTATACCATGCTCTGACCTGTCACCAATGTCCATTGAAAACCAAATTCTGCACACTTCTCTCACCTGTACATTGGACGTTGGATACACCGCTAAAATATAACTAAACATATTATTTTAAAATCTAAGATGAAAAATTCTTGATCATCAAGCATATTCACACCTACCTACCCTAACTGTTGAAATGAGCCTTCAATCAAGTGAAATCATAATGCCAATGCAACCATGCAAGCATTTTATCTACTGTCTGTTTTCTTTGCAGATGCTTGCTCCAAAGTCTGTTAACTGATAATTCATTCAAGAATTTACCTATGAATTCAAATCTCAAAAATTTAAAAAACTTGGGAATGTTCATTGCGTCCAACAAAATTGAAAATGGATCCTGTAAAACATGCACAAAATGACAATCACGTTTCACTCTTTCCATTGCATTCCTTCTTTCATGTGATTTAACCTATTGATTTCCACCAAGAAGATGAAAAATCTGTTGAGACTGTTGGAAATAATAATCTTTTGAATCATAAGATAGTAGTGACTGAAATCAAACCCCTGGTGATAAATAATCCATATCCAACACTGGCGTTGGTTGACCATAATCTTTAATTCTAATCTTACAATCCATCATAAGCTATAAATTCTTATCGTTAAAACACTCCATATAGCATGCCATAGGGTCATGAAACACATGAGGAATCATTTCTTCTTGATAAACAAAAGCATAAAGACAAGCCTCCTTCATAAGTGTTTGTTGTTCTTTCTCTACTTCATCAGTTCTAAGAATAATTTCAAATGAAATGGAAGCGATAGGTTGGTCTACAAAATCATTCATACATCCTTGAACATATTCAACTCTGACATCCATATTATGTGCATCAAGGCCATCCTCTTGTTCATCAAACAATTCTAATTTTATTTTATTTACCTTCAGGAAATTTTCTCGAGGACTATTATTTTGACTTTCAAATGAATGGAGGGAAATAAATCCTTGCTCATAATTTTCTTGCAAATGTGAAAAGCTAACAACATGAACCATTTCAACTTCTGTAGTTTCGATGGATGCAATTTCAAAACCATGATATTCAAAGGAATCAAAGAAAAAAATTGCCTCTTTATTATCTTTCTGTATTTTAGATTGAATAGTGGCATACATTGTTTTGTTGCTTTCCTAAAATTCTATGTCATTTGTTTTCTCACTACTTGAAATCTCCATAGATGCAATTTCAGAAACCTCATCCATGCCTAATACACTTATAATTTGAACAACCACATCATTCATAGGGGAAAAACAAAAACTTTCAAGCACTTTGCTTTGCTGTAAATATTGTTGAATATCTTCATCAAGTTCACGAGAAGGAAAATGACTTTTAACAAAAATTCCTTGATCAACTTCCTCTGTGAACTCATAATTTTCTTTCAACAATTCAAAGGAAGAAAAACATAATGGAAGATAGTTTTCATTTGCAAGTCCACTTCTTTCTTCATATTCAACATCATGCCTGGAATATTTCTAATTTGAAACACTATAAAAAAAAATCTTCAGCAATTTGAAAGAAGAAAAACACAATGGCATGGTTATTTCACCTTATTCAAAACCTTCTTCATTTTCCTCACTGTTGTCATATGAACATTTTTCAATTTCTTTGGATTGTTAAATATAGTCTTTTTCAAATTCATCTTCGACCAATGGCTACAAATTTGAACTGACAAGACCTTCTACATAACAATTGATAGGGTCATCAAACACATGAGAAGATTGTTGCAATTCCTTGTCAATTTTTTCCATTGAATCATTGTGATTTGGCATCAACACACATTTCTTTCCTTCAATGATGATCTTACAATTTTCCTTCAACAATTTAAATGAAGAAATGATTCGGATTATTTTCGACATGAAATGAGAGTGAAGATATAATAAAGAAATGAACAGAGATATTGTAGATATTCAATAATGTAGAAAAAATGTATCAGAAATGAAACCATAAATAGATATATACAGTAATACATGATTTCTATTAATGAAAGAAATGTACAAAGACTGTAAAAATACAGAGTGAAAGACGCGCTAGAATGGTGGCAGCTTATCTTTGAGAAGAGATGTAAAAGCTACTTGAATTCACAAGAAGATGATTACAATGAGGCTCTGAAGGAATTTTTACAGTAAACAGGAATGCCAAAAGTCCTAGACATCCAAAAACCTAACCCTAGGAGATGAAGCACCAAAATTCATGTGGGCCCCGTTTGGGTAAGTTAGTACATCAACTTCCCGGGGTCGTAACTTTTGCATACGATCTCGATTTTAGGTGTATGATAGCTCGTTGGAAAGGTATCATCGAGGAGATTCATTTTGGGGGATCAATCATTAATTTTGATATAATTTAGAACCTCGATCTTGAAAAACCTTCATTTTGGCCCTCAAAATTGCCCCGTAAGTTAAAAACTACTAAAAATAGTAAATTGTCAAATTTGCCAGAAAATTGTTTTGAGCCAGTCGGAAAAGGTGGGTAGCCACTGATATCCACCTAGATAAATCCTCCCTCCTTAGGAAGAAATGGTATCCATTGCGTTGAGTTCTCGGGGGAGAGGGAAAAGTATTTGTTGGATCTGCATCTTGGTGAGCTGCTTGTATTGTTGGAGATGTCATGTTGCTTAGTTTGTGGAAGTCTGTCATGAGCCTATTGAAGCTAAGGATATTAAAAAAGTCGAGCTACATGAGAGGAATGTGTGTAGAAGGAATATTTTTGCTTTGTTGCAACCTTGTCGACCTGCTTCTGTTGGATAAAAGGTGCAGGGGGCGAGGCTATAGTGGTTGCAGTGTCCTTTTGTTCCCCTTTTGAACAAATTGTGAAGAAGATGAATTTTGCAGTATGAGATACTACCTTGTGGCACTTTTTAGGTGGAACAGTAGTCAGAACTACCTCTGGTCTTCTGTAGAGATGACCCCCCAAAGTAACAATGACACTATGGGGTCAATACTCATAAATAGCATGATGTTTCCACATATATGGTTGGCCCAAGAGAACATCTCATAAATCCAATGGGGAATCATCACATAATACCTCATCCTTGAAGGGTTGGATGTCATATGACAATCGACATTGTTGGCTGACATGGAGATCTCATCCTTGGCGAAGCCACCCAATGTTCTATGGTTGTGGGTGTGGTGTTGTCGACAATCCAAACTATTTGACGACCTCTGTTGAGATGAGGTTTTTTTGGCTTCCTCTATCAACAATAAAATGTAGTAGGGTCCCCTTCACCCACATCTATGAATGAAAAAGGTGCTCCCCCTCTTTGGGATCTATTGGTTCTTCTAGTTGAATTGTTTCGATTGCAACAATAGCAGTGGGGTATGCGCCAATGATTTGTCCTTTACCAGTATTTTCATAATCGGATTCTCAATCAAGGTTCGGCTCCTTTTCTTTGATATCAACCACCAATGATTGTTTTGAGCGACATTCATCGGTGTTGTGCCAGAGGATTTTGTGGAAATCACACCATTTTCCAGTGTCCTTCTTTGTCTTCCCATGACCCTTATTTTCATGTGGCTTGGACTAGTTTTCGGGATACTATTTGTTAGGGATGTCCTTTTCATACTTTGGTTGTTGCGGATTTGCAAAACCAAAATCTCGTTTGTTCTAGTGATTAAATTTTTGCTCGATTTTAACAGCATATCGATAGGCATCACCGAGTGATGAGATGTCCAGAAAATCCATTTCAGTTTGGATGTATCTGCGTAGATCCCCATAGTATTTCATAACCAAATGTCGTTTGAAGTCTTTGATACCTAGCTTGGTGTGCAAGGTATGGAAGGTATTGGTGAACTCTGAAACTTCGTGGCCCCACTCTTGTTGCAGTGTGGTTCATCTCATGTATTGGTCCTCATAGTTGCCAATAGGGTAATATTGTTCCTTTATCGCATCTACAAAAAAATCCCAAGTGGGATCGGCCCCATATATTTCAGACTCCTCTATGGAACTCTACTCCCAATAAGTTTCCCACCAATGTTTGATATGGGGGAGATCTTTAAGGAGTGTGAAGTTGATCTTTTCTTTTTCGAAAAATTTGTGAACGGAGAAATAACCTTCTAGCAGATTTAACCATTTGTCTAGGGTTTTTGCATCTATTTCTCCTTCAAATACAGGAATATCAAAATTACTTGTACCTTGAAAGGCGAGGTGCCTCCAAAGTGGACTCTTGATGAACATGCACATGCTTCTATCAACAAGCGTTGAAGGATGTGAGAAAAATTCTCCATAATTTCATCCCTCTGTCGCGTGAGATCTTGCTCAAGCAACAGACTGATAGGATCGTCTGCTCCGTCGTTTTTCTTTTCTTCCGCCATTGACGGTTTCTTGGGTGTGTGAAAGATATTTTCATTAAGAGAGACAAGCTCGAGACCCAAATTTATATACTTAGACCTCATGGGGGACATGCACTGGAAAAAAAATGACCAAGAACAGTCTGCTCTGATACCACTGATCCAGATTATTTTCGGCATGAAATGAGAGAGGAGATATAATAAATAAATGAACAGAGATATCGCAGATATTCAATAATGTATCAGATATGCGACCATAAATACATATATACAATAATACACAATTTCTATTAATGAAAGAAATGTACATAGACTGTAAAAATATAGAGTGAAAGACTCACTAGAATGGTGGAAACTTATCTTTGAGAAGAGATGTGATGGCTACTCGCATTCGCAAGAAGATGATTACAATGAGGCTCTGAAGGATTTTTTCCAATAAACAGGAATGAAAAAATCCCTATACATCCAAAAATCTAACTCTAGGATATGAAGCGCCAAAAGTCATGTGGGCCCCGTTTGGGTAAGTTAGTACATCAACTTCCCGGGGTCGTAACTTTTGCATACGATCTTCGTTTTAGGCATATGATAGCTCGTTGGAAAGGTATCGTCGAGGATATTAATTTTTGGGGCTCAATAATTCATTTTTATATAAATGAGAACCTCTATCTTGAAAAAAATTCATTTGGGCTCTCAAAATGGCCCCAGAAGTTAAAAACTACTAAAAATAGTAAATTGACAAATTTGCCAGAAAACTATTTTGAGCCAGTCGGAAAAGGCGGTTGCCCACCAATATCCACCTGGATCAATAAAATCATAAAGAAAAGTGATTTCCTTTAGCTGATTCAATACTTTCTTCTTTGTAATTGTGATATGTAGGATGATCGCTCTCATTATACTACTGAAAAGGAACATTTTCTAATAGATAACATGAAATTGGTTGTTCTAGGAATTCAACATCATAATCATCATCATATTAATAATATATAGGAAAATCAACAACATCTACAATGTCATCTAACAAGGAAAATCTTGGGACATCAACCTGCTCTTCAACAAACGGATTTGCAAATTCATCTTCTTGAATGTCTACAAATGAATATATAAAACAATCATCCACATGCTTATCATGAGATGGATCAGAAACTAAATCAGCACCCCCTTTTTCAATAAGTGGAATATAATCCATTGCAAACTCATTATCATTTAAAACTTCAAAAAGGTATATGATATTATTAACTCTCTGCTCAAGATCCCAATTAATTGTTTCTTGTTCATTTTCACTGTCATGTTATTGAGCATCCAACTCCACATTTCAAATATGTTCATATGATTGGATATTGTGTTGAATATCTTGAGCATCATTAAACATTTGTTGTAAAGACTTAAGTCTTCTTTCCATAAGGAGGAAATACAAATCTGGATGAAAAGTTGTTGCATAATGGAGCATGGAAGCAACTTCAGTGGGTTGAATTTCTTTTCGCAAATTGTAATAAATACTGGAAAACCTTATACTGAATGTAGAAATAGTTTCATTTATTTGTCTTTTTAAGGTATATAACTCTGTAATGTGTAGATCCAAATATTTATTCTTTCCCCAAATCTTCAAAAATGCATTCTCCAATTCCTCCCATGAGCTAATTGTCTCTGGCTGCAAGTGTTTAAACCAGTATTTGGTATCCCCTTTCAAGGTTTGAGAGAAGGCCCTCATATAAACATCATCATGATCAATTTAAAACAAATCTATAAAATGTTCAAAATCCTAGATGTGTTTTTCAATTGTGATGGCAATAAGTTCTCCATCAAACATAGGTAGGTACTTATAGTGCTTTGGAGGAAAATCATGAAGGATGTGAGGCAATTTTAAAGGACTGTATCTATGTTGAATCTTGGATGGTGTTGGATCAAGTACAATAGGTGAGACATCAACCTTGATTTCATGAGGCTCATCAACTTGGCTATGGCCATCACATGGCTCAGATGGAAAATTTTGATCAAAATCAGTCATAAACTGAGGGGATATATGTACAACTTTAAGAGGAGTCTATATAATTGCAATATTCTCATGATCATCATTTGAATGTATTATGTAAAGAAAAATTTGTTTAGCATGTTCAAGAAAGGACAAAAGGTAATTAATAACAAAAAATATTATGTGTTGGAAAAAACTCAACTTTAGGTACTTGTTTTCTCCCATGATTTCCTCTCATACCTATGTCAAGGGATCTCATCTTTCAGTGGAGTCTCTGAATCACATTTGAAGCTTCAGTGGAGTCACCAATAAACAGGGATGACTTTAAGGATGGAAATTTATTTTTTAATGTAGAAACCTTGGCAAATATTACTAATTCTTAATATGTCAACTATAAATGTTTGCCGATATTTTTTTTTAAATATTCAAATTTCTAAGTATTTTATATAGGGTTTATAAAATTTTGGCGATTTTTAAGGTAAAATAAATTTATCCTACAGAATTTGGGCGAATCATTTTTAAAATAGCGAATCACATTTTTGGAAAAACCATGGAAAATTAGCCCATGAGCAAAATTTAGCCCCTAAAATCATCCTTGCCAATAAAATTTTCAGGCTACTGAGTCTTTGGGCAATGGAGTCACCATGAAAATTTTGAATTCTAGATTCTTGAAAATGGAGTTGTCAGGTGAATGATGTACATCATTTCTGTGTCTGAATACTTTTCACCATCAATACTCATATCTGAACTTTGTCGTTTCTCCCATGGAATATTTCACCTTCAATCCCTGACAACGACGCCAGAATGTTAGCACTCTATAAATTTGTTTGGCTGATAAACAAAAAACAGAGGTAACTGTTGAGGAAAACCTATGAAATGATCTTACTCAAACATTTTTAGATCTTTCTTAGCTAAATCAAGATAGACAGGAATATCACCCTATGTTTATAGCCATAAAAAATGATATCCTAATTCACAAGTATTGTTTACAAGTTCTTAGGTTGTTTTTTTATAATTAAAAGCTTACTGAAAAAATCATTTTTTATGTAATTTTCTGAACATATCAGATGTTGAAATAAATATAGAGACAGAAGTAAAGACACCAAGTCAATGATCAACACATATGAGACATAAAGCAATCCTTTATTTCATTCCAATTCATCAAAGAATCGTTCTCTTTACAAAATTTCCTGATGAAGTTTTGGACCAAAGTCAAACTTAGACATCGCCGATGTAACATACAAAAGGATTTATGACAGAAAATAAAAAATTGAACTTGAAAATATGGATCAACTTGCCACAGATTGCTTCCCACTAGACTCTGCACAATAGCCTTTGTCAGTTATGGAAACTAATTCACAAACAGACAAGTCTACACATACTATCAAAGATATATCAACACCTATAAAAAACAAGTGTCTGAATGATGTAATTCATCCCTTAATCTTGTTGTCTACAATAAAACCCTGCTATCATAAAAAAAAATTAGGCTTCTAATGAATTAAGGAATGAATGAAAATTGAATTATCTCAACAAAAACTCAAAGAGAAAACCTTAGTATGCTTCTCCTATTCCCCTCTTGTTCCTCCCTTTCCTTTTTCCTTTAAGAAAGTTAGAATTGGTTGAAGTAGTTGAACTACTTCACTAGTTAAGTTAACTAAAACTCAACCAACTTTTAGTTAGGGGGAAAAGTAATAAATTATAATAAGGGTTTTTAATTAAATAATAACTAGTAGGTGGGACCCCTTTTGACTCCCTTTAGATTTTAACAATCATAACACAGCTAGTTAATTAAAAAAAACATCCCTCCTTGTGACTCCCATAATCACATTCATATTTGACAATTTATCTCAATGATATTTGAAATTATTTCCAAAATATATTGCTCATATATCCAAAAATAATATGTTGTCCAAAATTTCAGAAGTCAATTGTTCTCAACAATTAATAAATAAATAAAAACTTAAAATCCATATTTCCCACTCTAAGATGCAATCCTTCCCTTGTTGTTGTTGTTATCTTTTGATCTCTCTGAATTTTCCTTCGGTTGTGTTGATCCTTTAGACCTAATCTCGTTGATCACATGAGATAAATTGTCCCTCAAATGCACGCGAGAGGACACTGATTTATCAGAGCCATTGGAAGGTGAGGAAGGGGTAGCAGTGTCTTTTCATTTTTCAGGGGCATGGTGGGCCTTGGTTTTTAGCCTTTTACTCACATGGGAAGACTGAACTGGTGAGTGGATAGGGGAAGCTTTCATAATTTGATTGATAGGAGGGGGAGAAAGTAAAGACAAATTGGACTAGCCACGATGTTGGGAGACTGTCGGGTGGAAAATATCTTTCCATCCATCATTTTCGGGAACTTCAGGCTGCAATGAGACATGAGGGGGCACAGGGATACCAGGTACATGTGGGGCTTGGAAGGGAGGCCTTTCAATCCTAGGTTGGATTACACCTTGCCCAATCCAATTAAAAACCCCATCTTGAAATAGTTGGCCTAACTCTTGTGAGTCAGCATCAAAGTGTATGGAGAATCTTGGACTTATAGGTCCCCTGTTCCAATTACCTCTTCCTCGGTTACCTCTGCAATGGCTACCCCTATTGAAAAATCTCATTCATATACGCATAATTGATTAGAAAATAGGTTCTTTAACAACCATACATGACAACTCCTTTTAAAATATGAATTTTTTTTTGGCTCAGCAACATAAAAAACTCATGCCATCCAATACATACAAATTGTTTAATCATTGTTAATGAGCAGGGGGTGAACAAAGGTTATGGGATATGCGAGGGGTGGTATTGAGAGAAAAATGTTCAAATGAGGGGGAAAGGATCATGGTTACTGGTCACAAACAAAAAAACAATCAACTGTAATGTAAACTGAAGAATATATCATTGCAATCCATCCCTGTGATCTTAAACTATCACAAGAGATTCTTTTAACTCTAATTAATTTTAGGAACATGGAGTGGATAATGAATATGGGAAGGCGAGGATATTTTAATTAGCGAAAAGTGAAATAATGATAGGGAAAGAGAGCGGATATTGTTCATAAAATCAATTAAGTAATCCATAAAACAATTATGTATTTAATGAAAATAGTCCAACACTAACCAAATAATTATTGTGATCAATTAAACAATTACTATGTATAATTTAACCATTTATGTGTGTTAAACTCTCTCACTGTTCGCATTTAAATCTTTAACACTTTTAATTACCACAATTCCATCTTACTCAAAAGAAATGTGCTTTCCAAAGAACCTGTATAAGAATTTAGTTTCTTCTCACTTCTTCCATTTAATATTTAAAACAATTCCAATGAACACACAGACATTTGTTTCAACTCTATTCAGCATCAAAACCATCAACCATTGTCCCTAAATTATTTCCTCAAATCAAACACAAACACAAGTTCTTTTAAAATTGTGCCCAATTCTATTCCTTTAATCAATTTAATAATTAAATTGCAATGAAACCATACTATTATAAAACATGTACCTATCTCTGATGGTGAAATCAAATGATATGATGCACTATGTCCATAAACATGCATAGCAGACAACCAAGTCACCACTATCAATTCTTTCAATTGCAATGATATTGTTTGGTCAATTTAAACACATGGTAACAACAACCATCATTCAACTTATACATGTTGTAGGAAACACATAGACCAACGTAGAATGAAAGAAGCATCATTGTGACTTGATCAAACCATAAAATAATTTTGAGTTAACAATCTGAATATTACAAAACAAGATGCACTGACTTTGTCTCCATTTCCATTTTGTTAAGTCAACCAATTAAACCATGCTGAGATAATAAGGCAGTGACTGTATACCAATAATAAAACCACTGTCAATGCTATTAAAAGAGACGAGCTAATAATAAACCACTGTTGACGCTACTCCACCAACTCATAACAGTAAAAAATATACCCGAAAGGATATAACTGGCTCAAATATCAAGATCAAGCTTTGAATAAACAAAGGTGGGCTCTGAATAATCAAGGGTTCTCTCGGTGGAACCAACATAGGGAGACTAGGGTTGAGCACACCAACATCAGGTGAGAACCCTTCGAGACAACATCGTGGACACATAGGCCACTTAACCATTACCTTGCAAGGCAGGGTGACAATTCACACCAGGTAAGAGAGACTATGAATAGAGGAGCAGAAGATTCTTACTGGCCCATAATAACACCGAGAACATGTATGGCATAACCCTCAAGGTTTTTCCAATCAGCCGAATAATGTTGATATAAATGCAAAGCTCAGGTAATAGCAACCAACCCTAAGAAAACCGCTCACCATAATAGCCACCATAACCACCTATGCAGAGACCAATAACATAAAATGATCCAACAACCAGGTGGAAACGATATGTAGTAACCCGAGGTGGTTCAAAAATTACACAGCAACCCCATAACAACAAATACGACCGGGTATGGTTACAAAGACAGTGAGGATATGACCAACAATCCAGATGGAATGAAACCCTCCAATAAAACCTATAAAGATAACAGAGATCCTTCATGGCTTCCACCACACAAAATGATCAATTAACTCATGACTTAAACTATACAATTTTCCATTTATAATGAATAACACACAACCAACCATTCCAAAGAAATATCATGAGTTTACATAGTTTCCAGTCTTAAGAAAAGAATAGACCAATACATCATCGATCCAATATCTATTTCATAACTAGATAAAGTTCATGGATGGAGAAAAAGACATACCTGTAACCAAAAATCCTTAAAAATGTGAGCTTGGTCGAGCAGTTCCTTCCTCACCTGAATATCAGAGTTTAACCACAGTGAAAACAATTGAACAATAGCCAAGGTAGGGTGACAGATAGTGGGAGAGGTATGGAGCGATGTGAAATAAATGCATGTCTCTTCCATCCTCTACTCATTCAATTAATTAGTACATGCCAGCCAACCATCAATTAATCCATTCAATTAATCCATGCATCAGAACTAACATCCAATACTTGCCAAGTGCGCCACTCGATCCATACTAGCTATTAATCCAAAAACAAACTAGAATGTATATCAAATAGGTCCTTTATATAACTCAATAACATCATAGAGCCACTAACATCCCCTAACATTGCTAGTTAGGACTAACATCAACCATTTTAAATTTCGAATGCATATAGTGTAGCACAGTATAACATAGTTTAGCTTCTTCTGCTTAGATTTTTTCATAGGTCTCTTTTCTATTTCTCTTATTTCTTGTTATTACTCATGTGTCTTGTGTAGGTACAACATGTGATGATTCATGGCTTAAATAGAAATTCCATAACCATGAATATAAGCCATTAATTCATAAAATTTAGAGCTTAGAGTAACAAAACCCACACATAGCTTGCATTATCCATATGCCATTGTGTCACAAATAAAACCAAGATTTCATCATCAATCATGTAGAACCCTGTAAGCAGTGTCGAACAATAGCATAAACATCAAATAAGAACTAGATCTGATCCTCCAATCTACAAGGAGCTCCCACTTACTAGTATTATATATATCATTAGCTTATAAATAATAGGCTTTAGCAATACTTTGCAGGCGAAATTCCTTTAAGAGATAGCAACAAAAATAGATAACAAATTCAAGTGTTCTTTCAGGGGGAACATCGTAACAGTTGTGTAAGCTTGATTATTATTGAATAAAAATATCTTGCAGGAGTGTCACTGTGGCATAAATGATGCAACATCTTATTCTTGACCAAAATCAATTAAAAGATGAAAAATAAATAAAAATCATAATAGAATTAAAATTGCAAAATTTAAAACAACAGAAATAAAATGACAGAAATGTAAAAGCAGTAGGAAATTGTTAAAAACAGAAAGAAGAAATCAAACTACTGTAAAGAAGAAATGAAAAATAGTGAAAAGAATGAAAGTAGAGATAGACTACTAATATACAGAAAATCCAAACAACGTTAGGACTTTTCAAGTTGGTTCCACGTAATGTTTCAAGTGAGAATCGTTAGTGCTGTAGGAAAACAATCGGTCCTGTAAATATTTTAGAATGTAAGAATTTGTAACTAGGACAAAAGCGATCTTGAAAGGACTCAGCCATAGCTTTTGCAATTTTGAGACCATTGATAGTCCTTTGGAGTATATGATTAGATTTTCAAGGTAAACATGCATAATCTTACTGATCAAATCATCAAGTGTCATTTGTATAGGTCTTTTAAAAGTGGTACTTGCAATAGACAAGCCAGAAGGAATACGTTTGTAAGTCAAGGTACCCCAATGAGTAATAAGGGTGGTTTTGTATGCATCTTCCCTTTCTACCTTGATTTTATTGTAACCCAAAAAAATGTCAAGTAAGGGCCTCATCTGTGACCTTACAACTTGTTGCAAAATCATTTCCATATTAGGGGGAGGGAAGGGATTTTTCATAATAGCCTGATTGAATGTGTGAAATTTAATGAAGAAGATAATATGATCAATGAATTTTAGAACAAGAACCAATTTGAAAACCCATCCAAGGTACTTAACCAGAAAGGTAATTCTATCCTTCAAGAAATTTACCAACTCCCTTCGAATAGTTCCTTCCAATGCAGGGTTGACATGTCTTTGTTTTCGCCTACCTGGTTTTATGCCTTCCTTGATGGGAATGACATGTTGTACAAGACCAGGATCAAAACCACAAATATCCTCATAAGACCAAGCAAAAACATCTTTAAATTCACCAAGTGGTTTGGAAAACTTCATTTCCTTTCCATCAGAACATTGGGCACCTATTTTAACATTGTTTGGAGATTTAGGTGTCCCAATATTCAAGGAGATGGTTTCACCCACCTTCCTTTTTGAATCCTCTTCTTTATGTTTCTCTTTATTTCCTACATCACTCGATGAAAATGAACTCTCTAGAGGAATCAATCCTTTAGGAATCTTGTTATCTTCTATGGACATGATTTCCTTGGGATTATAGGGTTCATTTTGAATGAATGCACATATGTTGTCATCTCTAGGGAATACCTTCGAAGATTCTATATGGTATGGAATATGTGGATGATATAGATATTTGAAAGTACAATCAGGTCTATTTGGCAGAAGTTTTCAATTAGGATAGGTTGCAAAAATAGCTAACCAATCATACATTGAGTTCAAATTCCTCTTAACATGAGTGATGTTAAAAGATAATAAGTTCGAGATAAGTTCCCAAAATTTTTGGGTATATCGTTTCATTAACTTGTTGCTAGGAGAATATATCTTACGTACAAGGTTCACAAAAATCTCGGAATCTCCAAAAACTGAAAGGTGACCACAACCAAGATTATAGGTGTTTTCAATGCCTAATAATAAAGATTTGAATTCAGTGACATTGTTTGTACAAGAAAACTCCAACCTGTAAGAAAAATTATGAATCTTCCCAACAAGAGAGTATAAGATTATCCCAATTGTGTTACATTCACTAGAGAATCAACCATCAAAGTGCATGTGCCACATACCATCATCTAAGTCGATCTATTCAAAGGGGATATTATATTCCTCAGAAAAAATGGAATACACCCCTAGGTCCTCTTCGATATAGTTCACATTAGATTGTGGAACACTCTCTGTGTAGGGTGAAATCCTTCCCTCTCTAAGGAATATAATGTTTTTTCCATTCCTAGGAATGGATAAGTGTGTCTCGTCGAGTGAGAGGTATCCTCTCGTCAAAGCTTGACAATATCTTCCCAATATGATTGAGTAATTTCTTACTTGCATAACAATTACTTGAATACTAAGGGTTGTCCTTATCTCAGGGTGTGCGCACAAAACTGAGGTCACACCTTTAATCTCTCTTATGGTTTTTTTTTGTAGACTATTATAAGAGAGCATTCTCCTAGCGTTTTCATTTGTACAAGACAAGCCTATCTCTTCCATAATATTATTTGACATCACACTTGGGCCCGAACCGTCATCAATGAGGCAACAATGGGCGATCTTATCAATAATATTTACATAAATATAAAAAGGGGTATTTTTTACAGGGTATCTAAAGTTATGTACACCTACTTTATTTATAGACAAATCCTCTTCATTCACCTCTTAAGAGAGGTTGGATACAATTGAAGCCTTTACTTCCATGAATTGTTTTAGATGCCTTTGTTGTTCAGGGATGAAAACCATGTTTAGGAGGGTGGCATCTGCTTTGATATTGGCCAACTAATTCAGAATATTGTATTTTGAAAATGGGAGAGGGGAAATTGTTCCTTGAATGTCAAGAACCTTAGGAACCTGAACCGTAGAAGCTAGTGATGACGAGCTTGGGCTAGAAGAATTGTGGGGAGGATCATATTTTCCTTTGGGAGTGTATAATTTGTTCCTAGTGTTGATGATCATGAAATCCTATGGCTCTACAAAATATAGGACAACGATGGTAGTTTCTAGTCTTTTACCAAAGATCTTATCTCTAGCACTCTTCCTTGCCTCACATGTGGCTTCATCATGGTGTTCCTCGCAAAAGTTACACCAACTTTGAGGCAAGATAGCCTTGGGCCTAAAATTATTTTCAATTGGGGTTTTAAAGGGGGGTGAAGAAGAGGATGAAGCTCTAGGGGTTAGATGGGAGACATTTCCCTTTCATTCATATGCTATCATACGATTATTCATATCTTGTACTAGCTGTAAGAGGGCGTAAATTTCTATTTGTTTAACCGGTTCTCCCTGGGGAAGACCTGTTCTTTTGAGATTTTCTTCATACTCTAAACAAGTATGCATAGTAGAGCCGAGGTTATCAATGAATTTTTCATCAAGCCTATGATGATAGGGGGAAGGTAATTCATTGTAGTAATGCATGAAAGAGTACTGGTTATGAGGTCGAATGAGTTCATGGATTTGATTTTATAGCTTAGTGAAACACAAGTTGAAATACTTTATGGTATCACCATCCTTATAAGTGATGTTATTGTACTCCTGTAACTTCTCAGTTGGGCTTTTAGATTTTCCATAGGTGGATCTGAACCAATAGACTAACTCCTCCCAAGTAGACATAATCTTAGGAGGAAGGTCAAATAAATTGGTTGCATCCTTTCCTTCTAAGGAGTTTACAAATAGGCACATGCAAGTATTGTTGTTATTTTCTCCTATGTTGTGAAACGCATTAGAAAATGCCATCAGGTGTTCATTTGTAGTGACAGTGTTATTTCTTGAAAACCTAGGGATATTCTCTTTGAACTTAAGAAGTGGACAAGTAGCAGGTTCTAGGTTAAGAGGAGAGGACACATGCCATGGTGTGGTTGTGGCATCTTCTTCAAACTGAAAAAGCACATATTTTTTAATGACTTTGATGGTATTTGTGGTAGATTGGGCAGATATATGGTTTCTATATAACTGACCAATCACTGACAAAGCTCAATAATGAGAGGAGGAAGCACTTCCAGTGCCACCAGATCCACCATTAGATGCCATCTTGTGGATGATAGGTGAGGGAGAGAAAGACGAACTAGATGAATTAGACAAAGTTCTCCTTAGAGAACTTTGTTGGGTCAATAAGACAATGTTCCTTCTTCCTATTTCAGCAACAAGATTAATTTCAAGTGATAAGCCTCTTCGTCTTCTAGAAACACGAGAGTCTAAAGAAATGAAAGTAAGGCCAAAATTGAAGGAACAATAAAGTTACTGTTGATTTCTAGGTTGTCTATGTCTAGCTTCCCAACATTCTTGGGCACTAATATCTTGCTCAATTGCTTCCCATGAATGATTAAGCTCAACACGAGTATTGGCAGTTGTTATCACTGAAATTTCGTCCGCACAGGGCGACAAGAACTCCGCATCATCAACACAGAAAAACAGTCATTCATGGCACAAGGATTAACTCCACAGCACAACAAAAGGGTCAAAACTATGCAAAATGGCCAAAAAATTAAAAAGCGCTATGCACCCACTGGGTGCGCGCGCGCGCGCGCAACATCTTCGTATCTGGAGCGCATATGCGCGGCTGTGGGGTACAAAACCCGCGCGCCTACCAAACGGTGCATTTATGAAGCTGGTCGGCCTCCCAACCACTAATGGATCGGCTCCCAAGTCGATTTGACATCAAATCCGAGCTCAATCTGCGTGGGGAGGC
>ML782853.1:174798-202439 GCA_009831015.1 Picea engelmannii | reverse complement strand
CTTTGTGTATCTTTGGATTTCATCTATCAGACCAGCTAATACATTGGTGATATTGGTCCATTGTCATTTGTTTTTATTTTTATTTCTATGCTCATAGTTTTATTTAGTTTTTGTTTAAATCTTGTTAATAGCTTAGTTGTTTTCTTTCTAACCTTTTACCATACAGCTGTCATGACTAGCAGAGCCCAACTAGGCATGTAAGCACTCACTTTTTGCTCATTACACGACGAAAAGAGTGCAAACAGCAGTGTATAAAATGGTGTTGAATAGATTTAAAGCAATGTTGGTATTATCTTGAAGACCAGGCTCAATATTGGGCTTCCTTGTAACAGGCATAGTCATTAAGAAATAAAATAGTCAAAGAATCAATATCAGAAAAATAGATGTATTCGATACTAATAAAGAATAAAATTTAACCAGAGAGATATTGAAGATCTCCCTAGTATGGTCACCAAAAAAATGTTGAAGAAAATATATGAAATGATATTACTCAAACATTTTTAGATCCTACTTGGCTAAAGCAAGATAGACCGGAATATCACCCTATGTTTATAGCCATCAAAACTGATATCCTAATTCACAAGTATTGTTTACAAGTGCTTAGGATGTTTTTTTATAATTAAAAGATTGAAGAAAAAATCATTTTTAATGTAATTTTCTGAACATATCAGATGGTAAAATAAATATAGAGATAGAAGTAAAGACACCAATTCAATAATTAACACGTATGAGACATAAAGAAATCCTCTGTTTCATTCCAATTCATCAAAGAATCGTTCTCTTTACAAAATTTCCCGAGGAAGTTTTGAACCAAAGTCAAACTTAGACATCCCCGATGAAACATACAAAAGGAATTCTGACAGAAAATCAAAAATTAAACTTGAAAAGATGGATCAACTTGCCACAATTTTTTTTCCATTAGAATATGCACAATAGCCTTTGTCAGTCATGAAAACTAATTCACAAACATACAAGTCTACACAGACTATCAAAGATAGATCATCACCTATGAAAAACAACTGTCTGAATGATGCAATTCATCACTAAATCTTGTTGTCTACAATAGAACACTGCTATCATAAACAATATTTAGGCTTCTAATTAATTAAGGAATGAATGAAAACTGAATTATCTCAACAAAAACTCAAAGAGAAAACCTTAGTATGTTTCTCCTTCTATTCTCCTCTTGTTCCTCCCTTTCCTTTTGCCTTTAAGCAAATTAGAATTGGTTGAAGTAGTTGAACTACTTCACTAGTTAAGGTAACTAAAACGCAACCAACTTTTAGTTAGTGGAAAAAGTAATAAATTATAATAAGGGTTTTTAAATAAATAATAACTAGTAGGTGGGACCCCTTGTGACTCCCTTTAGCTTTTAAAAATCATAACACAACTAGTTAATTAAACAAAACATCCCTCCTTGTGACTCCCATCATCACATTCATATTTGACAATTTATCTCATTGATATTTGAAATTATTTCCAAAATATATTACTCATATATCCAAAAATAATATGTTGTCCAAAATTTCAGAAGTCAACTGTTCTCAACAATTAATAAATAAATAAAAACTTAAAATCCATATTTCTCACTCTAAGATGCAATCCTTCCTTTATTGTTTTTGTCACCTTTTGATTTCTCTGAATTTTCCTTCAACTGTGTTGAGCCTTTAGGCCTAATCTCACTGATCACATGAGAGAAATTGTCCCTCAAATGCATGCGGGAGGACACAGATTTATCAAATCCATTGAAAGGTCGGGAAGGGGCAGCAATGGATTTTCCTTTGTCAGGGACATGGTGGGCCTCCGTTTTCAACATTTTACTCGCATGGGAAGACTGAACTGGTGAGTGGACAGAGGAAACTTGGACAATTTGATTGATAGGTGGGGGAGCAGGTAAAGACAAATTGGGCCAGCCATGATGTTGGGACACTGTCGGGTGGAAAATCTCTTTCTATCCATCATTTTTAGGAACTTCAGGATGCAATGAGACATGAGGGGGAACGGGGATACCAAGGACATATGGGGCTTGGAAGGGAGGCCTTTTAGGCCTAGGTTGGATCATTCCTTTCCCAATCCAATTAATAAACCCATCTTGAAATAGTTGGCCTAACTCTTGCGAGTCAACAACAAAGTGTATGGAGAATATTGGTCTTCTAGTGCCCCTGTTTGAATTACCTCTTCCTCAATTACCTCTTCAATGGATACCCCAGCTGAAAAAGATCATTCATGTATGCATAATTGATTATAAAATAGTTTCTTTGACAACCATACATGACAACTCCTTTAAAAATATGAAATAAATTTTGGCTCAACAACATATCAAACTCATGCAATCCAATCCATACAAATTGTTTAATCATTGTCAATGACTAGGGGGTGAACAAAGGTTTTGGGATATGTGAGGGGTTGTATAGAGAGAAAAATGTTAAAATGAGGGGGAAAATATCATGGTTACTTCTCACGGATACCAAACAATCAACTGTAATGTAAACCGAAGAACATATCACTGCAATCCATCCTTACGATCTTAAACTGTCACAATACAAAGTTTCTTTTAACTGTAATTAAATTTCAGGAATAGGGAGTGGATAATGAATATGGGAAGGCAAGGGGATTGTAATTAGTGAAAAGTGAAATACTTATAGGGAAAGAGAGAGGATACTATTCATAAAATCAATTAAGTAATCCATAAAACAATTATGTATTTATTGCAAACGATCCAACACTAACCAAATAATTAATGTGTATAATTTAACCATTTATCTGTCTTAAACTCGCTCATTGTTCACATTTAAATCTTTAACACTTTTAATTAACAAAATGCCATCTTACTCAAAAATAATATGCCTTCCAAACAACCTGTATAAGAATTTAGTTTCTTCTCACTTCTTCCATTTAATATTTAAAACAATTCCAATGAACACACGGTTATTTGTTTCAATTCTATTCAGCATCAAAACCATCAACCACTGTCCCTAAATTATTTCCTCAAATCAAACACAGACACATGTTCTTTTAAAATCATACTCGATTACATTCCTTTAATCAATTGAACAATTAAATTTCAATGAAACCATATTGTTATAAGACCCGTGCTTATCTCTACTGGTGGAATCAAACGATATGATGCACTATATCCATAAAAATACACAGCATACAGCCAAGTCACCACTATCAATCCTTTCAATTGCAATGATCCTAATTGGGCAATTTAAACACACAGTAAAAGCAGCCATCATTCAACTTATACCATGTTGTAGTAAACACACAGACCAACACAAAATGAAAGAAGCATCGTTGTGACTTGATCAAACCATAAAATAATGTTGAGTTAACAATCCAACTATTACAACACAAGAGGCAGCGATTGTGTGTCCATTTTCATTTCTTAAGTCAATGAATTAAACCATTCCAAGCTAATAATGTAGCGATTATATATCAATAATAATAACCACTATCAATGTTATTAACAGAGATGAACCAATAATCAACCACTGTTGACGCTACTCCACCAACTCATAAAAGTCAACAATATACCCGACGAGATATAACTGGCTCAAATATCAAAATTGGGCTTTGAATAACCAAAGGTGGGCTCTGAATAATCAAGGGTTCTCTCGGTGGAACCAACACAGGGAGACTGGGGTCGACCACACCAACAACAGGTGAGAATCCTTCAAGACAACATGGTGGACACACAGGCCACTTAACCATTAGCTTGCAAGGTAGGGTGATAGTTCACACCAAGTAAGAGAGACTATGAACAAAGGAGCAAAGGCTTCTTATTGGGCCATAATAACACCGAGAACATGCAGGGCATAACCCTCATGGTTTTCCCAATCAATCGAATAATGATGATATAAATGCAGAGATCAGGTGATAGAAACAAACCCTAAGAAAGCCTCTTGGCATAATAGCAACCATAACCAACTATGTAGATACCAATAACATAAAATGATCCCACGACCAGGTGGAAACAATATGCAATGACCTAAGGTGGTTCAAAAATTACACAACAACCCCATAACAAAAAATAGAACTGGGTATGGTTACAAGGACTGTGAGGATATGAACAACAATCCAGATGGAATGAAACCCTCCAAAAAAACCTATAAAGGTAACAGAGATCCTTCATGGCTTCCACCACATAGAATAATCAATGGACTTGTGACATCAACTATCCAATTTTCCCAGTTATAATTAATAACACAGAACCAACCATTCCAAAGAAATATCACGAGTTTACATATTTTCCACTCTCAAGAAAATCATAGACCAATACATCACCAAGCCTATATCTATTTCATAACCAGAAAAATTTCATGGATGGCAAAAAAGACATACATGTAACCAAAAATCCTTTAAAATGTGAGCTTGGCTGAGCAGTTCCTTCCTTGCCTAAATATCGGAGCGTAACCACAGCAAAAACAATTCAACAATAGCCAAGCTAGGGTGACGGAAAGTGGGAGAGGTATGGAGTCACATGTAGTAAATGCACGTCACTTCCATCCTCTACTCATTCAATTACTTGGTACACACCATCCAACCATCAATTAATCCATGCATTAGAACTAACATGCATTACTTTCCAAGTGCACCACTCGATCCATACTAGACATTAATCCAAAACCAAAATATAATGTATATCAAATGTGATTTCATATAAATCAATAGCATCGTATAGCCACTAACATCCACTAACATTGCTAGTAAGGACTAACATCAACCCTTTTAAATTTCAAATGCATATAGTGTAGCATAGTATAGCATAGTTTAGTTTCTTATCCTTATAGTTTTTCATAGGTCTCTTTTATATTTCTCTTATTTCTTGTTATAACTAACATGTGTCTTGTGAAGGTACAACATCTGATGATTCGTGGCTTAAATAGAAATGCCATAGCCATGAATATAATCCATTCATTCATAAAATTTAGAGCTTAGAGTAACGAAACCCACACATAGCATGGATTATCCATCTTCCATTATGTCATAAATAAAACCAAGATTTCATCATCAATCATGTAGAACCTTGTAAGCAATGTCGAACAACAACATAAACATCAAATAAGAACTAGATCTGATCCTCCAATCTGCAAGGGGGTCCCACCTACTAGTATTATATATATCATTAGCTTATAAATAATAGACTTTAGTAGTACTTTTTGGGTGAAATCCTCGTTACGATTTTTATTGTCAACAGTAACTGTTTCAACCAAATTTAGGTTGGATTATGACCCTTCCAACCAGAGAGGGCTCTTTTAGACATATATATACTGAAAATACTCAAACATATTTGGCAATGGACACACATAGGTCATATTCTTCAATAGCATAACTTTTAGAAAGTGGTAGGACAAACAAGAGAGCAGGGCCATTGGGAAATGGGGTCAATTCCTGAAATCGTATGAATATTTAAGCTATGTATTTACGTAGGCAAAATAGGCACGGTGTTAAGAAAAATAAGTAATATGAGATGGAAGTGGGAAATAAATTAAAGAACACTATGACAAGAGGTGTCTATCAGAGGAAGAATATCTTGGTATAAATTTAGAAGAAGAAACATAAAGGTTGCCTATCGAAAATAGAGCACCAATAAAGGGTGAATTATGAACCAAAAACCAATAAACACATAACAAGTATAATCAATATGAGGAGCACCAACAAGATAAATTCTTTCTTTTGTTCAAAGATTATCACTAGAAGCAAAACACATTCATGAATATGAAATACAGGAAAACATACTGAACATCAACACCATGATAAATCTCGGCTATCTAAGAAAACCTTCTCTGCTTATATTAAAATTCATAAGAAATACCAAAGTTTTCTTGCTACAAGGGCATGCCCTTCTCTAGCCATTCGAACCATTATTTTATCTTTTTAACAACATATATAGATAAATTACATACGAGGCCCAGAAAAGAGGGTCATTCTTTCCAAGATTCCAAAAATAAACATTGGTTATAGAGGGAGTAACCCATCAAAACCAAACTCCTACTTTCTAGGGAACAGTTACAAAAAAAAACAAAATACTCAGGATATTTATACTCAATACCACTTGTCTATAGTATCACAAGATTCCCTAAAATATATTCGCTTTAGCTTGTTATTCTATTTTAGATTTTCAATCTCCTCCTTTAATGTGTCAAGCCAGCTAGGCTGATTTTCTTCAATGATTTTGATTGTTCGAGCTTTAGCTTCCTCCTTTTGTTGTTTTTTTCTTTTTTCTCATGCCATCATGTGTGTTATATCCATTCACATATCCAGTAATTATCAAATCATTCATAATAGTATTCGACCTGATCTCTTTACCTAATCCTGTCCCATCAACATATTTTGAACAAGATTTTGTTGTTAGGATTGGTGCAGCATGCGTTTCTCTCTTTTTATTTGATAATTCTATCATATTCTTCGAACTCCTTGATTTGTTGAAAACTGTTGAATCTTTCTCCTCCTCTCCCTCTGGTTTGTCAGGAAACATGGCCTATTTCCCTCGAACTGCACATGAGTTGGACGAGAGATTTTATTTGCAGATATCTCACTCTGTGATAAGCCATTAATTTCCCAAAATAGAGTAATCTCACCTGGGTTTTGAGTAACGGTTGCAATCAATTACAATCATTTTCTACGGATAAAATTCCATACGGAAATAATGACCTCTTACGTTCAACCATCAATTTCCAAGGATGAACATCAAATCGTTTATTTGGTAGCATTCTGTGGATGAATGGAACACAAGAACGGTTCTCAGGATGATTTGAATCACCATCAAGTTTCATTGTCACGTGTAGCCCTCGGATTGGACCCAAATTATGACATTTAACACGTGATTTCGGGGGTGTGATGGGGTGGTTTTGAGTTTACCCACTTTTCTCCCTGAAATGCATCTGAGGATGCCATTCACCTTTGCAGGGAAACCACAGTTGAAATTTCGGGCCTGCTCAGACATTTTAACCTCTACGTTGTTTCAAACTCTGAAATCTTTCCCAACCGTTGATCTCGGTGAATGGAGATCTACATCCTTTCAAGCCTGATTTTCTCTATGCCTCCACCAAATTTAATCTCTTTTTCCATTTTCAGACACTTCTCCAAATTTATTTGACTTCCAAATCATTTTAGCACTTCACTAAACCTAGAAATCTCAATTCACACCAAACATTTAGATGGTTATAACACTTCCTATCATTAATGTAACCAATTAGCTTGAGGGTTTGGGGAGAAAAAATTTTAGTGAGAGCATTTAGGGAAATGACCATTTCTACTTCAGGGTGGTCTGAGGGAGGTTTCATGTCTATGGGTTCAAGTGACACCAAAATAAAGAGACCCTCAACATCATCTTCTGAAACATCCTCCAAGATGGCCATAAAAATATTATGTTCCTTACACTTGTGCCCAAGAAAATTTTGTCATCACAATTATAACAAATGCCTTTGAGTTGGCATTCATCCATTTTGGACCTAGTCAAATTATGGATCTTTAGTGGATTATAAGGAGGAGTGCGAGTGACTGGTTTAGTGCGAGGAATAAAGGAGAGTTTTCGGTTTTGAGAAGAGACAAACTATTGTTCTTCCGTAGATATTTTATTAATGCCCACCCATCTTACCCATGATTTTGGTCATCATGATGATGTATTGATGATGGTGTATACAGACTCTTCATTAGAACATTTTCCTAAGAAAAGTCACCTTCATCTCTTTCCATAAATCACATTTTTGAGGACTGTTCGCAGGTTGCTAGTATATTTGCCTGCGAGAATGCATGATTCTCGCAGGTTTCTTTAAGCCAGGGTGCGAGAAGTTCGCACTTTGTTGTATTTCTAGGGTGCGAACTCTTTCTAAAGAAGGGAAAAAGATGAATTCTCAAAGCATCTAGAAGGGAATCTTCTAGAAGGATGAGATGGCATTCAAATGGTTATCCTAGTACTGGATTCCATGATATTTTGGGATCATTCTTATCCAAGTAACCAATTCATTGTCTCCTATATATTGAGTGAATTCTCATGAAAATGGTTAAGAAAACAAGGTTAAGTGAGACATTGGAGAATTGGTGAAAGATTGTGTGAAGAACTGAAGCTACAGTAGCTAGGGAACTCCAACAAGTTTATCAAAGGTGGTTGATCTTCTTCATGAAAGTGAGAAAGTGTGTGTGCCAGAGCTAAGGGTCATCGAAAGGAAGTTTGCAACATCAAGGCTCGGGTTGTAATCTTTATTTTCCATCAATATGATACAGTAATGTGTCCCTTTCCCATAAAGTTAGTTCCACTTTATTGTATAACTCCTTGATCATATACATAGATTGATTGTTGAATAGATTGTGCTTTCTTCACTTCAGTTGGTTTGTATTGTTTTGATCTTGACTGTACGAGAGAACTGGAGTGAAGCAGGAGCAACAAAGACCAAAGGAAGCGATCATAAGGTATGTTCTTTAATCATGCCTCCTAGTACATTCAATAGTTAAAATCTAGGGAAAGAGTATCATTCTGTCTTGCTTTGTTCTAGATCCAGGTGGATCTAGGGAGATCGGTTTGTGTCCACACTTACGGATTTATCCAATAACAACCCAACTCTGAGGCCAATCCATGAGGACATGGGCACAAATCTCATCCTTGATTCCACTGATAAAACATTCTCGAAAAAAATCAGCAGACATGCCCTCTGTACAAAAAGCCAATCGCTCAAAAGAGGCTATAAAGTCTTCCACTGTGTCAGATTGTTTCAACTTTGTCAAATGGCCTAAATGGTTGGTTTCATTTTCAAATGTAAAAGTGTTGAAACTAAACAAAATAGATCTAGTTATAAAATACATCACACATTTTCAGAGAGAAATTGAGAAAGAAGAAGGAGAGAAAGAATGGAATAATTCTCATTAACCGTTATGAATAATGAATAATTTACACATGATATACTTTGTAAAACTCAATGAATGCACATTGGAGGAGAACCAATGTGCCATGGTGGTTTTCTAGAGTGATATGGACACACACCAACAATTATGGGAGTGAATGTTAACGGATAAATTCGTGAGTGCGGACACAGACCAATCTCCCTAGATCCACCTGGATCTAGAACAAAGCGAGACAGAATACTACTCTTTCCCTAGATCTAGATTATTGAACAAACTAAGAGAAATGGATAATGGAAATACCTTATGAATTCTCTCCTTAAATCTCTGTTTTTCCTTGCTCTGCTTCGATGCTCTTGTGTTGTCCAATCACAACAGTACAAACCAATCGAAGTACAAGCAAATTAATGTATTCAATACCTAGTCTATACATGTGATCAAGAAATCATGTAATAAAATGACATCATCATTATGGGAAAGGGACATATTCATGTATTGAATTAACTGAAAGAGAAATATACAACCTGAGCCTTGATGTCGTAGATATCCTTTCAATGGCTTCTAGTTTTGACACACACACTTGCTCATGCATGAAGAAAATCAACCACCTAAGATGACTTTGTTGTTGTCCTTTGCTGTTGTAGCTTCAGTCCTCCATACAGTCTTGCACTGATTCTCCAATCAATCTCTTACTAGATTGATTCTAGTCTTTCTTGTTAACCCTTTCCATGAGCAATCTCCTCAATATATAGGAGAAGATAGTTTAGTTACTTGGATAGAGAATGATCCCAAGATATCTGGAAAGTCAGTATTTTGCCAACCATTCGAAAGCCAACTCATCCTTCTAGAAGATTCTTTCTAGAAGAATCAAGAACTCATCCATTTTCCTTCTTTAGAAACATGCCCGCACCCTGACTTTGAGTGCAGTGCGAGAAGTTCGCAGTCAAGCTGAAGGCAGCCTGCGGGAATTAAGGATTCTCGCAGGAGAGTATATATGTAGTCTGTGAACTATCTTTTAAACTAAGATTTCTGGAAACTGACAAGTGTAACCTTTCTCATGAAAATGTTATTAATAAAGAGTTTGATTTTCTATTATCATGACACCATCATGACATCATCCCGATGACCAAAAATGTGGATAACAGAATGCCCCCCAAAATCTGAGAGTGGAACCAGTGATAGTTGATAGATTTTGTAAGCGGCATGTGTGTGTCAAGAACTAAGAGCACATCTAATCAGAGACCTGCAAACATCCAAGCATCAGCAGAATATCAAATATATCAACTCTGAGGTAGGCATCCCCATACTCAGATCATAGACTGATGATATCAAAAATAAAGGGCATGGCCACCAATCATACACCGTGGATCCATGTAGTCATAATATAGCACAGCCACCAGAATACACTGTGGATCTGCACGATAAATGTGCAACCAAAACGACATAGCCACGAAATATACACAGTGGATCTATGTGTCGCAAAATATACATATTCCATCGCAACCTGGATATATCCAGGGGCTTCAAACCTATCACCCAAAGGTACGAATCTGTCCATTTGAAACCTCTATTGAGTTGGCCATCTGTAGTTATCCTTTCACTTTGTGTCGGTCTTCCCTGTGTCCAAAGTCCAAATTGCTACATGTTCTTTTTCATCATCAAACTCTGTTACTCATTTCGTTTCACTGATGGGGGATACATCAAGGCCCTCCTGTGACGAGTCTTGTTCCGTCGACTTCAGCACATTATCCGGGATTAAGACTTAGAAATCATTAAGTACCTTGAAGCTTGCATGCCTCAATGGCAAGTTTCTCGCTATAGTAAATAGAATAGTGTGAAGAGTGATATCCGTCACTCCCCAGTATGGTCACCAATTTTGTTAACGGATAAATTCGTGAGTGCGGACACAGACCAATCTCCCTAGATCCACCTAGATCTAGAACAAAGCGAGACAGAATACTACTCTTTCCCTAGATCTAGATTATTGAACGAACTAAGAGAAATGGATAATGGACATACCTTATGAATGCTCTCCTTAAATCTTTGTTGTTCCTTGCTCCGCTTCGATGCTCTTGTGCTGTCCAATCACAACAGTACAAACCAATCAAAGTACAAGAAAATTAATGTATTCAATACCTAGTCTATACATGCGATCAAGGAATCATGTAATAAAATGACATCATCATTATGGGAAAGGGACATATTCATGTATTGAATTAACTGAAAGAGAAATATACAACCTGAGCCTTGATGTCGTAGATCTCCTTTCAATGGCTTCTATTTTTGACACACACACTTGCTCATGCATGAAGAAAATCAACCACCTAAGATGACTTTGTTGTTGTCCTTTGCTGTTGTAGCTTCAGTCCTCCATACAGTCTTGCACTGATTCTCCAATCAATCTCTTACTAGCTTGCTTCTAGTCTTTCTTGTTAACCCTTTCCATGAGCAATCTCCTCAATATATAGGAGAAGATARYTTAGTTACTTGGATAGAGAATGATCCCAAGATATCTGGAAAGTCAGTATTTTGCCAACCATTCGAAAGCCAACTCATCCTTCTAGAAGATTCTTTCTAGAAGAATCGAGAACTCATCCATTTTCCTTCTTTAGAAACATGCCCGCACCCTGAATTTGAGTGCAGTGCGAGAAGTTCGCAGTCAAGCTGAAGGCAGCCTGCGGGAATTAAGGATTCTCGTAGGAGAGTATATATGCAGCCTGTGAACTATCTTTTAAACTAAGCTTTCTGGAAACTGACAAGTGTAACCTTTCTCATGAAAATGTTCTTAATAAAGAGTTTGATTTTCTATTATCATGACACCATCATGACATCATCCCGATGACCAAAAATGTGGATAACAGTGAACTGCCACCTAGTCCAGTCTCTCAGGCAGTTACAGGAGTAAATTTCCACCTAGCTGAGTTAACTAGTCAACTTGATCAGGATTTAGGAGTGGAACAAACTGAAAATATACTGAATACCGTAAACACGGAGATAGAAATAATAACACAAATATTCATTGAAAAATATCTTCTATGAAATAATGAAATAGGTTGAAACTGTAAAACTACATAATTGAAACTTCCTCGAATGGTGGTAGTTATCTCTAAGAAGCGATGTGGCTACTACGCGCATCTGTCTTAGCAAAATGGATTACAATGAGGCTCCATAGGCACTTTTCATATTAATCATGAATTCCAAAACCCTAGAGATCCAAAAACCTAACCCTAGAAGGTGAAACGCCAAAAGTCATGTGGGCCCTATGGGTAAGTTGGTGTAATTTGGTACCTCAACTTCCTAGCATCATAACTTTCGCATATGAGCTCTGTTTTAGGCATGTGATAGCAAGTTGGAAAGGTATTTCAAAGAACTACACATTTCTTCATTATAATATGACTATGTCAACATTTTGACTATGGCGAGTCAAAAAAACATTGTTTAGGGCCTCAAAAAAATCTTGAGAGTACAACAAGATGTGCTGATATGAAAAAATACAAAATAGACCAGATGGATTAGGCGAGAGGCCACTTGTATCCACCTGGAGAATGTGTGAGGCTTCAAACAACCCTATAAGTGTACAAATCACAATTATAAAACAATACATAAAGACGTGATGAACAAAAATGGACATGAGGAGCCAGTTGGAATAGGTGGGTGGCCACCAATATCCATTTGGATCAATCCTCAAACCTTAGGAAGAAATGGTCTCCATTGCGTTGAGTTCCCCCATAATTTGAGGATACTTCTATTGGATTTATCCCCAGGTGAGCCACTTACCTTGGTGTAGGATTTTCCCTTCCTTGACAACTCGATATACATGGATATGTTGTTGGCGAGTGCCCTTGATCTATGTGTCCGCTATATGATCAGTGGATTCTTGTTCCATGTAGTTAGGGTTGAGATATGTTGGTGTCATTTGTTTGACGATCTCGGAGGTGTCCAATAATGGTAGGAAATTTGGCCGAAGGAGGTCCACATTGAATATTGGATGTAGACCAAGGAAGGGTGGAGTGTTGAGCCCAAAATAATTCCTACCCACCTCCTTGGTGATAGTGTAAGGCCCATAACGAAGTGTCTAAATCTTTCGATGGGGATTGGTGAAATGCTCCTTCTAAAAATGTAACCAAAATTTGTTTCCAACCTAAAACTGGTGTGGTGCCCTATGTTTATCATGGTGCTACTTGTACTTAGCATTGGATTTCTACAAAATCTCCTGGACCTATTGGCGGATCTGATGAATATGCTCAATGAATCTAGTGGCTTTTTCAACCATAGACTGATCAGGGGAAGAGTTTGTCTGTGCGGTGGTAAGAGGAAGTGAAACGTCAATGGGTCCCAAGGGTTGGAATCCTAGACCCACCTAAAATGGTCTATGTCTCGTGGAATTATGGAGAGCTATGTTGTAACTGTGTTAGAAATATGGGTGACTCTCGTCCCATGTACGTGGATGATTAGTAGTGTATATACGCAGGATGTGCACACTAATCTGATTGATGAACTCAGTTTGGCCATTGGTTTGGGGGTGGAAAGAAGTGGATTTGTGAGATTGGTGTCCAACAGAGACCAGAGACTCGACCAAACGGTGTTGAGGAACCTATTGTCTTGGTCAGAGATGATGGTCTGTGGTATCCCAAAGTGAACCCAAACTCGTTCGAAGAAGAGATTGGCAGTATTGACCACTATGATGGTCTTCTTATAGGCTGTGAGGATGGCCATCTTCGGAAATCGATCAACAACCACAAACACACAGTCATTTTCGTGCTTAGTGGTCGATAAACCAGACATTTAATCCATGGAGATGGACTCCCATGGCTTCTCAGGAACAGGCAGAGGGGTGTATAAGCCTTGATTCTTGATAGTTGGCCTGGAAATGGTGTAGGAAATGCAATATATGATATAATTTCTGACGTCCAGTCGAATTTTTGGCCAATAAAAATGTTTTTGAAGGATGGCCACAATTTTCTCTACGCCAAAATGTCATGCCACCCGAATGCAATGGGATTCCCAAATAAACTTTGCACGATCACTTGTAGGAACACAGAGATGGAACAAGTGGCATAAGAGTTTTTCCTGAATGTGAAAATCAGTGACAGTGGCACCTGTACCCAAGAGCTGATATGTGGTGGCGAAGTTTGGATCTTACCAGTAAAGTTGGGGCCACTCTGATGTTTCATGTCCAAAGGAATGGAGCACAGTGGTAAGTGTAGCCACAGGAGGCTGACTAAGGAAGTCATCGACATTATTGGAGATACCTATATTATAATATATGTTGATATGGAACTGCTGCAAGTAGGTGGACCACTTATGATGCCATTCATTCTGCAATTTTCCCTGTGTCAGTATGAAGTGTAGAGGCTTTTGATCAATGTGAATGATCATCTCTATCCCTGGAATGTAATGTTTCCATTGACGACAGGCTTGTAAAATATAATACATTTTCTTGTCATAGGTGGGGTATTTATGAACAACATCAGAGAGTTTCTCACAATGGTATTCCACCCGATGCCCGTGCTGAGTGAGAACTGCACCCACAACATAGTCAGATGCATCAGTCTCAATCTCTAATGGTTTTTGCAGATCGGGAAAGGAGAGTATGAGAGATGAGAACAAACAATGTTTCAGATCTTCAAATTCTCATTTCTTCTCCTTCCCCCACATGAACATGGCCTTACCACCACCCTGGTCCCTTGGTCACCTGGTTGAGCGCCCAGGCAATATGGGAGAATCCCAACACGAACCGTCAGTAAACATTGGTGAGTCCTAAGAAGATTCGAAGCTCGGTCAGTGTGGTTGGGGCTCGCCAGTCACACATGACTTGGATATTATCTGGATTAACATATACCCCATTCTTATCAACAATGTAGCCCAGGTATTGGACCTTGTTCATGAAAAAAGAGCATTTTTCCAAGTTGGCATAAAGCTTGTGTTGTCGTAGAGTGTTGAAAACCTGCTAAATATGTCACATGTGATCCTCCCACATTATTCTGAAGATGAGGATGCCATCCAAATATGCTACCAAAAAGGAGTTAGTGAAGGGTCTCAATACATCGTCCATCAACTGCATGAAAGTGGTTGGTGCATTTGTTAAGCCAAATTGAACGACTAGCCATTTGTAGAGACCTTCCTTAGACTTGAAGATTATATTCCAGACATCCGTTGGTTCGATGGGAACCTGATGGTAGCCAGACTTCAGGTCAATATTGTTGAATAACATTTCCCCCTTGATTTGGTCAAGAAGGTCATCAATCCTAGGAATGGGATAGTGGTTCCTAACTGTGATTTTGTTTAAGGCTCTATAATCAATGCAGAGTTGTCAAGTATCGTCCTTTTTATATACCAGTACAATAGAGCTTCCACAAGGGGAGAAGTTGGGTGTTATGTGCCTCTTTTGAGTAATCTCTTGGATCTGAAGCTCGATTTCTTCATTCTCCATCAGAGAGTGTCGATAGACTGGTCCATTAGGTAGAGGTGTGTCAGGGGTCAGATAAAGTAGATGCTTGACTTGGCAGTGTGTTAGTACCCCTATAGGTGAGATAGATATGTCTCTATATTCTTCCATGATCCCATCCACTTGCTTCTTCTGCAAAGAGAGGTGTTTTGTAGAGGTCACAGATGTGGAAATGACCTTTTGGTTACTATGAGAACGGATCAAAAAGAAGATGAACTTCCCAGTCTGTGAAATGACCTTACTGCATTGCTTAGAAGATATTAAAGAAATAGAAGTAGGTCGTGCCACCTCTGGAATCCTGTACAATTGTCTACCCAAAATAATAATAACACTATGGGGTCTAGAATCATACACAACATGACACTTTGTAACACCATATTTCCCCCAGTCTGTAAAAATATCTATATTGGCCAAGAACTATGGAAAACTCAAAGCGTTCAATGTTTGATTTGATGGACCTTTGTAGAAAAGGTCGATGAATGTAAACTATGTTATGAATATGTGTTGCATGACTGTTTGGAGTGGGATGTGCTAAACGAGACCACGATGGCTAATGAGAGGTGGTGGAAGGCACCTGGAATGGTTGCGTTAACTTCCACCGAGCCAGTACCGTACTGGTTTTTACTTGTTCAAAGACCAAATCAACTCTCTGATCCTGGCATGGATTTCCTGTCAGATTGGTAGGTGGGGAGGCTCCTTAATAGTTAATGAGTGTATGGGGGTGAATCACCCATCCGTAAAAGATCCTAGACCTAACTATGGATGGAAAAATTCATGCCACATGCAATCTTGCAGAGAAAAAGGTAAGAGAGGAAGTTTGATAAGAGAGTAGAGAGGAAGAGAGCACACGCGACAGCGATCGCGGAAGAGAGCTGGAGAAAACTCTGGAAACATAGAGAGTTCTAAACATAGGATAAGGAGAGTAACCTTCGTCCTTGAATTCTGTTGAGCTGAAAGCAAGAGACTGAATCTCAAAGCATCATGGTCGAGCTCCGGGGTGGCTAGTGTTAAATCCATTTGGAGTCACTGAGCCTACGGTTAGGTGGAAACGAGCACCCCTCTCAGCAGTCGTGTCACACCTGGTATTTCTGATAAGTGTTTATATCTTGCATCTTGAATTGAATATACTGGATGCATGCTCATCTTTGTACACTCATAAATGGTTTCTGTATAGAAGTGTTTGCCTGGTGTTTTGATCGGAAATAATGGATGCATGCTTATACTTATATGATCATAATCAGTTTATGTATAGAATGAATAAGTTCATATTACGAGTCTGTTCCCTTGAGAGTTGTTCCATCTACTTGACTCATGCTATGTCCTAGTTTGATTTCCTGAAGGCACCTCCTCCCAGGAAGTTTCCTTGCATTTCAGAGGCGGAGTGAGTTCCTTGAAAACACTATCGTCATAGTAAACCCACGAGTTTACTTTACCCCTATCACAAAGTTCATAGCTCAATGAATTAGGAAGTCCTTTTAGTCAAGAAACCAATCCTAGGGATTATTACCCAAGAATCCTCTGAAGGAACATGTGATCGGAGTCTGGAAACCTTGTACAAGAAAGAGTATTTCTCTTAGGTTTCGACATCTCGGCACCCGAGAGACCAAAGGGAAAGACCCCTCATCCTCGCCAGTCACGAAATCCCAGTATGCGAAACACCAAATCGGTTTAGCATGAATAGGTTTCAGTGATTCCACACCCGGGAAACCAAAGGGAAAGACCCCTCGTCTTTTCCAGTCGTGAAATCCCGATATACGAAACCATGAATCGGTTTAGCATGAATAGGTTTCGGCATTTCAACACCAAGGAAACCAAAGGGTAAGATCCCTCATTTTCGCCAGTCGTGAAATATCGGTATACGAAACCCCGAATCGGTTTAGCGTGAATATTTTTTGGCGTTTTGGCACCTGGGAAACCAAAGGGTAAGACCCCTCATTTTCTCCAATTGCGAAATCCCAATATACGAAACCCCGAATCGGTTTAGCGTGAATAGGTTTCGGCGTTTCGGTACCCGGGAAAACAAAGGGAAAGACCACTTGTTTTCGCAAGTTGCGAAATCCTGGTACCCGAAACCCCGATGCGCTATGTGGATGAGCCCTAGGTCACCGGACAGGGTCTTGTGGTAGGAAGGAGGAGTCCGGAAAGAATCTGGACCGCCCATTTGGACGCATGGTGAAGATCTAAAGTCGTCGGGGTTTTGCGCAAGAAGATGATTACAATGAGGCTCTGAAGGCATTTTTACAATAAGTAGGAATTCCAAAAACCCTAGACATCCAAAAACCTAACCCTGGGAGATGAAGCGCCAAAAGTCATGTGGGCCCCATTTGGGTAAGTGAGTACATCAACTTCCCAGGGTTGTAACTTTTGCATACGATCTTCGTTTTAGGCGTGTGATAGCTCGTTGGAAAGGTACCATCAAGGAGATTCATTCTGGGGGCTCAATCATGCCTTTGTCTATCATTGAGAACATAGATATTGAAAAACCTTCATTTGGGCCCTCAAAATGGCCCCGGAAGTTAAAACCTGCTAAAAATAGTAAATTGCCAAAATTGTCAGAAAGCCTTTTTGAGCCATTTGGAAAAGGTGGGTGGCCACTGATATCCACCTGGATCAATCCCAAAAGGTAGAATTTCAATATTTAATTCGTTCCATTGATCAAGTCAACGATCTAGACCGTAGATCCGGATGACACCGGGCTTTTGAGTCCCGAGGTTTAAAAAGGGAAAGGAGGAACGCTTACATCATGATTTCCCGAAACGTGAAACTCCGAAATCATTTAGAGGAATAACACCAGGTCATAGGACCGGTCATATGAAAAGAGACCCAAGGGAGGAGCTAAGGATCTGTTAGACCCTTTTAGGTTTGTGCATTTTGAAATACAAAGAACAGGGGAATGCTTGCATCGCGATTCCACAAATTGTGAAAGTCAGAAGCACATTTTTGGTAAGGCCTGTCTTCATAGCCAATGATCACATGGAGGAGGATAAGGTAAGGGATGGTCTATGCTATACCCCATATAAATTGAGGGATTCTATCCCTCGAAGAAAAGACGAAAAGAAAAGGAAAATCTTAGTTGTCGTAGTGGGTGTGTGACAAATTGGTATCAGAGCATGGTTACAACACTTGGCCTTCTTGGGATCATGAATGATTTGTGAATAAAATCCATTTGAATTACTCTTAAAAAGGAGTAACCCTCTACCTTAACCCCCTTTACCAAAAGTCGAATTTAAGAATGAAAATTTCCTATTGTGTGTATGCATTTGAAGAATATGAATTATGCGTTGATTGTGAATGAATATAATGTTTACTAACAACAAGTGTTTGTCTTGCACAACAAGCAGACGATCAACCATGGGAAAGTGTAGATGCATAGAATGGTGACACACCACGAAGTGGGGGATGGCTCCCACAATAGAGACGAAGAGTCTGATGAAAGGAGAGCGGTAGAGACCCCACCAGATCTAGTTGAGACTGTGAGAAGCCTCATGGTTGAACTACAGAGCTACAAGGCTGACAACGAGAGCTTGATAAAAGAGCAAGAGAAGCAAACGGAAATTAGTCCATTCTTTCTACAGAGTTTATCCAACATACAAAGACAATTGCAGCATGGACCTGACACCAGTCACGTGGACCAACGACAGACAAAGAGAAGTCGAAGCCCACCAGGGATGCAAAAACGCGGTCCTTTAAGTGGCCACACTGGGAGGAGAACCTTGAGAAAGGTTCACCCCAAAGATAAGGGACAAGCATCGGACGATTCCTCTGGAAAGGAAACTGGCGACTCAGAGGGATCTTCTAGTAGCAGAACTAGTTTTTATTTCCGAAGAAAATGGAAGAAGCGAAATTATTCCAAAAATAATAAACAAGCCTTGGATAATAAACAAGCTGACCACCAAGCTTCAGTGGTGGAGATGGAAGGTATGATCACCAACCATCTAGTGTCTATTCTAATTGACCCTAGTTCAAATTTGAGTTATATAGCCCCTAAGGCTGTTGATAAGTGTAAATTACAGCCACATAAACACACCAAGCCATGGTTGGTACAGTTAGCCACCGGAACCAAAAGAAAAGTAATGGAGGTCATACCATCTTGCCAATTCACTATGGGTGAATTCCCCACCCAAGAAACCCTTAACGTATTACCCCTAGGATCGTATGACCTGTTGATTGGTATGGACTAGCTAGCCACATATAAAGCCATACTGGACTGTTACCATAAAACCTAGAATGTGTAAGTGAAAAAGGAAGAAGGATAACCCTTCAAGGGATCCAAAAACCTGTTTCGGTGAGATGAATATCAGCTCTTCAAATTGTAAAGTATTGCAGAAATGGATGTCCACTATATGCAATACAGGTGTTGGAATCAATTAAAGATGACAAACCAAGCCTTGAAGACCACCCCACACTAAGAGAATATAGATATGTATTTATGGAAGAGGTATCGGGTCTACCTCTGAGAAGGGACATTGACTTCTCGATAGAACTTGCACCAGGAGTAGTGCCAATGTCTAGGACACCCTATAGAATGAGCACACCTGAGCTAGTTGAGCTTAAACTACAACTAAAATAAATGATGGACAAAGGCTATATCCAACCCAGCGTGTCCCCATGGGGAGCACCAGTTCTGTTTTTGAAGAAGAAAAATGGTACCCTCTGACTATGCATAGATTATAGACAACTCAATAAGGTAACCATAAAGAACAAGTACCCCTTACCCAGGATCAATGACCTGTTCGATCAATTGGGAGGTGCTTCCATCTTCTCAGATATTGACTTTAGATATGGATACCATCAATTCTAAATCAAGGGTGAATACATCCACAAAACTGCCTTCAGGACGAGATATGGTCACTATGAGTTCATGGTAGTACCATTTGGATTGACCAATGCACCTGCCACTTTTATGTGCTTGATGAACAATGTGCTTAGCAAATTCCTAGACAAATTTGTATTGGTTTTTATTGACGATATATTAATTTACTCCAAGAATAAAGAAGAACATGAGGAACATCTTAGACTTGTGCTTAAAGTTCTAAGAGAACATCAGCTCTATGCCAAATTTAGAAAGTGCAACTTTTTCCAGAAGAAAATACATTACTTGGGCCATGTCATATTTGAATATGGAGTAGCAGTAGACCCTGACAAGATCTGGTCTATCATGGAATGGCCTACCCCAAAGGATGTTTCAAATATCAAATCATTTATGGGCTTAGCAGGATACTATAGGAGATTTATAAAAGGATTCTCCAAGATTGGTTGTCCAGTCACTACCCTCCAGAAGAAGGGAGCTAAATTCACGTGGACACAAGAATTTGAAGAAAGATTTCAATCCCTAAAACATCTACTAACCCACGCACCTGTGTTGAAGATCGTCGATCCCGAAGCTGACTTCTTCGTGTGCACAGATGCCTTCAAGGAAGGGCTTGGGGGAGTCCTTATGCAAGGAGGAAGTGTAGTCTACTATGAATCCCAAAAATTGAATGAGCATGAAGCCAACTATGTGACCCATGATCTAGAGTTGGCTTCCATAGTGCATACCTTAAAAATGTGGAGGCATTACCTCCTGGGAAGGAAATTTGTACTTATGACAGACCACTGTGGATTGTGATATCGGTTTGACCAACCAAATCTCAATGCCAGACAAGCTAGGTGGATGGCTCTCCTTAGTGAGTTTGATTTTGAAATCAAACATGTTAAAGGAAAGGAAAATAAGGTGGTCGATGCCCTTAGCAGAAGTATGAAAACAATTCACTTGGCAGCGGTGAGCACTTGCGAGATGAATTTCAAAGAAAGAGTCAAGAATGCACAAGAAAGAGACACATTCTTCCAAACTGTGACCTCGTACCTGGAGCAAGAACCCACAGGGATAAAGTATGAAGGATACCAGATGATAGATGGAGGTCTGCTAACTTACATAAACAAATTGTATATTCCAGATTGTGACAACTTGAAGAGGTTCATAATGGATGAACTACATAAAATACCATATACTGGTCATCCAGGATACTAGAAGATGATCACAACCACCAGGAAACAATTCTATTGGCCTGGATTGAAGAAATACATAGTTGAGTACTTAGCCAAATGCATATAATGCCAACAGGTTAAAGTAGAACACCGACACCCAACATGATTATTACAACCTCTACCAATCCTGGAATGGAAATGGGAAACCATTTCCATGGACTTCATCACCGGATTACCAACATCGACCAAACATAATGACGCCATCATGGTAGTGGTGGATAAATTGAGCAAGTCCGCCCATTTTATCCCCATCAAATCAACTTGCAAGGCAATAGATATCGCCATCATATTCATGAAGGAGATATTCACACTGCATGGTATGCCTAAAAAGATCGTGTCTGACAAAGACACGAAATTTACTTCCAACTTTTGGAAATCCTTGATGGCTAGTCTAGAGACTAAATTATTGTTTAGCACAACCTATCATCCTCAAACCGATGGAAAAATAGAAAGAGTGAACCAAATATTAGAAGACATGCTAAGAATTCATGTAATGCATCAACCTAAAAATTGGGAAGATTACCTGCCACTGGTGGAATTCGCCTACAACAACGGCTACCAAGAATCCCTGAAGACGAGTCCTTTCAAAGTCCTCTATGGTAGGTCTCTCAACACTCCAGTCAGTTGGAGTAATCCCATAAATAGAATTACTATTGGACCCGACATGTTGAAATAAATGGAACAACAAGTGATTCAGATAAAACAAAATCTAAAGGTTGCCCAAAACAGATAGAAAAGTTACACCGATCGAAAGAGAACTCCAAGAGAATTCAAGATGGGAAACCATGTATATCTCAGATTTAGGCCCAGGAAGAGTTCCATGAGGATGGGAGCTTGTGCCAAGTTGGCACCTTGGTATTGTGGACCCTTTGAATTTCTAGATAGAGTGGGACCTATAGCCTATAGGCTAGCATTTCCTCCCACCATAAAAACACATAATGTTTTCCATGTTTCATTATTGAAGAAATATGTACATGATTCTAATCATATAATTGACTGGTCTGTGATCCAAGTGGAACCAGAGGGAGAATTCCTGCCATAACCTCAATGCATACTAGACAGAAAGGAAACCCCACTCAAGAACTGAACCATTGCACAGGTCAAGGTGTAGTGGAAACATTTTGGCCCAGATGACGCTACATGGGAAATGGAAGATGCCATGAAACATGCATATCTGATATTGTTTACTGTTGTACATACATGTCATATTGATATATAGAACATCGAGGATGATTTTCTATTAAGGGGGAGGGAATTGTAACACCATGTTTCCCCCAGTCTGTAAAAATAACTATATTGTCCAAGAACTATGGAAAACTCAAAGAGGTGAATGTTTGATTTGATGGACCTTTGTATAAAAGGTCGATGAATGTAAATTATGTTATGAATATGTGTTGCATGACTGTCGGGAGAAGGATGTGCTAAAAGAGACCACGATGTCTAATGAGAGGTGTTGGAAGGGACCTGGAATGGTTGTGTTAACCTCCACCAAGCTAGTACCGTATTGGTTTTTACTTGCTCAAAGACCAAAGAAACTCTCTAACCCTAGAATGGATTTCTCGTCAGATTGGTAGGTGGGGAGGCTCCTCAAGAATTAATGAGGGGATGGGGGTGAACCACCCATCCATAAAATCTCCCAGACCTGACCAGGGATGAGAAAATTTGCACCACAGGCAATCTTGCAGAGAAAAAGGCAAGAGAGGAAGTGTGGTAAGAGAGTAGAGAGGGAGAGAGCGTGTGCGACAGGGATTGTGAAAGAGAGATGGAGAAAAATATAGAAACATAGAGAGTTATGAACATAGGAGAAGGAGAGTAACCTTTGTCCTTGACTTCCATTGATCTGGAAGCAGGAGATTGAATCTCAAAGCATCACGGTCTATCTAGGGGGTGGCTATTGTTAAATTCGTTTGGAGTCACTAAGCCTATGGTTGGGTGGAAATGAGCAACCCTCTTAGCAATCACGTCACACCTGGTGTTTCTAATAAGTGTTTATATATTGCATCTTGAATTGAATATCTTGGACGCATGCTCATGTTTGTACACTCATAAATGGTTTATGTATAGAAGTGTTTTCCTGGTGTTTTGATCAGAAACAATGGATGCATGCTTATACTTATATGACCATAATCGGTTTATGTATAGAATGAATAAGTTCATATTACGAGTTCGTTCCCTTGAGATTTGCTCCATCTACTCGACTCACACTATGTCCTAGTTTTATTTCTCAAAGGCACCTCCTCTCGGGAAGTTTCCTCGCATTCCAGAGACGGAGTGAGTTCCTTGAAAATACTATCATTATAGTAAACCCACGAGTTTACTTGACCCCTATCACAGAGTTCATAGCTCGGTGAATTAGGAATGATTTCTAGTTAGGACACCAAGCCTAGGGATCATTACCCAAGAATCCTCTGAAGGATCATGTGATCGGAGTCTGGAAACCTTGTACAAGAAAGAGTAGTTCTCTCAGGTTTCAGCATTTCAACACCCAGGAGACCAAAGGGCAAGACCCCTCGTCTTCGCCAGTCGTGAAATCCCGGTATGCGAAACCCCGAATCGGTTTAGCATGAATACGTTTCGGTGTTTCATCACTTGGGAAACCAAAGGGAAAGACCCTCGTCTTCGCCAGTTGCGAAATCCCAGTATACGAAACCCCGAATAATTTTAGCGTGAAAAGGTTTTGGTGTTTTGGCACCCAAGAAACCAAAGGGTAAGACCCCTCATTTTTGCCAGTCGTGAAATCTTGGTATATGAAACCCTGAATTGGTTTAGCGTGAATAGGTTTCGGAATTTTGTCACCCAGGAAACCAAAGGGTAAGACCCCTCATTTTCGCCAGTCGGGAAATCCCGGTATATGAAACCCCCAATCGGTTTAGCGTGAATAGGTTTCAGCATTTCAGCACCCAGGAAACCAAAGGGAAAGACCCCTCATTTTTTCAAGTCGTGAAATCCCGATACCTAAAACCCCAATGCACTCTGTGGATGAGCCCTAGGTCATTGGAAAGGTCTTGTGGTAGGAAGGAGGAGTCTCGAAAGAATATGGACCGCCCATTTGTAAGGACGCATGGCGAAGATCTAAAGTCATTGAGGTTCTGGAGATCAGGGAAATAGGAGTGAAGACTCTGCCAAAATCCCGAAAGGTAGAATGTCGTGATTTAATCCAGGTCATTGATCAATTCAATGATCTGGACCGTAGATCCGGATGACACCAGGCTTTCGAGTCCCAGTGATTAAAAAGGGAAAGGAGGAACGTTTACATTGAGATTTCCCGAAATGCAAAACCCCGAAAGAATTTAGAGGAATAGCACCAGGTCATAGGACTGGTCGTATGAAAAGTGACCCAAGGGAGGAGCTAAGGATCTGTTAGACCCTTTTGGGTTTCAGCATGTCAAAAGAGAGAGAACAGGGTAACGCTTGCATCGCGATTTCCCGAATCGCGAAAGTCGGAAGCTCCTTTTTTGTAAGGCCTGTGGTCTTAGCCAATGATATGATGGAGGAGGATAAGGGAAGGGATGTTCTATGCTAGGCCCCATAGAAATTTGAGGATTTTGTCCCTCGAAGAAAAGACGAAAAGAAAAGGAAAATCTTAGTTGTCGTAGTGGGTGTGTGACAAATTGGTATCAGAGCATGGTTACAACACTTGGCCTGCTTGGGCTCATGAACGAGTTGTCGTAGTGGGTGTGTGGCACACTTACACAAATATGGTTGTCCTTAAAGAAAATCAAAAACTTCAAGGGGAGAAATATCACACAGTACCTCATCTTTGAAAGGCTTGATGTCATAGGACATACATCACTATTGGCTGACACGAAGATCTCTTCCTTGATGAAGCCATCTGATGGTGTAGGGTTGCAGGTGCGATGTCATTGGTAGGTTCAACCGCTTGATGACCTCTACTGAAATTAGGTTCCTTAGACTACCGTTGTCAACAATGAAGTGAATTGGAGCCCCCTTGACCCATATATACAAGTGAAAGAGGCATTCCCCTTCCTCTAGTTCTTCTTATTCGCTTGTGTAGAATTTGGTGATAACGACTATGGAACTAGCTTCAACATTGATAATCCACATCCCTCGTTCATGATTTTACTCGAAATAAGAATCGGCCTGTAACTCAGAAGCCTTCAGCTCGACCATGAGGGACTACTTGGAGTGGCATTCATCGGTGTTGTGCCAAGGACTTTTATGGTACCTGTACCATTTTTCTATGTCCTTCTTGATATTTTCGTTTCCCTTCTTGTGTTGCGGATTGGATGGATTGTCCTGAGGGAGGCCATCATGAATTTGTCCCCTGCTATGTGGTTTGGGGTTTCCTTTTCCCTACTTCAGCTGTGAGGGGTTTGTAGATCAAAACTTTCGTCGTTTCTGCTTAAATTTCTGCTCGATCTTGATAATGTATCTATAAGTTCTACCCAATGAGGTGATGTCCAGGAACTCCATTTTTGTTTGAATGTATCTATGCAAACAACTGCGGTATTTTAGAACTAAATGACACTCAGAATCTTTGATACCCAATTTGGTGTGGAGGGTATGGAAAATATTGGTGGAGTATAGTATTGTCTGGTCCCTTTCTTGACTTAGGGTGGTCCATCTGGTGCACTGGTCCTCGTAGCTTCCAACAGGGAATTATTGTTCTTTAATGGCATCCTATAAGGAATCCCATGTAGGGGCCACCACAAAAATTTCATATTCCTCCATGACCCTTTGCTCAAAGTAGGTATCCCACCAATCTTTAACATGGGGAACGACCTTGAGGAGTGAAAAAGTGATCTTTTCCCAATCAGAAAAATTGTGGACCAAAAAATATCTTTCGATCATATTTAACCATTTATCTACAACATTCGCATCTATCAGTCCTTCAAATAATCGAATATTAAAATTTTCATGTACCTTGAAGGGGGTTGCATGGACACCTGATGAAGATGCTTCTCCCGTGGGAAACCGTCGAAGGATCTGCACGATGTTATCCATCATTTTGTTCCTTTGTCGCGCAAGGGATTCATCGAGAAACATTTTAATAGGATCTCCTGCTCCATCATCTTTATTTTTGTCTCCCATGGGATGTTGTCAGGTTCGGCGTGGTCAATCTGGTAATGGCTTGATTGGTTCGAGTCCCAACTTCTTGTACATAGACCTTGTCAGGGACATGCATGAAGAACAATAAATGAAGAGAAGACCAATCTGATACCACTAATTCAGTATTAGGATAGGAATGAACTGATTATAGAATGAATACCATAAACACAGAGATAGGTAGAATAACACAACTATTCAGTGAACAATATCTTGTATTAAATAATGAAATAGGATGAAACTGTAAAACTGCAGAACTGAAACTTGATCGAATCATGGTAGCTATCTCTGAGAAGAGATGTGGCTGCTACGCACATCCATCTGAGAATAATGGATTAAAATGATGCTCCATAGGCCCTTTTCATATTACTCATGAATTCCAGAACCCTAGACATCCAAAAACCTAACCCTAGAAGGTGAAACGCCAAAAGTCATGTGGGCCCTATGGGTAAGTTGGTGTAATTTGGTACCTCAACTTCCTAGGGTCATAACTTTTGCATACGACCTTTGTTTTAGGCGCGTGATAGCCCGTTGGAAAGGTATTTCATAGAAATACAAATTTCACTGCCAGACTCCAACTTCGTCTATATTCTGACTATGGTGAGTCAAAAAAACAATGTTTAGGCCCTCAAAACATCCTTGAAAGTACAACAAGATGTGATAATATGAAAACATAAAAAATAGGACAGTTGGATTAGGAGAGAGGCCACCTATATCCACCTCGAGAATGTGTGAGCCTTCAGACATCCCCAAATGTGTAGAACTCATAGTTATAAAATAGTACAAAAACACGTGCTGAAGAAAAATGGACACGAGGAGGCAGTTGAAATAGGTGGGTGGCCACCAATATCCATCTGGATCACAACTAGTCTTTATTTAACTAACTGAACAGAGTGTAGTGAGGATTATATCAAGGAATCAAGGGTAATGCACCAGTCTGGTGATGATCCCATGGAAAGTGAAGATTAGCATGATGATGATCCCAATGTTGCATGGTGACAAAACTAATGTAGCATCTAAACTCAACTCAACTAGTCAAACTGAAGTGTCAATTGAAAGAGAATATTCTCCAGGTGGAATATCCTCCCCTAAAATATAGGAGACTATATAATGACTAATTATGACTAATAAACAAGGAAAAACCTTAGGAAAAATAAATCCTAGGTGTGTTTGAAGTAACTCCAACACCCCCCCAATCAATGGGTCCCGACAATGAGGCCATCCTAGGTACCCAAATACAAAATATACACTGAAATAA
>ML782853.1:148796-174783 GCA_009831015.1 Picea engelmannii | reverse complement strand
CAAGGTAAAATGTATGTAAAAAGAACTACAGTTTCTAGGAAACTATGTCCTTCACTCCAAGACGACTTCGTAGAGAATGGAACTTCTCTTCAATGAAGGTCATGGTGAAGATGTATACCGTATGTTTTGCTGAAGGAAAGAATTGTAGGTTGATGATCCCCTCGTGTAATAAGTCCCATGTGTAGTTAATGTGGATCTCGATGTGCTTCATTCACTGCCTATGAACTGGATCTCTGCAGAACTTCAGAGTTCTCTGGTTGTTACACCAGATGACAATCAGTCGATGAAACTAAATTCCCAACTCAATGAGAAAAAGATGTAGCCACATAGCCTGAATATTTATGTTAACTACCCCTATGTACTTTTCCTCAACTGAAGATAGAGCAATGGAATATTTCTTCTTTCTCGACCAACAGATAGGCCTAGAACCAAGACTGAATGAGTAACTAAATGTGGACTTGCGATTAGTGTCATTGCCAACCCAATCAGAATCAGTAAACCTAATGATATCTAATGTAAATTCTACTACATATTGAATCCCAAAGGTGATGGTTCCCTATACGTATCGAAGGATACACTTTGCATCCTTCCAATGTAGCTCATGCGGCTCCTGCATGAACCTAGAAACTATGCCGACTGCATAGGAGAGGTCTGGTCTAGAGTGTGTGAGATATAAAAATCTCCCCACTAGTTGTTTGTATAGTGTGTTCTAAACCAATCAAGTGTCCCTGCCATCCTCAAGTTTGACTCCTGATAGGGAAGGAGTTGAAGAAGACTTTCAGTATGTCATGTAAAATCTCTCAAGGAGATCTTGTGCTTACCGGGCATGAGGCAGTTTGATGCCTGATGTGTCCTGACTGATATCGATTCCAAGGAAGAAGTGTAGCAGACCCATGTATGTCATCAAAAACCTGTCATGTAGTTTCCTCTTGACTGCAACAGTCGTTGAATTTGAGCAACCGGTGATCAACAAATCATCAACATATAGAACTAAAAGTAGAAGTGGATCATTTGTCCTGACCAGGTAGACATTTGGGTCTAATTTACAACATACAAATTTTTGTGACAACAGGTAGGAGTCCAACTTGGCATACCATTCCCTTAGAGCCTACTTGAGGCCATAACGGGACTTCTTTAGTCGATGGACCAAAGATGAGTCCTGCATAAATCCTTGGGGCTGCTCCATATAGATCTCCTCAGATAGATCATTGTGAAGAAATTCATTATTCACATCCATCTGATGGAATTCCCATCCCTTGGCTCCCACAATGGAAATTTCTAATCGTATGGAATCCATATTCTCTACTGGAGTGAAGGTCTCATCATAGTCAATGCCATGCACTTGTTGAAATACTTTGGAAAAAAACATGTCTTTGTATATGCTAATTTGTCCATCTGTTGTGCTATTGGTCCTATAGACCCATCTACATATGAAACGTCTCCTCCCAGATGAAAGGGGAACCCGAACCCAAGTCTATTTCTCAAGGAGGAAGTTGTACTCCTCTTGCATGGCGGATTCCCAAAAGGTATTTCCATCATCCTCTCCATAAAACTGTGGATTTGAAGACTGAACCAAGAAAATATTCTTAGACAGAAATGGTTCAAGTGGCAGTGAGTGCAACAGGAGGCTCCTTGAAATTAGATCGATTCCTCCTAGTATTGTTTGGATCACCAACGAGATCCCCTACATCTTGGAGAGTAGTATCTTCCCACTTGAGCCTCTGCTCTAGCTCTGCAACTGCATCTAGATGATCTAACTCTGCATCTAACTGTAATGAATCTGAATCTGAATCATATGAGTCCTCTGAATTAGAATTCTTGTCTAAAGAATATTCGACATGTGCATGTTTGTTGCCACAGGGGCAGGCCTAGGGTTCAACGCTACAACAATGCACCAACAAAACCTTAACTACCACCCCTTTCAGCAACACCTATGAAACAGATGAAGTCTCACCCGAGGTATAGGCAAGGGTGGTTGTAGGAATCAGATGTTTGTAGCCTTAGTTGGGACACAGATCTGTGATTCTAACATTTAATAGAGAACTTAGCAGTGAACATTCATCAACATTCAGTTCTTGGAAACAACACAGACAAACCCTAATTACAGAGCATCACAGTATCCAACCAGTTCTAGCATCTAACAAAACGTAGCATGACGAAACAGATCAGGTCTTAATAGATTCATCATTAAGCATATGTATATTAGTCAAATATAACATCCATTCATATTATTAAGCATTAAGCATCGACAAATCATTCATCTATATCATAGCAAGTTACACATAAACACACCAACACATCGCACAAAGTAGAGAAACACAACATATACGTGGTTCACCCCCCCCTTGGGCTACATCCACCAATTCTTCTTCTCTTCTATTATATTTTGTTAATTAGTTACATGCATAGAGCCTCAAAAACCCTACTCCACATAGCACAGGAAATATGTGTGCACCTCGCTCGATCTTCCTTCCCCGAGCCAGGTTACAACACTAAGCCTTCTACAGTCACTTGCACTCATCTCTGCAAGCTTCACACATTATGCACAAAGTACTTACAATCCTTCAATCACATAGATTGAACACTAGAACTTAGCACATTGGCCTAACATCACATAGATTCCCCTCCTTACATTTCCTATACATCTATTTATACTTTAACAAATAGGCCTAAAGATGGGTAAACCCATGGGTTGACATCCCATACCCATTACATAATCCCAAACGAAAAAAAGGACCGAAAAAGGGGTCGATATCCCATGATCTCTGCTTCATTTTGCACTCCTCCTTTGACAGGTTGTCGAAGTCCCAAAATGGGTCAAAATTGACCAAGGATCTCCCAACACATGGTCAAGGGAAAAAAGGCCCCCAACACTTGGTCAAGGGCCAACAAGCCCCCAACACTCACTTGTGACTCATCCTCATTCACTCTAATCTGGGTAGTTCTCCTTCGAAATCCTCTAGCTTGGCTCGAGTTTATTCGACTTATTGTTGTGCCACGGCCTCCTGTTCAACGAACTCTTGGATGACTGCCTCATTCACGGGTACTTCTAGGTGTTGTTCTGATGTAGCAACAACTTGCTCCATTTCTGCTCCTCAACCTTCGATCTTTGTGAACAATTGGTAAGCCTCATCATGTACAGGTTAGATTCTTTGATTTACTTCCATGAATTTTCTCTGAATGGTGTGAACCTGATGTTGGGCAGTGTGCTGCTCCTGGGATCATTTCATTCTTTCCATAGCTAACAAGGGCTTCAATTGCGCCTGTATTGTCTCTGCTTATTGCTTTGTCTCCTATATGTGTGACTCTAGTGCCTTTAGTTATGCATTCTCAATGAGTTTCTCATAATTCTGGGCACTGTGGTCACTGATTTTCTTACATTCCATGTCAAAATATTTTATTCTCTCGACTGTGGTCCTGGAAGTCACTTCTCTTTGATCTCTGACATCCTGCGGAGTGTTGGGCACTGTGCAGAGCTCTAAATATGTTATTCTTTGTTGTAGTTCTTGGATGGCTTCCGCGAGGTTCTCTACTTGATTTGCAACCTGGTATTATTCCTTTGGCTCTAAGATTGTCATAGAGAAAAGTTCTTTGTTGATTTCTTCTTTTAACTCAAGTTTCTTTGCAAGCAACTATTCCTTTTCTTCCTACATTTACGCTTTATCCTCGTCCAACTTTGTCTGGAGAGAAATATTCTCCCGCTCTGCAAATCAATGTTTTTATACAAGTACTCCTTATACTTGCATCAAATCTTGGGTGGCTTGTTATATTCCCTCTTGTGCTCGTCGAAGGCGAGCTTCAGTTGCATCTACTAAGCAGTGGAGTTGGGATGGTTCATCTCCCAATTCTTAGTCTCCCGATGGAAGGGGCGTAGTGGACATTGCGTGATTGGACTGAAGAGCCTGTTGTACCCCTCGGAGCATGACCTCAATTATATCATACATTTACTCCTACTTTTCTCCTTGTTTATCCGTGATTTCTAGTGAAGCGTCGTTTAGAGCTGCTATGATGAAGTCAAAGTCATCAGGAGTAAGTGTATTTTGCATCTTGGTTACATGGGCTCTTGATTTCTTTCGAGAAGAAGGTTTCGGTGGAGAAACCTTCCTCTTTTTCAAAGGGTTAGCCTCATATCTGGGTGGTGTTACTTCACCTTTATTTTGTTCAGATTCTTTTTCCTTCATATCTTCTACATCGCCATCACCTCCTCTCTCAGGTGATATGGAATAATTCTTCCCTGAGGCGTTGCTTAAATCTTGGACCTCTTCAATCTTCTATCTTCTACTGGTTCCATGTGTGTCTTGTTCTTTTTTCGTGGTCTCCAGGTTGTCCAGTTCATGATCAAACATCTCTACAGGTTCGGCAAGGATAAGGGGATATGTGGACCAGTCCTTAGTGATCTCCTCCAGGTCCTCTTCTATAATTTTATAGTACGACTAGAGTTGTTCCTTGTGTTCATTGGCTCGCACTGTAATGTAAATGAAATGTCGATATGCGCTAAACTTCATCAGGGGTAAGAACCTATGTAAGGTGTTTCGATTCATGTCAAGCTCAGCTTCAATGGCCCTCTTTAGTTGAGGGATGATCTTTGAGTTCTTTCCCTTTGTCCTGGTTAGGCATTTGTACGGGGTGAGCATGTTGTATTTTTTGCAATCTCTGAGGTTGAAGTAACTGAACTTCAACACTGTGATCTCATCCTACTGTATGTGAACTTTGTGTATCCCCTTCGAGAGGTACGCAGTGACCATGGTGTACTCGAAATATATGGGTACACTATCACGACTTACCGTGTTGGCTAGAGCCGAGATATATTTGGGTGCTATAGATGGGATCAACTTCACATTGGATAGCTCATGTTTGTGTTTAGTTCGTTTTTCTGTTGATGGTCGGAATGATCCATCTCTGCAAGAAGTCGATGGAGAGGCTTGCATTCCTCTCGTCGATGACACTTGTATACCTATAGACATTGACATTTCTATTTCGGTCATGAGTTCGATGAGAAATTCCTCGACAATTTTCTCTACCGCGCTGAACTCGTTCTACATACACACTCGGGTTTGAAAGTCTCAGGTCGGAGAGTAATCTCTCAATGCAATGGGATATATGGAAAAATCATGATGATCACTATGTGAAAATAAACTAATCTGTAGGCTCAAATTCACGGTTAGTAAAAGTGTTCTCGGTGCATGGCACGACGGGATAAATAGATACTTGGTAACAAATCTCCTGAAATGGGTAAGAAGCCTTCTTTAACTCAGTTATGTCCATTATGGTGCAGTCCCAATGGTATGGTGGAAAGATTTCTAACCATTAATGCCTTTCTTCCCGTTCGGGGCATCATTCGAATGATTATACTGTCTCTAACGACTATATTGCTTCACCATGGTGAAGTTCCATGTGACGTTGTTCTGGTATTCCGGCGAAGCTCCAATTTTGTAAATTTTCCTTATACGAAGTTCCCTCGGGAACCTTCTTTAACTTTCCAATATTAGCTCTCTTCTTACTTAGTTTTCTATCCTTCTTTCTAGTGAGCTTCATCTCGGAATTCCTTTTTCCATTCTGATTCTTATATTCTTTTGGCATAGTAGCTTCACGTTCTTGAGATTATCTCCTAGAAATTAGGGGTAATACTTCATCTGTATCTGGAATAGGTACCACAATATTCTGTGGGTATTCTAGTGTTCATCCAACTTTGACATTCTAGTATTTGGTTTTAAATAGCTTCACTCGGTTATCCTATTCTTTAATCAAGTGTGCTATCCTCCTAGTCATGAAATATTTTAGCTCTTTCTTATTTTGTTCTAAGACTTCTTTTTCTTCCCTTCTGGTCTGATCTCTTTCAATCCAAGGTTTTCCGAGAAACAAAGTAAATGGAGCATTGTCCTCAATAAATTTAACAACCTCAAATTCTTCCTCTGTCGAAGTTCCCTTGGCACTCATAGATATATGGGTAATCTTTCCACATAGGTTTATCAGCTTTCCTCTTAATAGTCCTATTCCTCCTAAGGAAGGAATCATAGTAGGAACCCCTAAAGTTTCCCAAGTTCTTTCTATCATGATATTCACCTGTGTTTCTTCATCCAAAACACAATCAATGTCAAAGTATCCTATTCTTGATTCAATGCATTCTTTTTCTTTGAATACCTCTGATAAATTGATATGTCGGTGATCATTCAGGGTTTCTTTCATATGTAGCAATACCTTCTCTAATTCTTTCTGGGGTTCTTCCATAATCCCGGTTGCATGACTTTTCTTGTGGTCTTCTTGTCTCATATTCATCCTTTCAAACTGAGCAATAATCTAGGGAAATACAAAACTTCATGGTCCATAGATTTGCAATAGAGGCAACTAGGTTTTCTACGAGGGCATTCCTTAGCCAGATGTCTCGGTATTCTGGAACTATAACAAAGGTTTAATCCTCTCTTTCTCTTAAATGATCCCCAATCTTTCATGTACTGAGCGCTATGATCATAGTAGTTAACCTGCAAAAAATTATTTCTAGGATCCTGCATCCATTTGTTAGTACAAACATTCTTTCTATACATAGGTATAACATATTTTTCACTATTCTTATCATATCTACTTATATCACATCTTATTTCGTCTATCAGTGCCCTAGTTTTCAAGATAGGACAAATATTATCAAACATGCCTAGATCCATACTTTAGAAACAAAAATTTCCACTAATCTTACTTCTATAGAACACAAAGCTTCCAAATCTAAAACTTTTCACTATTCTTACCTTTATCATAGAACATAGCATTCATATATTACCTATTTTCTTCAGATCAGACTTCTTTTCTTTAGCACAAAGCTTCACAAACTAAGTAGAGTATTGTGCACTAGAGTGACAAATCTACGCACAGAGCCTTCACAATTTCAGGTCAGATCTTTGCACAAAGCTTCTTCTTTCTCAGTTCCCAGCAATCACAGTTCTAGGTCCCAACAACAGAACCATTTGTTGGGACAGGGGAAAAACCAGGGTTCAACACTACAATAGCACACCAACAAAACTCTAACTACCATCCCTTTTGGCAACACCTGCGAAGAAGATGAAGTCTCACCCGAGGTAGAGACAGGGGTGGTTGCAGGACTTAGATGTATGTAGCCTTAGCTAGGACACAGATCTATGATTCTAACATTTAACAGAGAACTTAACAGTAAACATTCATCAACATTCAGTTCTTGGTAACAACGTAGACAAACCCTAATTACAAAGCATCAAATTATCCAACCAGATCTAGTATCTAACAACACTTAGCATGACAAAACAGATCATGTCTTAACAGATTCGGCACTTAGAATATGTGTATCAATCAAATCTAACATCCATACATATTATTAATCACTAAGCATCGATAGATCATTCATCTATATCATAGCAAGTTACACATAAACACACCAACACATCGCACAAAGAAAAGCAACACAACATACATGTGGTTCACCCCCCCGAAGGGCTACGTCCACCAACTCTTCCTCTCTTCTATTATCTTATGTTAATTAGTTACATGCACAGAGTCTCAAAAACCCTACTCCACATAGGACAGGAGATCTATGTGCACCTCGCCAAATCCTCCTTCCCTGAGCTAGGTTACAACAATAAGCCTTCTACAGTCACTTGCACTCAGCTACGTTACAACACTAAGCCTTCTACATTTCATAGACATCTATTTATACTTTAAAAAATATTCCTAAACATGGGTAAACCCATGGGTCAACATCCCATACCCATTACATAATCCCAAACCCCAAAAAGGGGCTGAGATCCCGTGATCTCTGCTTCATCTTGCGCTTCTCCTTCGACAGGTTGTCGAAGTCCCAAAATGGGTCAAAATTGACCATGGATCTCCCAACACTTTCTCAAGGGCCAAAAATGCTCATCATCTTGAACAGGTAGAAGAATTAAGGTATCTTCATGTGGTTGTTGAGGTACATGCGAGACACTTTCCTTGAATTGGACACTACGCTCAATGATGAGACAGTGTGAGGAAATATCAATAAGCCTATATCCCTTTACATTTTCGGGGTATACAACAAAAATGCACTCATTTCTTTGTGGATCAAGTGCCTTCCTCTTTTCATAGGAGTTATGGGCCCATGCACCTGAACCAAAAATTCCAAAGTGGGTCACTTCTAGTTTGAGGCCGCTCCAAGCCTCGTAGGGGGTCTTATCCTTGAAATATCTATGGGGAGATTTGTCTTGGATGTACGTTGCACAATTAAGTGCTTCATACCATAGTCTCTATGGTAGTGAATTTGTATGCAACATGCAAGATGCCATCTCCTTTAGAGATCTGTTTTTCCGCTCAGCAACTATGTTTTGTTGCAGAGTATAGGGGACTATGTGTTGCAACTGAATCCCTACATCATGGAACATATCATGGATCTCATGATTGACATACTCTCCCATGTTATCAGTTCGGAGGACTTTTATCTTCTTTCTAGACTATGTCTCAACCAGGGATTTGAAATATTTGAGGTGTTGAAAGACCTCAGATTTTTTCCTGAAAAAATAGATCCATGTAAAACATGAGAAATAATCAACAAAAATGAGAACAAACCTCTCTTTTATGATATATGGATGTGGAAAATGACCCATAAGGTCACTGTGGATAAGGTCTAAAGGTACTGAATCTCTCTGAGACTTTCCTTTGTCGAATTTCTCTTGAGGTTGTTTTCCGAGAACACATCCCTCACATAATCCCTTGGAGAAATCAATGTCTGGTAGACCATCAACCAATATTTTATTGCTAATATGTTGCATGTATCTGAAATTCAAACTTCCAAACCTTTCATTCCATATCCTACTACTTTCATCAACATAAGTAAGAAGTAAAGAAGAATTAGGTTCAATGAATTCAAAAAAAGTATACAATCTAGACTGTTGATTTACCTCACCGGTAGCAACCCTGCAGTTGGTTTTCATGTCATATATGTCCATGGAATTTGGTGTGAATATGAATTTATTTCCACTATTGGAATTCGTCATCTTATACACAGAGATAAGGTTGACAGAAATTTTAGGAATGTGCAACACATTCTCAAAGCTTCCATCGGTGAGTTCAATCCTTCCTTTGTCGTTGACTTCGACAAAAGAGTTGTCCCCCATCAAAATAGGAGGACCTTTGCATGCATCCAATGAATAATATACTTCTTTTGAGGAAACCATGTGATGTGATTCTCTTGAATATACGATCCAAGCATTGGGATAGGAGTTGATCGCAATCAAGGCATGGCTAGAATTGTCTTTCTTGGGATTAAGATCTTCTGGAATCTTCTTCTTGGCACCCTCTAGGATGCGATCTCCAAGGTTGTTTTGTTGAAGTATTTGAGACATTATACGTATTTTTTTTTTCATGCATGCAGATTCAGGATGGAATCCTTTGTGACAGTACGTGCATTTCTCCCCTTTTCTTCCCTTCCCCCCTTTGGATCCGGAGGCATCGATGAAAGATTGTGTGTACCCTTCCTTCTTCGGATGTGCATGATATTTAATTTTGTATTTATATTTATATTTCTGATATTGATGGCTTCCATATTGCACAGTAAGTGCGTGCACCTTTGGACCTTTGATTTTTCCCATGTTGATGAGCTTAGTTTTCTCTTGTGTTAGGGATTCGATAAATTTCTCAAGAGAAGGCATATTCCAGGGGTATCCAGAGGAGAATATGACATAATGGGATGTGGATTTGAATACAGATAATTCGGGATCAATTTTGGAGAGAATGGTGAGAACCATTTGTTTCTCCTCCTTATATTTATCAACCATGGAAGCTTTGAGTTGTGACACTAAATCCTTGAATTTTGTAAAGAAATCTTGGATATGAAAAATATTTTTGGATCCAATGTGAGAAGTTCCACCTACAATATGTGTCCCCTCATTTCATACTATTTTATAAATATCCCTTCCAAGGTGGTCCAGGCTTCATTGGCAGTCTTAGAGGAAGATATGTGAAAAAGGATATCGGGAGAAATAAGACTGCAAATCGTTCTGAATGCTTCATCCATCTGATTTAAGTACTTGGATTTTTCTACGGATGATGTCAGTTTTTTATCTATATTCAAGGTTAACCTGCACAATCCTCTAGTTCATATATGAATCATTATTCTCTCCTTTCGTGCAAAGTAGTTGTAAGGTGTAAGAATGAATTCTTTTTGGAAATCCATCGTTTCGATGTCTTCAATCTTTTGTACTTGAAAAACATCTGGTATAGCTTCTTCTTAGCAGTCCGTCGGATATGATACCATGTAAATGTGTTGAAATTGCACAAAATATATCTAGATATGAAATAATACACACATTTTTAGATAGAAATTTAGAAATAAGAAAAAGGAGAGAAATAATGGAAGAATTTTCATTAACTATTATGAATTATGAATAATGAATAATTTACATATGATATACTCTATATAACTCAATGAATGTGAACTGGAGGAGAACCAGTGAACCATAGTGGTGGTGTATATTGATATAGACACACACCAATAGTTATGGGAGTGAACTTCTACCTAGCCTAGTCTCATAGAAAGTGACGTGAGTGAACTGACACCTAAAGGAGTTAACTAGTCAACTAGTCTTCAGTTAACTGACTGAACAGAGCATAGTGAGGAGTAGATAAAGGAATCAAGGGTAATGATTCAGTCTAGTAATGATCCCAAGTCAAGTCCTCATTATCATGGTGATGATCCCAATCTGACATGGTGACAAAACCAATGCATCATCTAAACTCAACTCAACTAGTCAAACTGAAGTGTCAACTAAAAGAGAATATTCTCCAAGTGGAATATTCTCCCCTAAAATATAGGAGACTAGATAATGACTAATTATGACTAATAAAAAATGAAAAACCTTAGGAAAAATAAATCCTAGCTGTGTGTGAAGTAACTCCAACATAAAAGTGTTCATAAAGCTCTGCCACAAAGTGTGTCCAAGCCACATACCCTTGGCGATCATTTTTTCTCCATTTCCACCATTTCCAACATTCTTGATCTAGATGGAGAACACCATACCAGAGTTTGTCCAACTCATCCATAATTCCATAAAAAGAGAAATAATGTTCCATTTGAGTTACCAATCTAGTGGGATCTGATCCATCAATTTTGGTCACATCCATATGCAGAAGGTGTAGGTCACGCTGAAAGTGATGGGGCTGAAAATTCTGGGAATGAGAGGAATTTTCACCTTCAGTTTGCAAAGGTGGGTTAGATGAGGGAAGATCTGCGGGGATATGCATCTTGGCATAGATCATCGTAGTGAAGGATTCAATTTGGGTAGTAGTGTCTTGTTTGAGGTCCCATTTGAGGTCCTTTATTTTGGCGTTGTTGAAGGAATACATGTTTTATTGACGGTGACAATATTGGCACTGCGTTGTCTCACTTCTTGTTGGATTCTGTGAAATTAGAGTGCAAGGCATTTAAGCGAGCTTCCAAGTCTTGGCTATGGGTGTGGGCCATGATGAGGAGGGAACATGAAAAATGGGAGTGTGGGACCACACAGAAAATGGGTTATGGGTGAAGTGTATCACAACGATCAGGGTGATGAGTTGAATCCAATGGAGTAAAGCCCAAATAAGGGTGTTGGGTCCACGAGAAAAACAAATTGCTGAAAAATGATAGGTATGAATACGATAAGGGTGAAGAGAGGAATCCAACTCTTTTTGTCTTTTACTCCTGTGGAGTTATACTCTGATCTGAAGAATACTGTAGTGATGAAATGCCCAAATGCTTAACAGGAATAAATATGTAGTAATTTTGCAACCTGAATGCAGAAGACACAGTTGCACGGAAATAGATCTTGTATATTATATTTTCGTTTCCATCTCAAGGGTTAGGGTATTCAAGGGTACTATAGACAAGGGTTTTCCCTATGCTACAGCTCTCTGATATACGTGTAGGGTCCAACAGTAGTAGTCGACCCAATATCTCAGGGCACCAACTAAGGAGGCTAGACAGAACCTTTAACCGTACTACCCGACTACCCAGGTACTAGAGAGTATCTTCCCAAGTGTTCTTCTTGATGGAACTATAGAATTCAATCGTTCGATCGGTTTATCTATGGAGGGATTTAGGAGATCTAGGATGATCTGTATATAGGTGTTGTCTAATGTGCTACCACTCGAAGGGGTACCAACATGGGTTACAAGGGTGGCCAACATATGTGCACTCAAGTACCACTTGTATTTCCTATGTGTATGAATCCTTGACCGTAATTTTATGCGTGTAATGACATATCTATGTAGCTTAAATACATCGGAATACGTCTCTACCTTGAAAAAAAAATTGAATCCACAATTTTCTATCGAGGAAGGTGCTTTGATACCACTTGTAATATTCCAGATATAAAATAGTATGTGGAACAAAAATAATTATCTATAAATGGCAGATAAACAATGATATAGCCAGAACAACACCACAATAATACCAAAATAATACCATAATAACACAAGAAAGAGCACTTTGATTACTGAGAAGAATGTTCACTTGCCTCTTTGAGGGGAAAACCTCCAGCAAAGAAGAGTTATATTACAATAATATCGAGGACAAAACTTCTCATACCCTCTACTCCTATTTATACTAAATAGGTCTATCAAAAGAACAATCTAGATGAAGATCCTTCTAGAAGAAAAATATTCTATTAGGTCTTCTTACATTTGACTTATTCTTCCTTATTGCTAGGCCTTATTAATATCGACCTTTACTGCATAGAAATATATTATTCTACCTACGTGAGGGTTTAGGTCCCTACCATGTTCGAAAGGGGAGAGATTATTTAGAGGAATCTAAAAGGCATACAGACAGAGGGGAGCATCCACAAGTAGAGTTCAGGTAGGGGGAGAATCCCGAAGGAGACAACTACCCCTTGCAATTAATGTCAAAGTCAGAGAGATATTCACATTAATGTGACTGAGATGACTATTGATAAAGAGAATCTCCATGTCTACATATTTCCATTAATTATTAGTGTTGACATCAATGTTGGTATTTCTATCAATGTCAAAGGGGGAGATTGTTTCATTATGTTGTCATTGACTTCAAATGATTGGTTTCATAGAGTTGATGTATTATCATAGTATTATTGATGTATTGATTTATGACTTATGTTTTCATATATGTAATTGATGTCAAAGATGTCAAGTGGTGTCATAGTGATGTGTTGTGATGGATTGATGTATAGACAGGATGATGGAAAGTTTTTTCATTGTTGTCTTGTCATGACAGATAGGAAGTATCAAAGGGATGAAATCCAAATTGGTCCCTATTATCGCACAATATGTACTTGCCCAAAATTCAAGGCAAGTGAAAGAAATATTGGCATAACAGGGAGTGACCTATCACTTTCACCTTAATAGGAAACCCCTTTCTATTTAGGAGCATATTTTCTACTTACTTTACCAACAATAATCTAGCTCAAACCTTAGTTGAAGATATTCCACCATGAAAATAGCCAAGAAACACCAAAAAGTATCTTCCTCCAAGAAGTGCACCTAAAATTTCAGCCAATAACCCTAAAGATGATGAAAATTTTAGACTTCACCACTTGTTTGATGAGTGATGATGAAAAAATGAGAGTGTTATCTCTTATTTATAGAATATCAATGACCTTTAATTACAATTAGGTCATAAAAATTTCGACATGGACAAATTACATTTAAAATTTAGTTTTTACATAAATGACAATAATTAAACCCTAATTTCATCTTCAATGGTGACATCATGCCCTTATAGGGTGAAGTTAGGCCCCCAGGGTGGAATGTTAGGCCTCGAATGCAAAATGATTGGACTCCAAAGTCCCTAAATGATTCCACACATTCCAAATATTACCAAACCTCCCTCATAAATGAAAACCATGTTTGGATGACAGCTAGGGTCAAAATGATGACGCTGGGAACTCTCAAGGTTCAACGTCCTTGAGGAAAGGAAAACCCCCCCTGGGTCTAGGTCTGTTGGAGTGTCCCTGGTGCAACATCATTCCTTCTTCTTGGTGCTAGCCTTTGGCTTCTCTTTCCCTATGGTGGGTTCATAGCATCTATCTGTTGTGCTTTCAACCCCATGGAGGTCAAACCTAATCATTCCCCCATATATACCTATCCACTAGACAAAGTCCTATAACAAAAACACATACTCCCTCCATGGAATCATAAGTCACAAGGATCATAGCAATGTCAATCACATATAATAATAAAATTACCCAAACATGTGCATCAAACCCCCCTTTACCCAGAAAAATGCTCAAAGACGTTATGCAGTTTAACAAGTTAGGTTTGTAGAAGGTCTCAGGATGTCCTAGTGGGCTAATCCTCCTTAATTTTCGGGTGTCTCCAGGGTGAAAACCAATCTAAGTTCATGTAAGTGTGTGTGATGTGGCATAGGGTAACTTTTTGGGCATATGGTGTCGTGATAACATGGAAACATAGGTATTGCATGTGGGTGCCTATATAGATGTAGAGTTTCACCTTATCATGGATGCCATTTTTTCCAATCCTATTCAATGCCTTTTATTCTTATTCTTACTTCTTTTTTTCTTTTTTCTTTTCAAGGGAAAATCTAGGGTACACAGTCCTAGCATCGTGACCAAAGGTGACAACATTACCCACAATCATTTCACGAAAATGAGAAGGTTGGCTCGTTATGAGACCCCCTTTCTCTTGGATATGCCACCAAGATCCATTACCCTAGTTTGGTAACAATATAGATGGTAATGACATATTGTTACATTCCCATGGACCTAATAGGTTTCTCATGGTGAGACCTCCCATCCACCAACTAGTACCTTGAGTTTTGATTTATTTATGGGTTACCTTTTCCTAGTGAGAATTGCTTTATTTCTTTCTCAAGAAATAAATGAAACGTTTCATTTTGGATTTTAACTTTTTCCAACTACTTTTACCCTTGGGCCTTTATCCCCTTCTTCCCACAAGGGAAGGTATAACCCTTCCTAGCGTGGAAAACCTGATGCTCAAACCAAGATGGGGGAGGATGAGAGGAATAATGATGGAAAGTAGTAAGTATGGAGGGAATGGATGATTACCTTTCACAGGCCCACCCAGTGGCTACTCATCCTAAAGGGATATCAACTTACTAGGACATTATGTCACCCTCCCGGGTATGAACAAGTTAAAGAGCATAATTTCCAAGAATACATTATAAAATGAAGGAGAAGTTAGTACAACATATTCAAGTGATTCAAAAATCAAAGTGACACATACCATGATACCCAAACTCAATACCTCATGGAGCAAAACTTACTTCTAGTTCAGAACTAGGCTGGTGGGATGGACACTACTGATGTTGATAGGTGGGTTGCAATAAGAAAATATGGACCCTCCAGAGCCACGCTTAAGTAATATGTCTCTCAACACTCCATTTCTAGGACCTGTGGGCCTTGAGACATTATCTCCTTAGTTATCCCAATGATAGGGGATAACATATGGCTCCAAATCGGGGACATAGGCTCATCGTAGAGTGCATGAGAACCTCAAAATGTCTAGTATGACCTGTATCTACACGATCTCAATAAAATGGATCAATAATCTTCAAGGTAGTGAATTCACCACCCACTCATATATAATATAGTGGAATAAAAGTAAGCATGCATATATACAAAATGAAAGAATACAAAAATGAAACTACACTAGCATGATATGAAGATGGTATATAGAATGGATACAAATGCTTAACTTACCTCTACTTACCTGTTGGTTGAATGCTAGGTGTAGTCAAATAACTAGTGAAAACATCCTAGAAATATCTCATAATACCTACCTCTATGCTTCATCATAAACCAAAACAATGATAAGTCAAGAAAAAAAATAACATGAGTTAGAACATCTATCACATCATCGGAAATTGTAAATTCTATGTCATGGAGGTGGGAGGGAGGGACAAAATCATGCCAAGTCACACTTCTAGGAAAGTGCTCAATCCATCTCAGAAAGGGATCATGAAAAATCAAAGGCTCAAATGACTAAATCAATGAGTATAAAGGTTGGCTACCTTGGACGTCATCACATCCTGAGGTCTGGGAAAGGACTAGTAAGAACCTAGAGGATGACTGATAATTCTTAAGGGAATGTTGAAAGACTGAGATAATAAACTTCTTCTTAACGTATTCAACCTAGCCTTGGATTCTAAAAGTAAGATTTTCCTCAGAGAAAACTCAAGACAAGGGACATGTTTTACAACTACATGCTTAGTGACATAGCAAGGAAATTTTTTTGATGGAGTTTGGAAACCCTTGTCACAAGTATCCTTCTTCAGGAAAGCGATTTCCTCACCCTTATCAATATATGAGAACAACAGTGGTTGATAATATTCTTCATGGAATAAATTAAAGTGTTGAGAGGAATGCTCATCAAAATCCTCAAGGTATGACCAAAACTCATTATGATAGCATAGAGCTAGGTCACCCTTGGGTTCTTGGAAATCATCTACAACCACATCATTTCCTTGTCACCAAATGTCAAAACTAGTAGTAACCTCATATGATAGTTGTAAAGGTAACTCTTGGAAATGACCCTCAATGTCGTAAATGGGATCCCCATCATATCCAATCACATCCCATTTACATTTCCAGACATGTATAATCTCATCAATATTATAAAAAAGGTCATCACCTTATCATAACATGAAGGGCTTAAAACATCCAAGGGATCCTCTAACACTTCTTCACTTTCCAAATCATAAAATAAAGCATCATCAAAATCTTGGAAAGGGAAATAACTTATTGTGTTTACTTCTTCTTGTGCAGGAGCTTCAAGGATTTGGATAACTTCATTAAATGGAAGAGCATGCATCATTGTATCATCCTTATGATTTGTCTCTACATAGTCAACTTCATAATAAGGAGGATTTATCGTGTCCAAGGATTCCCTTTCTTCTTCCCCCTATGAGTCATAGAATAAGTTATCATCAAAAACTTGAAAAGAAAAGTGACTAACCTTATCCTCTTCTTATTGTGTAGGAGAAATAGGCTCTTGGATGGCTTCATCAGAGGGAGGAGCACACATCAATACTTCATCATCATGTTTGATATCTTCAATATCTCTCTCTTCAAGCATGTCTTCACTGTCCTCGGTAGAAGAATGAGTAAGTTCTTACTCTTCTTCATGTGATTGGAAACCCTCATTAGGATCCATCTCCTCACCCTCTTGTTGGTCGATGACTTGTTCCCTTATTTCAAATATTTAAAGGGAAACTAATCTCTCCAGACTAAGAGTATTTGGGGTACCTTTGGGGTCATCAAATTTGGTTTTTAGAGAATAGATGTGTTTTCTCTCGAAAAAAAAATGTTCATCTCAATTTGTATGGCCATGTGATAGGAATCATTGATTATTTTTGGACCCTTTTTATTGACGAGGAACCCTAAATGCACTAAGAGTGCATTTTTATAGAGGTAAACAAGGTGCTTACCTCTAGGATGATGGCTTCTAGTAATCTAATATAGCAAGTTCTCAAACCTAGTATGGAATTACTTGATAGTCTCATTATTAGTTTGTTTTATGTACTCGATTATTTTTAGTATCATTTGGATATATTCCAATTTAATACCCCATTTCTTGAGAAACGTTTGTTCTAAATGTTCCATAGATTTGATGCTAGCATTAGGGAGATCATCATACCATTTCCTATCATTTCCATGAAGAGTGGCAGAGAAAAGTTCCATTGCCAAATCTTTAACATCATTACTAATAGGGTGGAGTTGAAGGAAAGCCCAAAAATTATCCATGTGATTTTCGACTTTAACCCCATCACTACCAGTGAATCTAGGGAGCCATTTTTCATACCTCATGGGAATTAGTCGAGGGTAACCCAGAATTGTACTCATATCCAAGGGTTTAAAATTTCCTAGGTCCCATTAAGAAGCCATGTTTATCTTAATCATTAGTGGGGTCGTCAGATAATTCTTCTAGGGATCATCAAATGGAAAAGAGGGAATCACCCTCAGTGGAGTTGCAAGGTAAGATTCATAAGATAAAATTATTTGAGGGAAATGATTACCAAAAAAGTGTCGTTGAGGAATATTGACTCAGTGTTAAATGGAAGCGGCGCAAAAATGATATCACACAATTTGTACTTTCCAAAAATCCAAGGAAAGTGAAATAAATATTAGCTAAAAAGGGAGTGACCTATCATTGTCACCTTAATAGGAACCCCCTTTCTATTTAGGACTATATTAATTTACCCCAGGAGAGACATCCCTAGTGACCTGAGGGTTTGAGAAGGAAAAGGAAAAAGTATAAGAAAGTTCCCCCATGTTAGGTGCAGGCCTAGTTTGGGAGAAAATCACGATGTGGGAGAAATACAACTGGTAGGAGAAGCAACATGCAGAAAGCAGATGCATATGCACAAAAATAAGCATGTGTAAGGAAGATGCGCATGCAAGAGAGGTAGCACGTGCAAGATAGACACACATGTAGAAGAGGAAAGCATGAGAGGTGTGCATGAAAGAATACCTAGCCATGATAGTGTTAGGGTTTTGGTAAGAGAATGTAATGGCTCGTAAACTAGAAATATGTGTAAGTAGGTACCTAGGATGTCTAACTAAAAGAGGGGTTGTTGGTCGTTCAAGGAAAGAATGATTGTAAGTCTGATCTATTTTGTAAGTTGTTGAGCTGATGATAGGAAATAAGGGTGGATTTTGAGGGTTATATCATGGGCTGAGGAGACTGGTGTGATCTAGTTCGCCTCATTGTAGATCTCGACCCATAGATGGTGAATTGTAATGGGGAAGGCATTGTAGTTTTGGAAAACTATAATAAAAGAGAAGAGCATGTGAATATTTGTGGATGTATCCCAGGAGGGGTGAAGCATGGTATATCATGTGTTATGTGATTGAACATTGTGTATCTCCTTTGCTGTCAATGAATAGATGTTAGACAAATGCATGAATGATTAGTTAGATATGATATATTACATGCATGAATAAGAATGATAGGGTATTCAATATAAGATTAATGTTAAGGTAACTAATGAACATCACATATTTTAATCCAAGAGTCCCCACTCATTCCCAGGCTGAAATCACCTAAGCGTTGCAGCTACCAATAAAGCTATCTCGGGTGAGACTGTGCGGTGCACTCTGTGTACTGTGTTGCCTTCTGGTTTACCAGAGGGCCCGATAGGTTTAGAGGGGTTTTGTTGGAAACCATAGTATAACTGAACCTAGGTCAGCCCCAGAATGGTATCAAGAGTGTAAGTAAACCAACAAATGGTTTTGTTGCTGGTTGGAACAAAATGGGATTGAGTGAATGAGATCTACTGAAGAATCGAAAAATCAATGTTAGATCAGGTGAGGAAACGTTAAATTAATGAGAATATAAAATGGGATGTTTATACCATGGAAACTGACAAAGGAGTTGGTTGAAATCAAAGAAGCTCTAATTTGCGCATAAAGATAACAAAAACCCAAAGTTAACACCACACAAATATTTGGACAAGTACGTATTTAGCGACTTGCACGAAGTATTATTTTGTGATTTCCCACATGTGTTGCAGGAGTGGATATTGAGGTTGAAATATAACCACCCTAAAAATCAAATCAGACAACTAGAGTGGAATTATGTGGATATTGCATAGTTACAACAAGTTGACAATAAATTTACATGAGCAGTAGATTTCTAGTTAGACAACATTTTTGTAGGATTTATCACAAAATTCACAGTAGATACTGCAAATTCTTACAATGAAGTAGAGAAAGCGTTCCTAAAGGGACCTCGAGGTAGGTATATCAGATGGTCGTATACTTACATTAAGATGTTACTGTATAACAAAGATGTAATGATAATGACATCAGATAGCTAAACGTCCTTGTGTGCATGGGGGAAGGGGGGAAGCATTGACAAGAGATGGAGAAATGGAGGAAGAGATAGATAAAGTAAAGAAGGAGGAGGCCTTGGATACAATCATGATGGAGGAAGACCAAATCAAGAAGATCACAGAAACAGTTGGAAGAACATGTAGTGGAGCACCCTACCAATAGAAGATGAACAATAAGAAGAGATCCATAGTTGCGAGAGAAGGATTGGAAGCTGATGAAGAATAGGTAGAGGATCTTCGGGATGTGGAGAAGATTGAGGAAATCCTATGTGCGACATATGAAAAGAAGACAAGGGGTCCAAGAGTATAAAATGGAAGAAGAACTCATATCCATATCAATGTCAGTTTGGAACCCGTAAACCCATGTGTGACTAATACACCAGAGAGAACACCATCGTTTCGACAACTAAATTTTAGTGGAAGAAACATCGGAGGAAGTACATATACACATGAATCAACAACTAGGGGAGCCACTTCATGAAGCATTAGTCAAGGATATACACCATGCAAAGGTAGTAGTTCAACATTCAGGATGGCAGGAAATGATCCCACCATCAAGTTATCAGAATTCAAGGGAGAGGCATCAGAGGACCCTGAGAACAACTAGAACAATTGTGGATATCAAGAAGTTGTTGATAAATGAATTCCAGAAGCCTAGCTCAGAGGATTGGTACATGAATGAGATGATAGATATCAGACAGAAACTAGGGGAATCTATCTGCAAGATTGACTAGAGATTCAAACGATTGAAGGTAAAGTTTAATTATGTCATGAAATATATGCAGCATAGACACCTATTTGTAAATTTACTGCTACCACACTTGAAATTCCCTTTGAGACAACAAAAGTTTCAAACATAGGCAGAGGATCTGGAGGAAGCCTCACAACTAGAAGAGAACCAATATCAGAAAACATATCCAACAATAGAGGAGCTGAAGGAGGATCTAAAGAATTTAACATTTAAACTAAACCAGAACATGAGTAAGGACAAATGAGAAGTTTTTTAGTGTACCACATGTAGGATAAAAGGACATCACAAGAACGAATGCCCAATATTCGTGCATTACATGGAAACAGGATTTCCAAACCCTTTTCCATTAGGAGGACTATGGTGTGAGATCTGTAAGAAACATGGGAATGATCAATATCATTGTCCAATGATGTAGAAATACCAAACAATGCCTAAGATTTTATATTGCAACTTTTGCAAGTCAGTAGGCCATGATGACAAATATTGTAGGACAATGTATTTGATGATAGAAAGAACATCGTCACCTATAGTGTGTAGGAGGAAATGATCGCAGGTAAATTTGCACCACATTTTAACCAAGTACCATCCCCATATAACACCGCGTAGCCATAGTACAATACTGTGCAAACACAATATAATCCTGCACAGTACAACTACATACCTGAGTACAACACACGGTGAGGAGATTGATTTGGATACAAAGGTGGAGGTCGAGGTAGAGGAGGTTTTCGAAGAAGTAGAGGACCATTGGAATGCCATAATTTTTAGCAACCAAGACATTATGCAATAAAATTCCCACTTCCACCTACAACATCTATATATTGTCCTGCATCAGATCATGACACAAAATATTGTCTGACACTATTGGGGAAGATCCAGGAAAAGAGAAATCAGAACAAACAGAATGTTCAATGGATTTATTCATAAGAAAGGGACGATGGAATAAATATCAACATATTTACGCGCAAAGGATCTAAGATAGGAGATGATGCAATAAGACAAAATCCAGCACAACACCAATGGGTGAAGAATAATTTTGAACCACAGAAGCAATTTGATGTGTAGAATGAAAAGGAGATTTTCAAGCAAGCCAAAAAAGAATTCTTGAATTCATACATTGCATCTACATCAGCTACGAAACATACTCAGGATGTACCAATGTATGAGATGCCTCCATCACTTGATCAAACTAATGAAGCACATCCCCTAGGACAAGTAAGTACAATAAAGGATTTTATGAAATCATGTGTTAAACTATTAAATGATCCATCATATGTTAAAATGTTACAAAATATGTAACACATACGTAGAGGGAAAGCTAGATCAAAAAGAAGTTAACGATCTGCATGCAAGTAAGAGAAAAAACAGAGAATTCAGACTGAATGCCAACATTGGATATTTCAACATGGGGGATATTATACTGGATTTAGGCTCTGAAGTAATTGTGCTACCCAAGAAGACGTTTTAATGTATGGGAGATCCCACATTAGGATATTCACTTGTTTAGTTGAAACTATAAAATCAACATAGGGTTCTTCTAATTGGAAGGCTAAAGGGTGTGACAGTAGATATGGATGAAGTGCGCACGAAAGCCAATTTTGATGTAATAGAAATAGAGGATGGCACAAAACATTACCCAACATTGCTTGTATTGGATTAGGAGTTTGACAACCAGGCCATAATCAATTTGAAGACAAGTAAGATGGCATTCTAGTCAGGAGATTACATATTCGTTGCACCACTAGACCCATCAGAATGAGAAAGGTTTGTAGAACCCACTTGATTATATCTAGATGAAATCAATGAGATGTACAGAACCACCACGTGAGAAGAATATTATGTAAATTCAACTGCATATGGAGCGCTCAACTAGAGAAGTATCACATCATGCATGTCAAACATAGATACAAGGTTGGAGAATTGGAAGCAAATATTACATGAAGTATCCACAAGAAGGTGCGCAAGAATAGACCACACAGTAACATGGGTAGGTACATAGATAAGAGAACCTCCCAGTTTTCATGGGGTGAATGACTTAGAAGAATTCCTAATCAAATAAAAATATGAAGTGTTAGAGAATGATATACTCTTAGCTATGGACATATCGCTAAAGGAAACACTTGAAAGATGGTGGGGTGCGCATAAAGAGACAATCAAGTATTGGTACCAATGTAAGTGATTCCTGCGCATCAGATTTGGTGCAGGAAAGGGAAACAATCGACTGCAGAGATATGATGGAAAGGGGACATGTTGTGGGGTATTCTACCCTACGGACTAACAAGCTAGGGCTTTAAACTTGTACGCAGATCATGACCCTTCAAGAATAACTTTTAACCTCCTACCCAAACCTATAACCCTTTTTCTTAGGCAAACATGGGAAGAATCAACTAACCTTTTTATCGACGGTTGAAGTAGATCCTCCGTTGAGATTTTATCTCCTTGCTGCTACTTCTCCTTCCACAAATCGATCCTACAATTAAGACAAGACTACGCATGCATGCTACTAATATACTACAGGGTTAGAGATTAAACACAAATCAAATAACATAGATAAGACTCATGTATTTGGGACGGGAAAAGCATCTTTTTCATTAATCTCAATAGGAACCAACTTACAATGATTTCTGAGACTGGCCACCATTCCTCGATCCTGATCCTGGGCTCCTCATCTTATTTTGTCCTCCAACTATTGTTGCTTGAATTCCTCCTAAAGCTTGAGGCAAGGCTAAAGGGTTGGGACAAAACGGACTTGGAAATTTGGCAGAGTTTCTTTGCTATGATTTTTCCTCTTTTGAATAGTACCCCTACCCCTCCTTTTATAGGCTAGAAGGAGCTAGGGTTTTAGGCGAACTCTCGGCCATGCATGGATGGGAGTTCCAGTTAACTGGAAAAAAGCTCTTCGTCCCAGCGGAAACTTTCCTGATTTTTTCTTTGTTAGGTAAACGCGGGCTGTAGTGGGCCAGCCAACGTTCACACGCATGCTGCAGAAGGCCTGCCAGCGTCCCAATGCGCCCAATGTTAGGTTAGGGCGCGGGTTACTTGATTTAGGAGGTTTTTGAAGAGTCTGTTCAGCATGGATTTGGTTAGGAAAGGCAATGAGTAGGCCTGATGCCAGGTAAGCAGGGATAGTGCAATTTAGGGTTATAACAGATGCCCCCTAATGTCTGAGGTCAGAAGAGCATCTGATGGCCGAAATACATTACCAATTCTTTACCAATATGTACTGATATGCTGAATGAGTGAGCCCAGGAATCAGGAATCGGGAAGTGTCGTCTGCAAAAAATATCAAATGTCTCACTGAGGCGGGCATACCCATGCTCGGGATAAATCAGAACCATGGCTACCAATCGAATACACTGTAGATCCATGTCAAATAACTATAAAGAGTAGCCGCGAACAATACACAACGGAGCTACATCTCGAAACCAGAAAGATATACATAGGAAGTATCCATCTCTCAGAACCTGTCTTGGCCTGATGATTGTACTTCAGAGCTCGAGCAACAACTTCAAAACCTTCACGACTCGGGTAGGAGTGTAATATGAGTGTACGACTGCACTACCCAGAGTTCTTTGATGGCTCGTCGGTTACGGGCTTGATAATATTGATGATCGGGCTGAAGGCTTCAGTGATTTCAAACAAAGACTTGATTGGACGTTCAGGATGGCTGGGTATGCGGACAAGAGACATATTTTCAGAGTGGCCGACTCAGGTTAACTAATCAAACTTCCCTTGGACAATAGCACGACAAGTGATAAGACTCAGGCAACATATCTGTTAATCATAAGTCTACGAAGCAGGAGGCAACGCAAACTCTCCATATGTTTGGAAGAGTAACCAAACGGTGGAGGAAACCACTCAATATAGTGAGCAAGGCTACCTAAGGTCATACTAAATCCCAAAGTCTGATGAATCAAACAGACAAATGTGCTTTATCCAAGGGCGACTCATAATGATGCCAATAAAGAAAATACTCTTTCCATCCTCTTTTTGGGGTATATTTGATTTTTTTTTGTTCTTTTTGATGATTTTAAAAAGAATAAATGAATATTACGTTACAGTGGAGGAACGAGCATAGAAAACATACAAGCTCAAGGCACAAGGACAAGACTGATGTTCTAGGAAATGATACTCGGGAAAAATCCTCCAGTGGCCAAAGGCGTTAAAATGCAAAAGCAAACTGTTACTAGGTTGATGGGTAAAGGATGCAAATGCGTTTGATAGAACACACAATGGTAACGTCCTTCGATGTAAGTTTAACGAGCCCGGAGAAGGGAAGCTCGGTGATTTTTCATGTTTAGAGAGTCTGAAAAAACATAAAAGGAAACTCCGTTGGGGTACCTTTTTCGTCAATAGTCTAGTCAGTTCGAAAAAGGGGTAAACTAGCACCGACTAGACGTCAATTCAAGACCATTTTAACGAGTGTGACAAGGACAAGATCACTCGGCGATTTTTTTAATTTTAAGGAGTCTGAAAAAAGCTTAACTATGGACTCCGTCAGGAATGTTCTTCTGGACCGTTTAACGAGTGTGAAAGAATAAGGTCACTCGACAATCTTTTCAACTTTAGGGAGTCTGAAAAGAGCTTAACTATGGACTCCGGGGGGGTTCTTTTTCGTAAATTTAGTCCCTCAGGCCCGAAAAAGGAATAAAATTATACCTGAGGATACTCTTCTAAAGAATGGAAATTCAATATAGCGCTCCTTTGTTTGTACAGTTGACCGTCCAGACCGAAAAAGGGGTAAACTACCGCCGGAGAGACGTGACTTCAAATTTCAGTTTAACGAGCATGAAGGGTCACAAGATCGCTCGACAATCTTTTCATGTTTAGAGGGTCTGAAAAGGGATTAAAAGGAGACCCGTTATGTTTTTGGGAGTCTGGAGGGTAAGAGAAAGAGTGAAAAAGACCCATGCAAATGAGGCTCAAAAAATCCTCTTTAGGAAAGACTATATGGACTCCCGAGCCTACTATGTTGTGAGAAACGACATGGACACCATAATGCAACCAGGAACTACCTAGGGCATCCATGTTTTGGTAAGCTCTACCATCCAGTTGCGACACTTCTAGAGAAGAAATGATGGTTCCGTGTGACAAACGGATGGGGTCGATCCTATATTGTAAAAAAAAAAGGCAACGAGATGCAACGGTGGGGATGAAATCCTACCCTATATGCTCAGGTTGATTTTTGAAAAAAAAGTTATGGACCGCCCTTATGTGTATTTTTTTTTTTTTTTTCTGAAACTCAATGAAAAGTGTCCCAATACCTGATCAGATCCCTTCCGTATAACTCTGGAACCACCCAAAATGGTTTTTGGTATAAAGAAACTGATAAAAGGGGCCAAAAGGGTGACAAAAAGAGGCCAAAAAGTCTATAAATAGAAGCTGGCAGCTCATTATCACCATTGCTGATTTGGAAATTG
>ML782853.1:126394-142694 GCA_009831015.1 Picea engelmannii | reverse complement strand
CGAGTCATTGTTTCACCCAACGTCTTCTCGATCTGTAGAGGAAGAGATGGGATCTCGGCTTCTTTTCCCTTCTCAGAGGCGCTTGGTTTGCTATAATCGTGAGCTCTAGTCGCTATGAAAGCGTCACTTTTCATCATATATACATTCGCAGAAGATGAACCGTTTGGGGGAGGGCAGTTTTCGTGGTTGCCCCCCTACGTACTTGCAGAGGCTTGAGTTAAATTTTGCCCATGCTGAAAGGGATTAGTCAACACAGCTTGTTGTTGCTGCATGACAAACTTCTGGGCCTCTGCAAGTCGAGGGCATAAATGGGTTGGGTGGTCTTCCACACAAAGGTTGCACGGATACCTCGCCTTCCTTTTTTTAGTAGTGCCCTCGCCAGCATTGTCGGTTTGTTTCTTATCCCCCTTACTCTTCTTGCGTTGTTTTTTCTTTCCTTCAGGCTGTTGGTTGGCCTTTGGGTTAGTCGTCTGTACAGAGTGTACTTCCGACATTTAAGTAGGAGGAGCAGCCAAAGCAGGAGTCTGGCTGGCCGCCGAGTGTTGTATAGATAACTGTTGCAATTGTTTAGTCAATTGCTCAGCGGGCTTGGTTTGTGCCGAACCAACTATACCGTCAGCATATGGTCTGACTCTCTGTCTGGTTTTTTCCAAAATCGATCGTGGTGCATCCGGCAGGATGGTGTACAATAGACCAGACTAAGAATAGATAAGCTCAAACGGTTGAGCCCTCACGATGGTCTCTTCCTCGGAGAAGACCCCTGAAGTTGCGACGTCTTTGGATAACTGCGGAACTAAAGACTTAAGGAACCACTCAAGCAGGAATGTTGGTGGGACAGGTACCTTGATAAGACTCTTTCGGCGTCGCCACTCTCGAATATGATCTGAGATATGGTCCGCTGATGTCTGCTCGAAATTGGCTAGCAACTCTGTGCCGACGTCGTATCTCACAGGTAACTGGAAATGGTTAAGGAAAGCCATAGCCAGTTCGCCAAAAAAGGAATATCGTGAACGATCAAGATCTATGTACCATTTCGCGACACTCCCAATAAGAGTGCATTGAAACAATCGCAACTGGATGGAGTCATCTTTCAGTGAGTTAGATGAGCACCATAAGTGGAAAGTGGTCACGTGATCACCTGGATCTTCATTAGGCTTGGCCTCAAACTTTGGGATGTCCGAAGGCAACTTCGTCGGCATAGGAGGCCAACGTGGATCGTGACAGATAGGATCATTCAACAACTTTGTTAAATCTGGCAAGTGTAACATCGCCAAGAAAGGTAGTTTAGGCTGTTGCTGATAGCTAGGATAAAAGGGTCCTGGGGTTTGACTGGCACCAGGTTGCCAGGAAAAGTTTTGTTGCTGGCCAGGGTTTTGGTAGAAACCATTGCCTTGACCAGCGTAAGGGTTTTGCATTTGAGGAGACATCGTTTTCTGATTCCCCATGAAGGACATAGGATGTTGGGCGTTCATCGTATTTGAGGGACTTTGGGAAGGATTCCCCCATGCCGGTCCTGTGGGGAGAGGCATAGAGGCCTATCCGGGGTTCCATTGGTTGTGGAAAGAATTTACCCAGAACGACATTCCAGATGAAGGAACGGATCCTTGTCCTGAGTTCCAAGGTCCTGGTATATGTGCCCCCAGCGTAGGAATATTACCCTGTGTCGGCGTAGACTGTCCAAAAATGGGTGTGCCCCCCGATGGGAAAGCAGTGGATGCGAAGGTGTTATTACCAAACGTCCCGTTCCATATGAACGACGACGAACCTACCGGCAGAGTTTGCATAGGTGTTCCTTGACTCCCGACTCCAAGTAGACTCGTGTGTGTAGGCTGCCCGGCGGACTGCTGATGCAATCCACTAAGCGAAGGGGACGAAGGAGGTATATGACCCCCAGCGTAAGGAAAATCATTGAAAGGGACATGAATGCCCCCAAGTTGACCTTGCAGAGGAGCGTTAGAGCTCCCTGCCCCCAGACCCAAAGTCTGTGAAATGGAAGAAGTGAGTGCAAGACTTGTTCCTGAACTAGGCATACAGTATGAAAATGGAGGGTCAGTCGCACTAGGTGTGTAAGGAGGTGTGGCCGCTGTGATAGATGGTGTCGGACCACTGTGCGACGTAGTTGCGGCCGAGACCATGGTGGCCCAGACTGTCGACAAAGGCAAGTTAGGAGAAGCTTCTCCTGTGGTAGCAACAATGATGGGAATGGAAGAATTCCCAGAGGAAGTGATTTGTTCCATAACTGGGTTAGGCGCTGATAGGCGTTCGTAAAATTGAATTGGCACGATAATGTCTGGCCAAGAATCAACATTTGAGGTTTCAACCAATCCAAGATTGGTGGTCGATTCCTCGGGGGGTTGTTCGGGATCGAAAGCCCCGGTTGCTTCGAAAGACCTTTGATAGTCTAACTTCCACCTCAGTGGTGGCGGGGGTGGCTCCAGTATAACCGGAGGGAGGCCCAGAAGCCTTCGTGACCGGCGAAGCTCTGAATCCTCCACTGTGTGAGAAGATTCATGACACGCTAAGGTATTCTACATGAACAAACAGTAACACGCACTACAAGAAAACCCCTAGAAGATAAATCAAGCAAGCACTATATTAGTAGGAAGAACAGTTACAACAACCAACACTAGAGTACCTTACCGGTGCAAGTGAAACTCATATACGGAAGCACCCTCCGAGTCTACTCTGCAAAGCGTTGGTCCGATGTCCATCCTAGGTACCGCGGTATACCCCCGCAGTCACCTGTGTATGTCCCTAGAAAGGATTGGCAACTAGTTTGCCAGCACGTGAACAACTATCAGGCGGGTACAGTCGGCAGTCGGGTAGACCACAATGAGCAGGGTATCAAGCCCGAAACCTGTCAAGGGTATCGAGAGCAAGTGTTCCGGAAGACGAATGAGGACCTCGAACGGATTCGAGACCCAAGAAGCTCCGTGGAAAATGCTAACAACAAAATCCCTTAACATATCCTCTATATTTGTTCTCCACAACGCTCGGTCCAGCTTTGGAGGGGTTATCTCCGCTGCCTTTCCTTACGCGCCCTCGTGTTTAGCCCTTGTGTTAGAGGGGGGTCCTGAATAACTTTCCGTAACTGGACTTCTACACTCCCTATTGACAGACTCCAATGTTTGGTTTGGGTGGCCTTGGAGAATTTACTCTCCAACCTATTCCAAGGCCCTATTCTTAAGCTAGTGTATGAACCCTACAAACAGAAAAGTCTACTTGATTTTATTTAGCGTTGCTTTTAATGGGATTTTTAAATCTCAAGGTGCGGAAGTGAAACTGGTGGTGTGAAAAAAGACTCAAAGCAAAAATGAACAAAACTACTTGGAAACAAAAACTTTTGATAAAATGCAAAACCAACAATTTTTCAATGAAAGACTTCTTTTCTTTTCGAAATTACTAAGATTTTATGCAGTAAATATGAAGGATTTTCACTCAGATCTGCGAGCTACTTATACTTCACATGCACTGCAAAAACTTATGCAAAACAGATTTCTTTCCTAGCTACTGATGCAACAACACAATCCTCAAACCAAGAAGAAAATGAAACAGGAAATTGTTTTTTATTTCGTTGTAAAATAACATAACAAGGAAAAATAATGACAAGAACAAAACCGAGAGAAAAAGAAAAATTTGGCTTAAAGCGCAGATCGCAACCAGAATCAGAGCACAAAATGCGAAAAAACCAATCAAGATAGCACCGATTCTAACACTTGCCTAAAAACCATAAAACAAATATTTTTTCTCTTTTGTCTTTTCTATCAAAAAATCTAATAACAAACACAAGCTACGGGGGAAATTCCCTAACCTGCTGACTGTGCAGCTCCAGACTCTAGACCCCTGAGAGGAGCTCTTCTCACCACAGGAGGGAATGACTGCCCCATCCAAGCTAAAAATCTGCCAATCAAGCTCGCGACTGTCACCAAGACAGCACGCGTGCAAACGCGTGCTGAGCTTCTACAGAGCGCGGGTACCCGCGGGCTAGACTTAAACAGGCCACGGGTCTGTATAAAAACTAAGATAAAATCACACACAGACAGTCTAGTCCTGAAAAAGGCTTCTGGTATTGACAACCAGAGTCTCTAAAAGGCTTATATGCTATCACTTTAACAGAAAAGCAAGATTTGAAAAAAAGAAAAACAACACAGCAAGACAGACTGAAACACAAGACAATAAACCAATCAAGACCCATACAGGATCCAGAAAGCCCCCTGAGAAGATAAACTTTTGACAGGGAAGAGGAGACTGCCTCTCGAGCTTCCTGAAAACTACAGGCTACTGAAACTACTGCAGCACGCGGGAAAACACGTGTTGTAGAAAGTTAGGGCGCGGGCACACGCGTGCAAGCCTTCTGCAAGTCGCGTGTACCTCTGTGTGTCCTGAGAATGAATGTCAAGCGTCCATCAAGAAAAACTGGTATTGATAACCAGGTTGCCTGCTAGCATTGACCTAATAGAAAACAAAAAATAAACAAAGAAACAGAGACTGAAATTCTTTGAACTACCCAAAAGATCTTTAACCAAATCCAGAAACCCTAAGAGTAAAACTATCCCCAGTGGAGTCGCCAATTCTGTTGTGGGGTATTCTACCCTACGGACTAACAAGCTAGGGCTTTAAACTTGTACGTAGATCATGACCCTTCAAGAATAACTTTTAACCTCCTACCCAAACCTATAACCCTTTTTCTTAGGCAAACATGGGAAGAATCAACTAACCTTTTTATCGACGGTTGAAGTAGATCCTCCATTGAGCTTTTATCTCCTTTCTGCTACTGCTCCTTCCACAAAGCGATCCTGCAATTAAGACAAGACTACGCATGCATTCTACTAATATACTAGAGGGTTAGAGATTAAACACAAATCAAATAACATAGATAAGACTCATGTATTTGGGACGGGAAAAACATATTTTTCATTAATCTCAATATGAACCAACTTACAATGATTTCTGAGACTGGCCACCGTTCCTCGATCTTGATCCTGGGCTCCTCCTCTTCTTTTTTCCTCCAATTGTTGTTGCTTGAATTCCTCCTAAAGCTTGAGGCAAGGCTAAAGGGTTGGGACAAAACGGACTTGGCAATTTGGCAGAGATTCTTTGCTATGATTTTTCCTCTTTTGAATAGTACCCCTACCCCTCCTTTTATAGGCTAGAAGGAGCTAGGTTTTTAGGCGAACTCTCGGCCATGCATGGCTAGGAGTTCTAGTTAACTGACAAAAATCTCTTCGTCCTGGCGGAAACTTTCTTGATTTTTGCTTTGTTAGGTAAACGCGGGCTGTAGTGGGCCAACCAGCATTCACACGCATGCTGCAGAAGGCCTGCTAGCGTCCCAACGCGCCCAGTGTTAGGTTAGGGAACGGGTTACTTGATTTAGGAGGTTTTTGAAGAGTCTGTTCAGCATGGCTTTGGTAAGGAAAGGAAATGAGTAGGCCTGATGCTAGGTAAGCAGGGATAGTGAAATTTAGGGTTATAACAGGACACTAGCAGAACACTTGGAGAAGTGAAAACACTATGGAAAATGACACCACCAGAAGAATGGTCTCATCACTTTATTCACACATCTGAAGGAATTCCAACAAACTGGTATGTAGACCAAGAATTGCGCAGAGGCACTGTAGAATGGACAACATTACAAAAGAATTTTATAGTCATTTTCTGATTTGAGCATGAGAACCCCAACATGGATTCAATGCTCAAACAAATTAGAGGGGTAATATTCATTCAAGAACCAGAGGTTGAACTTATAATAGAGTACCAACAACAGAATATACAGAGAGTGAAAGAACTATTGTCATGCTACCATGTGCAGGAACAAGCACCAGATGAAGATGACCCACACAACATTCAAATTACAAAAAATTAAGGAGAACGAGAGGTGGAAGGTCCATCTATAGCATCATAAGAATTTATCATGCCAATAATGGTGAATAAAGTAAATATTGGGATAAATGACAATCCCAAAATGGCTAGCATTGGAGATTATTGGGATGAATAGACAGTAAATAGAATAACTGAGTTGTTGCGCGAGTACAATTACCTATTCCCAACAACCTTTGCAAATATGAAAGGCATAGCAAGAGATATAGGAGAGATGAAGATACCTATCAAACCTGAGGCTATATCAATCAGATAGAGACCTTATAGACTTAACCCAATCTATAACTAGAAATTCAAATCCAAAATTGACAGAATGTTGGAAGATGGAATCGTAGAACCAGTAGAAGAATCATAATGGATAAGCTCTATGGTAGTCTAGGAGAAGAATGCAAAGCCAAGTGGAAGAGTGATAGAGTGTGAATTTTACCTATCCTTTGTTGGTTTGGAATACTAAAAGTCAGATTTCTTCACCATGTCACCACTAAGGGTTGGAGCGTCGAGTAGAACTGAATGAAGCACACAGAGTAGCACTCGGTGGCCTCAAACATGAAAAAAAAATATTTCTATACTGGTGACTATGGAATAAGTCCACACATCAGAGTATAAGCAGACCAAATTGCATGTGGAAGAGGAGAAGGAACCCACATAGGAACCTGAGGAACTAGAAGAGGACACCAAACGAACAAAATCTGGCGCCTCCAAGGGAAAAGGGTTGCAGCAAGTAGATTCGTCCATGGATTCCATGTAGCATGGCCTAGATCCATAACCAAATCATGAAACAGAGAAAGAGGTCATACCAGAGGGTGGGGTATCATCCCCACAAGGGAAACAAAGGTGAGAGTAGAAAGTAGTGCATAGGGTGTACAATGTACATAGGTAGAACTAGGTATAGTGATGTCAAAAATTCCCAATCAAGTGAAGACCAGGGATAACATGGTAGGAGGATTAGATAGCCTTAAATACTTCGACCATAATGTCTCTGACACTACAAAGTTCCCATATTTGGTAGCATAGATATACCTAGAGAGTAGGGGAGACGACCCATCAGGTGCACCACTGCTGGAGCCTGCACAATGGATCATGGGACTGTACAACACCGACATCATGAACTTATTAGAAATACCACACTTCGGGAGAAAGAAACACATAAAGGCATCTGTTAAATAGTTGTTAGTGAGGGTGCATAGAGGCATCTTATGGATGGATAGTCCAGTTTCGATCAACGTTGACCTCATCGCAGAGATTACAGGGATACCCATAAATGGGGAGAATCCAGAGCAATACCTAGAAGACAAGACTAAGGCGAAATACATCTCATATGAGATCAAAGAAAAGTATGGTGCAGGGAGGGGTAACAAAGGTATCAGGATCAGGGACATCAATGATCCTATGACACGATTTGCAACCATATTGATCGGTTTCAAATTAATGTGAAAGTGTTGAAAACAAGAAGTGTCTGCAGGAGTAGTAGCATTCATAGAGAAGTGCCCGAAGGGGAGATCGATGAGTTGGGCCCCTTACCTACTGATCTCTTTCCTTTAAGACTACAAGGACACGCAATATTGGGGCTTTGTGTTCCACCACTCATGGTTACTCATCCTCATTTCACTTATAGGGTGGCACGAACCTACATACACGATGTTCCTTCTTAGGATAGGAAACTTTGGCGTAGCACGCTACACATCACTGTGAATCACACCAGATCCCAAGGTAAACAAATTCAAGGATGACATGTTCTCTCAGTACTTAAAAGAGATCCAGAACAACTTGGAGGATACATGGAGGATCTCACCAGAAAATGTCCAAGAGTATGGACATATAGCAAATTTATGGGCATCACGTCACATCATGTGGATGCAGGTAAAGAAGGATCCAACTAAGGACTGGTTGTAGTTGAAGTACTATGTGATGACACAAGGAATACACATGGAGGTCCAAGAGTGGCCGAAGGAGTGGAAAGTTCTAGATATTCCAAGAGTAATGTTGGTAGTATAAATCCAGACGCAGGGTAGCACAATCCCCATGCAGCAGATAGGTAGGAATGGAGCTAGATAGAAAAATAAAAAAATGATAGGTATAGTAGGGGAAAGGATCTCAATTTGAAAGAAAACTAGGAAACAAAAGAACTCATAGTGTGGTCCTACACAGGGTCCACCGGACATAGAGCAGGCACTGAGAGGACTGACAGGATAGGTGAGTGAAGAAGAAATGAAAATGGAGGCACAAGAGGTAGCCATGGATGAAGAAGTTGGGAAAGATACCAGCATGGTTACACAAATTCCAGAAGTATATGAATAACTAGAGGCCCAAAGAAAGAGAACAGGGGAGAAACCAAGTGGTTCTAGAAAGAAGGAAAAGGCCCACAAAAATCCTATGGAAACATCATTGATGCAGGATGACATGGATTTGATAGCCATGAAAATAGAGGATTGGTTGTCAAACGTGTGGGAGAATGTCGAAAACCACCGAGCTTCAATTTTGGAGAAAATCCAAGAGGTGAAAACTGCGTTAGAGCAGTTAAAGGTCAAAACAAAGAAGCAACAACAAAATACAACAACACAAGTAAAAGAAGGGATATCAATGGGCGAGACAGTGCAGATAACGGTGCAGGGGAGTGTAAATTTTTGGATTACTCCGAACATGTTGTTCATGGATGAGGAGACAACATAGAGGCCGTTGAGAGAGATTGAGATGATGGACTTGGCATTTCCCAAGATTCCAACTAAAGCATTGTATAAATTACAGATGAGCGTCGCACAGGAGATTCAGTCCAGAGCAAGGATGGATGCAACGAACATACAATTGGTGCAAGACGACAACACCTCACTAAAGGAGTCACTTAGCTAGGAAGGGAAGGAGAGAAAGATACCAAAAAAAATAGTGGAGGAGATGGAGAGACGGATGAGTGGATTATTTCAAGCCATCCCCGATAATGCAGAATCCAAAGAAGCATCTTCTGAAGAAAATATGACGAAAATATCACAGGTCATGACGCAATATAAAGAGTAGATCAAGGAACTGGAGTAGCATGCAGTACCTATGACTCCCATAATAGTCTGAGTGCAAATAGATCAAGACGCAAAAAAAAAAGTAAAAAAAATTGTGTAGAACATACATATAGTGGCGGAACAGTTGGAAAAGAGAGACCAACTATGGACACAACTATTAGAGGATGGGAGCCTACAAGAGATGCAAGGAAAGGAAGATAAATTGCACAAAACAATGGAATATGTCAAGAAGAGACAAAGGAAAATGTCCCTTCCAGAGAAGATCAATACTGCCAAGAAATGAAGAAGCTTCAAGCAGAAGGAAAATCGGTGTAGACATAGAAGATCGCACGACAGGATCAGTTGGAACCCCTATAAGAAAACATAGAATAGTTGGTCATGGAAATTGACGTAGCGAAAGTGCACCTAGAATAGATAGGCTTGGAGGGGGGTGATATCTTATGACCACCATTCACTGCGCAAGTGGTCAAATCCATGTTAGAAAAGAGAAGCCACACTCAGGAGTAGTGCCAACGGATAATAGATATGTGTGAAGAGTTGGAAAAAATAGTGACAAACACTGGAGTTAGGCAGTGACTAGAGACAATTCACAATGTCAGTGTTGGGGGCTTGTTAGGTGTAGGACTATTTTGAAATAAAATCACGATGTGGGAGAAACATAGCTGGTAGGAAAAGAGGCATGCAGAAATAAGATGTACATGCAGGAAAAGAAACATGTGTAAGGAAAATGTGCATGCAGGAGAAGAAACACATGCAAGAAAGACATGCATGAAGAAGAGGAAAGCATGTGAGGTGTGAATGAAATAATACCTAGCCATGATAGGGTTGGGGTTTTGGTAAGATAATTTAATGGTTGGTAAGCCAAAAATATGTATAAGTAGGTACCTAGGAGGTCTACATAAAAGAGGGGTTGTTGTTTGTTCGAGGAAATAATGAATGTAAGTTTGATCTATTTTTTAAGTTGTTGAGCTGAGAAAAGGAAATAAGGGTGGATTTTGAGGGTTAGATGACAAGATGAGGAGCCTGGTGTGATCTAGTCCACCTCATTGTAGATCTCGACCCACTGATGGGGAATTTTAATGCACAAGGCGCTGTAGTTTTCAAAACACTATAATAAAAGAGCAGAACGACCAAATATTTTTGGACGTAGCCCAAGAGAAGTGAACCATGGTTGATCATGTGTTATGTGATTGAATATTGTGTATCTCCTTTAATTTCAATGAATAGATGTTAGACAAATGCGTGAATGATTAGTTAGATCTGTTATTTTACATGCATCAATAAGAATGACAGGGTATTCAATATAAGTTGAATGTTAAGGTAACTAATGAATATCACAAAGTTTAATACAAGAGTCCCCACTCATTCCTAGGCTACAAGCACCTGACCGTTGAAGCCAACAATAGAACTATCTCAGGTGATACTGCGCAGTGCACTCTGTGTATTGTGTTGCCTTATGGTTTACCAGAGGGGACGATATTTTTCGAGGGGTTTTGTGGAAAACCATAGTAGACCTGAACCTTGCTCAAACCCATAATCGTAGCAAGAGTGTAAGTAAACCAACACCTCCATCTCATAGGTCACTCAATTTCAAAGGGTTCTTTTATGTCTTATAGAGATGAAGAAAATGAATAAACGTTTGTACTTGCCCAGAACAAGACAAGAAAATAGAAAAATGGCACTTTCCAAGTACCAAAATGATATCAATGCTTCATAAGACAATGAACTCTTAAAAAATATACTATCTTATATAAAATTGCAGTAGTACAACAATTTACAACATCAATGAAAAAATTGTAACAACCACAATAATTATGCTTCAAAATGTTTGAGAAAAGACTAGAAAAAGTATCTTTAACTAGGAAAATTGATATTAGATAGTCACAAGCAAATTTAGAAATTTCTAGCTAGCAATATGTGTCAGTTTTGAGGTCAATTTGTTGTTTTTATATGGTTGTAGCAATGTTTTTCAACAACATAAATTTGGTTAGTGAATTAGGTTAATCTATTGTTAGTAGGAGTTAGTGGATGTTCCTGTTGATTAAGGTTAGTTGTCATTGATGTCAACCCTTGAAGAAAGCCTCGTAGCACAAAGGTTTGGGTAATGGACCCAATATTGTTTGATGTAAATATTACTCATTATTGTTTTGTCATGGTTGATAAGAAGTAAATATGGATGAACTCCAAAATGGTCCCCTTATGGTGAAAGCCCTCATGGGAAGACGCTTTGTGGAGTAAGAGAAACCATGCTTAATTGTGGAATAATAAGATGAAGGAAAGTGAATTTGTCAGGGAAACTATCTTATATGTATAGTGCTTTTCATTTCATTTCCAGTGGTATGTGGAACGTCACATAATTCCTCACGGTTAGAGAGTTATGGCCATGAGAAGTTGGAGACCCCAGGTTTGGGTAATGGACCCAAGTTTGCTTGATGGGTAATGGTATGAGTTATGATATATTTTCATATAATTCTATTCTATATGGATAGTACATGTCATTCCATTTCTGGTGGTATGTATAACGTCACATAACTCCTCATGGTTTGAAATTTATGGCCTTACGAAGTTGGAGGACCCTCATATGTCATCTAGAAGCCCCAAAAGGTCAAAGTATTCAAAGTGGTTTAAGAGATTTTAAAAGGGAAATAATAAAGTGAAGTGATGAGTATATTATAATTCAAAGTGAATACAAAATAAATTATTTCAATAATAAATTTAATGGAGAAATTAGAAGTGGACCGAACCCTAAAATAAGGAAAGTGGCCCAAGTGACCTAGAAGATGTTTTTAAGGAAGCTACTTGGAGAGTATAAATAAGAGGCAAGGCTCTCTCATTTGAATCACACTGGGCATATTGAATATCTATAGGTTTCTGAGGTAACCAAATGATATCTAAGCCGAAATTTTGAGGAAAGTGAAGAAAAGAAGGCCGAAATGCAAGGAAGGATAAATTCTTTTGATGGTGCTTTCTAAGGTATGTTATTTTCAGGTCATCTCACCATTTTCTATATAACTCTTTTTATATAATGATTCAGATCCTGAAGTTTCTATTCAAGTGCGAAAATGTATCCAAGTATCTGTGGTTAAAAATTCAGCATGTGGGTCGTTGTATTTTGGGAGTTACACTCTGTGGAAAATAGGGTTTGTGCCTAGTCCTGAAACTAGTCAAAATCAGGTGTTTCAGGTAAAAACGTCATAACTTCTTCATCACACATCCAAATTAAGTGAGACAATTGTTTTTGGTTAGGGTACAGTATTTAGTATTCTTTGTAACATTTTCAGATCATTTCATCAAATAGTTTTTGCAGGGAAAGCTCTACAAGGTCACTCTCTAGAATAATCTAGAATTCAGCAAGGTATGCCATTTTTTCTATAACTCCTTTTCTGAGAGGTTACAAGTAGTGTCACTTGGAGGAATTTCATAAAACACACTAAAGAAAATTGTGTATTATTTTTATATCTTTATAAATTATGGGTTCAAAGTTATGATTACTTCAAGTTAGGGTTGTTGACTAATCCAAAACTAGGCATGTGAGACTAAAGAAAAGTTTGATGAAAATGTTAGTCTCTTGTTTTTAAAGTTAAGGAAGGTTTGTAGGAATGTGATAATATACACCAGGTCTATTATAGAGATACAAATCAGATTTTGATGATGAAATTGATGAGGTCTTTTGGTTTTGGTACATGTTGAGTACATGGTTGAGACAAGTTGTTGATGAGTTGGCGTGCATACATGAGGTGTATAGTTGATGATGTTGGTACATATTGATGAGTCATAGTTTATGAGTAGTTAACACATGATTGGAACATACTTGGTACATGGTTGAATTCACTTTCTTATGGTATAGGTTGATTACAGGTTGGTGCATGGTTGATGCACTTGTTTATGGTACAGGTTAATTACAGGTTGGTGCATGTTTGATGCACTTGTTTATGGTACAGGTTGATTATAGGTTGGTGCATGGTTGATGCACTTGTTTATGGTACAAATTGATTACAGATTGAGGTACAGGTTGATGCATGGTTGATGCATGGTTCAGATTTATTGGTACAAGTTTACAGCGGTATATCTCACAGTGATAGTGTGACAGTGGTTTCATCATTCTACTTCTACTTTAGGGTGGCAGGATGGGGAAAGTACAGGTGGCTGTAGCCACCTTTTGGTTGTATTCAGAGAACATTGGGGGTTGTAGCCTCCTTCAAGTTGTAGCCAGAGAATTGGGGAGTTGGAGCTTCCCTTAGGTTGTAGCCTGAGCAACTAGGGGGTTGGAGCCTCCTTCTAGTTGCAGCTGGAAAACAAAGGAAGTTGGTGCTTCCAATGAATGTAACTCTTCAAGACATATAAGAAAAAGCATTATGTGGCTTTCTCCTGATTTGGGTTTCCATGTAAAACACTGGTGTATTGTGCATGTGTTTGATTGTTCATTTGTTCATTGCTTATTTACTCTTCAGTTATTGGGTAATAATGCTTCATTGATATAACACTTGGATTATATGGTTAAAAGGGACTAAATTTCTCTATTACTGATTCATCCCCCCTCTCAATAATCCAACAATTGGTATCAGATCAAGGTTCCTTCAGGAAACAGTTTAACCACTGGAAGAAGATGATGGATTATTCTGAGAATGGAGTACCAATGTTTAATGGTCAAAATGGTTTTAAGTATGAGATGTGGAGCAGAAGGACGGAAGTATTTTTACAGGTACAAGGAAATTATATTTCGTTATCAGTTGTTACAGGATATGATAGTTCAAAAAGGGCAAAGACTGCAACCAAGAAGAAATTGAAGAAGAATAAAAAAAATAGCAATGGATTTTATCTGGGAAGGATTACCTAAACCGGTAAGAGAAAAGGTTGGTAAATGTTCATCAACCAAAGAAATTTGGGATAAGTTACATGACATATATTCTTCACCCATCATAGATTTAGAAAATGCCAAAGAAGATGCAGATACAGAACAAGAAGAAAGATGCTCATCATGTCAGACAGATTCAAAAGAGGAAGAGTATGATGAAGCAGAAGTTGATTACAAAGAAAAATTGATTAGTGCAATTAAATATCTAAGGAAATAAAGAGAAGAAAACAATTCATCCAAGAAAGAATTGATGAAGGAAAATCAAAGTGTTCAAGGTTCTAAAAAGGATCAACAGGTCATCAAGAATTTAAGAGCTCAACTAGAAGAGGCCAGAAGAATTGAAGAAACTCTAGAATATCAAAAGAAATGTTTAGAAGCCAACATAGCAGAACAAAAGGAAGATGCAGAAAAGAGAGAAAAGATATTGATGGATCATCTCAAGGAAAGAACCAATGATTTAAACTAACTTGAGGAAGAGTTTGGTCAAGAAGAGAGAAGAATGGAAGAATAAATTATTGCATTGAAAATCCAACTTGAAGAAGCAAAGAGAACAAAAGAGGTCATGAAGTCTGAGATAATGAAGAAAGAACAAGAGGTTGAGAATCTTGAAGAAGAAGTTGTCACACTAAGAGTCAAAATCGACAAGCTCAACAAGAAAGTTGAAGAGACAAAAACATCCACATCAGTTGTAGAGAATGAAGAGAAGCACTCTATTTGCTAGAAAAGAAGAATGAAGAAAACAAAAAGAGTTATGAAGAAGTACTCAAAGGAAGGAATCATGGTCAACCAGAATCTAAGAAAACTATTGAAGATACATCTTCAAGAATACCATCCATGTTCAAGCCACAAAAAAGCTTCAATCATGATCATGATCAGTAAAAAAAAAATTCAGAAGGACTATGCCACAAATAAGATCATTCACTCCCACGTATGAAAATTTATTTTATGGTCATTGTTTTTATTGTACTAACTTTGGACATAAGGTTGCAGATTGCAGGGATTATAAAAGAAATTTTCAAGCAGATCGTGCCTATGTGGTCACACGTAACATTGAGTGTTACAAATTTCATAACTATGGACACATAACCAGTTATTGTAGAAGCATGATCGATACTTCCATGAAAGAGAATATTGATATCAGATGTAAGAAAGTATGGATAAGAAAAAAAAAAAGAATAGGTGAACAAAGACCAGGTACCAGAGATCGCAAGATTGACAATAAAACGAGATGAAGAAAATTCTACAGAGAAAAGGAAAGATGTTAGAAAGATTTGGAAAATAACTGAAAGAAAGGAAGGGCAGGTAAATAAGGAACAGGGTCAAGAGATTTTACTTTCAGACATTGTAGTGAAAGATGAATCCACAGATAGAAAGAAAGAAGTCAGATCTCAGAGAGATAATAAATCTACCAATGAAGATGATGATGAATACACATCAGAGGAGGAATTGTTCTAAGCCAACTGGCTTAGAGACTCCCAAGTAATATGAATATTAGACAGGGGGAGTCTATGCGATAGCTGTGATAGACCAAAGAACCATCCTTCGAGCAGCTTGCAGAGTTTGATAAGACATATTCAGAGCAATCAGTTAGCATAAGTACAGTTTGATAGTATAATGATATATGGGTTAGCATTATGGACAGTTACGCAAGTAGAGTCTTGGACAGTATGGACATAGATGGATTTGTAAGAAGACTTAGCAGGTTTTAATAGATGTATGATAGTGGATGAGAGCATGGATTCATAGATTTGTTTAGAGAGTGGTTCAAAGACAAAGGAACATTATCGTAATGGATGATAATTACACAGGAAATGGCTCAAACAATACTAATGGATTACAAATTGACAGATATTTTTTGGACATAGGTAGTGCATACATTAGTTCACATTCAAAATAGAGTAATGCTCAGAAACAACACTGATAAAACTCCCTACGAGCTATGGAAAGGAAGACCAGCAAATGTGAAGAACTTCAGAGTTTTTGGAAGCAAGTGCTACATCAAAAGAGAAGATGGAAGAATGGGAAAGTTTGACTCTTGTGTGGACAAAGGAATACTTGTTGGTTACTCCAATACAAGGAAAGAATACAAGTGTTACAATATAATATTAAACAAAGTTGCGGAAAGCATCAATGTAACAATTGATGAAACAACCAGACGAGAATCAAAGAAAGAAGAAAACAAATCAATGGAACAAATTTTTGAAGAAGAAGAAGAGGAAGATGAAGATGAAGAAAATCTGACAGAAGTAGAAGAGCAAGTTCAATAAGTATCTCCAAAGACACCTAGCAAACAAGTACAAAAGAATCATCCTTCAGATCAGATTATTGGAAACAAAGATGTAGGAGTTGAGACTAGAAGAAAAATCCGTTCACCAGAACAAACACACCTAGCACTCTTATCTACAATTGAACCAAATTATTTTGAAGAAGCCAGCAAGGATGAATTTTGGAATAAGGCCATGGATGAAGAATTTGATCAAATAGAGAAAAATGACACTTGGGAATTGGTTCCAAGACCAAAGAATAAGAATGTGATCGGCACAAAATGGGTTTTCAGGAA
>ML782853.1:111754-125818 GCA_009831015.1 Picea engelmannii | reverse complement strand
TGTCAAAGAAACCAAGGAATTTTTATTTCTCAAACCAAGTATATCAGAGAAATGCTAAAGAGGTTCGGAATGGAAGATTGCAAACCAATTATCACTCCCATGCAAACCAGTTGTAAGCTGAGGAAAGATGATGATTCAAAGTCTACAGATCAGAGGCAATATAGGTCAATGATTGGTAGCCTACTATATGTGACAGCATCCAGACCATATGTAATGTAGGCAGTTGGATAGGTGGCACGATTTCAAGAAGCACCAAAGGAATCACATGTATTAGCAGTGAAGAGGATCTTCAGATATCTCAAAGGAACAAAAGAGTTTGGATTATGGTATCCAAAAGGAAAAGATCTATCACTTATTGCCTACACAGATGCATATTGGGTAGGTTGTATTGATGACTGACGAAGCACCAGTGGAGGAGCATTCTAGTTAGGTGAGTGTTTGGTATCATGGCTAAGCAAGAAACAATCATCAGTATCTCTATCTAGAGCCGAGGTAGAGTATATTGCAGCAGCAACATGTTTTACACAGGTTCTTTGGATGAAACAAAATTTGACAGATATACAGGTTGAGTATGATGAGCCCATTCCAATATATTGTGATAATACAAGTGCCATCGGTATCTCAAAAAACCTGGTGATGCAATCCAAGACAAAGCACATTCCAATAAAGTATCACTTTCTATGGGAACAGGTTGCAGAAAAGAATGTCAGAGTTGAGTATGTGGGCACAAAAGAACAAGTGGTAGACATATTTACAAAACCACTTCCACGGGAAGCCTTTGAATATCTTCGCCAAAGACTTGGAGTTATTTCTACTCCAAAAATGAATTCTTTTTTAATGATTTTTGAATGCTTATCTTATATGTCGTATAGGTACACGAGGAAGCACCATAAGAGGACAGTCTATCAGGGGGAGCAGCCCCAGATGGAAAAATACCTTTTCCATTGATGACAAAGGGGGACAAATTTATCAGATGCAGAGGACAAAGACATGGTTCCAGGAGGAGCAGATTTATCACATGTAGAGGACAGAGGCATGGTTCCAAGGGGAGCATGATTTACCATATGTAGAGGATAGAGGCATGGTTCTAGGGGGAGCATGAGTGATATGATTTCAGTGTTGCATCAGAGTGTTTCCATCAATGTTAAAGGGGGAGACTGTTGATTAAGGTTGGTTGTCATTGATGTCAATCCTTGAAGAAAGCCCCATAGCACAAAGGTTTGGGTAATGGACCCAATAATGTTTGATGTAAATATTACTCATTATTGTTTTTTCATGGTTGATAAGAAGTAAATATGGATGAACTCCAAAGTGGTCCCCTTATGGTGAAAGCCCTCACGAGAAGACACTTTGTGGAGTAAGAGAACCCATTCTTAATTGTGGAATAATGAGATGAAAGAAAGTTAATTTGTCAGGTAAAATATCTTATATGGATAGTTATTTTCATGTCATTTCCGGTTGTATGTGGAACGTCACATAATTCCTCACGGTTAGAGAGTTATGGCCATGACAAGTTGGAGACCCCAGGTTTGGGTAATTGGCCCAAGTTTGTTTGATGGGTAATGGTATGAGTTATGATATATTTTCAGATAATACTATTTTATATGGATATTTCATGTCATTCCATTTCTGGTGGTATGTAGAACGTCACATAACTCCTCACGGTTTGAGAGTTATGGCCTTACGAAGTTGGAGGGCCCTCATATGTCATCTAGAAGCCCCAAAAGGTCAAAGTATTCAAAGTGGTTTAAGAGATTTTAAAAGGGAAATAATAATGTGAAGTGATCAGTGTATTATAATTCAAAGTGAATACAAAATAAACTATTTCAATAATAAATTTAATGGAGAAATTATAAGTGGACCCAACCCTAAAATAAGGAAAGTGGCCCAAGTGACCTAGAAGATGTTTTTAAGGAAGCTACTTGGAGAGTATAAATAAGAGGCAAGGCTCTCTCATTTGAATCACACTTGTGAATATTGAATATCTATAGGTTTTTGAGGTAACCAAATGATATCTAAGTCAAAGTTCTGAGGAAATTGAAGAAAAGAAGGCCAAAATGCAAGGAAGGATAAATTATTTTGATGGTGCTTTCTAAGGTATGTTATTTTCAGGTCATCTCACCATTTTCATTATACATTTTTTTATATAATGATTCAGATCCAGATATTGCTATGAAAGTGATAAAATATATCCAAGTATATGTGGTTAAAAATTTAGCTTGTGGGTCGTTGTATTTTGGGAGTTACACTCTGTGGAAAATAGGGTTTGTGGCCAGTCCTAAAACTAGTCAAAATCAGGTGTTTCGAGTAAAAACCTCATAACTTATTCATAACAGATCCAAATTAAGTGAGAAAAAATGTGTTAGTTAGGTTACCCTATGTAGTATGCTGTATAAAGTTTTAAGATCATTTCATCAAATATGTTGTGTGGGGAACTCTCTACAAGGTCGCTCTATAGAATAATCTAGAATTCAACAAGGTATTGCATTTTTTCTATAACTCCTTTTTTGAGAGGTTCCAAGTAGTTTCAATTGGAGGAATTTCATAAAAAACAATGAATAACATTGTGTATCAGTTTTAGAGATTTATACATTACAGGTTCAAATTTATCATTACTTCAAGTTAGGGTTGTTGACTAATCCAAAACTAGGAATGTGAGACTAAAGAAACGTTTGATTAAAATGCTAGTCTCTTGTTTTTAAAGTTAAGGAAGGTTTAAAGGAATGTGATAATATACACTAGGTCTATTAAAGAGCTACAAATCATATTTTAATGATGAAATTGATGAGGAATTTTGGTTGTGGTACATGTTGAGTACATGGTTGAGACAAGTAGTTGATGAGTTGGTGCACATACATGAGGTGTATAGTTGATGATGTTGGTACATGTTGATGTGTCATAGTTGATGAGTAATTAACACATGATTGGAACATACTTGATACATGGTTGGATGCACTTGTTTATGGTATAGGTTGATTACAGGTTGGTGCATGGTTGATGCACTTGTTTATGGTATAGGTTGATTACAGGNTTTATGGTACAGGTTGATTACAGGTTGGTGCATGGTTGATGCACTTGTTTATGGTACAGGTTGATTACAGTTTGGTGCATGTTTGATGCACTTGTTTATGGTACAGGTTGATTACAAGTTGGTGCATGGTTGATGCACTTGTTTATGGTACATATTGATTACATATTGAGGTACAGGTTGATGCATGGTTGATACATGATTCAGATTTATTGGTACAAGTTTACAGTGGTATATCTCACAGTGATAGTGTGACAGTGGTTCCATCATTATACTTCTACTTCAGGGTAGCAGGACAGGGCAAGGAAAGGTGGTTGTAGCCAGACAACATTGGGGGTTGTAGCCTCCTTCTGGTTGTAGCCAAATAATTGGGGAGTTGGAGCTTCCCTTAGGTTGTAGCCTGAGAAACTAGGGGGTTGGAGCCTCCTTCTAGTTGCAGCTGGAAAACAAAGGAATTTGGTGCTTCCAATAAATGTAATTCTTCAATACATATAAGAAAAAGAAGTCTGTGGTTTTCTCCCAATTTGGGTTTCCACGTAAAACACTAGTGTACTGTGCATGTGTATGATTGTTCATTTGTTCATTGCTTATTTACTCTTCAGTTATTGGATAATAATGCTTCATTGATATAACACTTGGATTATATGGTTAAAAGGGACTAAATTGATCTATTATTGATTCACCCCCCCTCTTAGTAATCCAACAGTTCCAAATAAGGTAGTTTGAAAGTAGTTTTATCAATCAATCACTAGTAGTGAATAGACTAGTGCCTTCTAGGACAGTGGAGTCTGTTACACCTCAATATTGCTCACTTCAATAAGTGTCGTAAGTGTTGCATGTTCCTTACAACTTTCGCAAGTGTCGCAAGTTGTTCACAAGTGTCGTAAATGTTTTTCAAGCATACTTCCATAACGACGACACTAAGGAGGCACTTAAGACATCTCATACACTTGATTTGGAGGAGGAAAAATGATTAACTGAAGTCAAGGAACTTTTATCACCTAAGAAGAGCTCTTAAACAAAGGTTTTGAAGGTGAGTGCTCCCCTACATCAGCCTTAGGAGCGCTGGCGCTCCCCTATAAGGTCTCAGTGAGCATTATAATGCTTATCTTCCCCTCAGATGGAGCGCTATCCATCCTTGGAGTGCTGGTGCTCCCCTCAAGCTTCCTAGGGAGCGTTATAGCACTCTGATGCCCCTTTTGAGGGAGCATTGTCTACTCTGAGGTAGTAGTTGGCCCGTTGAGGAGAATAAGGGGAGGATCTCTCAATTTTAGAAGGAAGTTGCATTCGAATTTTTGGTTCCATCAGAAGATCCCTGATCTAAGGAGGGAATTCCTCAACTTGTTATAAAGATAACTCAAGAGGTTAAGCTTCTCTTAACCTATATAAGAAGGCTCTATGATGGTGAAAAGGGGGGAAGAATTGCTAGCATTAAACCTATGATCTCATAGGAAGCACACAGTCATTCAAAGGAGAGTGATCAGTGAAGCTCCTATTATCCAGGTTGTGGATCTTTCGAGCAAGGGTTAGACAAAGGGGACTTGACGAAGCCGTCGCATTCGCATCTATGATTGTAAGTACTGTTGTCATTATTCTCATTAATATGACACACTTGGCCTGTTTCTTTATAGTTTGTGTCTGATCTTACATGAACTTATCATTGATAGATAGATCTGTTTTCAAACTAATATCAATAGAGTAGGAAGCGGTCGTACTTTGTTTGTCTACAGGACTCCGCGAGGAGTGAGAGTTTGGAGCTCGATTTGGAGCGTGTAGGGACAAACATCGATAAAGAGGTACTACTATTTTCCTTCCTTCTCGTGTATTAGTTTGTATGGATTTGAAAGGAAGTCAGTGTCCACGTTAAGAATTTTTTGTCTTAGATTTAGGGTCTAGCTCTTTGAGGCAATCTACCTGTCTGCAGGGAGATTTTCCTACAACAGAAACTGGCGACTCCACTTGGGAGTCCTCAAATAGAAACTTCTTGTTTTAATTTATCCTCATAGACCTTGTTTCACCCCTTGATTGTTTCAGACCTGGTTCACTCCTCTTTTGATTGGTTTCATGAGCTGATTGACTCCCTACCCCATCACACTCAGCCTAATTGTCGAGACTGAACTGCAATTTTTGGATTTTTTGACACTTCTAGGAGATTTTTGACCCTGGCGCCCCTGTCCCTGTATTAACAGAGTGCCAGCGCTCCCTGAGTGCCTTACACAGAGTGATATAATGCTCCTTGTCCTTGACAACAGAGCTCCAACCCCCCTTTGGCCAATAAACCTTCCAGAATTGTTTTTCCAGGGTTTTACCTTTGTGTTTCTCTTGTTGGGTCACCTTGTGAGTCAATCCTTCTTCCTTTCCAGCTTTGACATCTATCTTTTTTAAGAACAAACATCTTGTTGTTTGGATTTTGTAGACTTCTTCACTATTGTTGTTGAGTTTTTTCTGTCATTTGGAGCTTGAAACCCATGCATTGTCCTTCTCTCTTTTTTCGACTGAGTAAAAAACTCCGGTGAAAGTCATCAAAGGCCTACAGATCTTTTCATTTGGTTTTAGTTAAGATCATTGTTCTTCGACATTTCTTTTGGTGTGAAGTTTGATTTCTCTTTGATTGTTTCTTTTCTTTCGCTTCTTGTTTTGATCACAACGAGAGGGTGTATTGTTTGTATGATTCTTGCTTGTGTTGGTCTGATTTTCATTCATCCAAGAAGATAATTAGCAAGACGAGCATTGTTTTGAATTAATCGTTATTCATATGAAAACAATAAAAAAAGCATCTTCATGATTGATTGTGCATATTAGAAGGTATCTCAAAAATTTTAGCATCACATCAGGATTTGATTGAGAAAAATTTGTTTGAGGACATTCCTTATTAGTGCTTGTTAGTGAAAAGAACTCTCTCTCTCCCTTAGATAGATGTTCATCGAAAAGAAATGACGGCTTATCATCTTTGATGCATTTTTGGGACTGAGTCATAATTCCATTCGTTTCACTTCCATGCACCCCTTTTGAGTAAAGAATAGCTATAAAATGAACGCTAATTAAAAAATATCTAGAACTTTTTCTTTTCTAGGGTCCTCCACCAACAGTAGACTAGGCTTAGTACTTTGGATTAGGCTGTGAGCATAACTCTCCAAAGTTTCCAAAACAAACAGTAGCATCCTGAGTTAGGGAGAGTCAAATCCAATTATTGTATAAGTCTGCCTAGGATCCCCCTCTCACACAGGGGTTATGCACGAGGTCGCAGTCAGGTGAGTTACAGAGATTATCCCTTCATGGTTTAACTGATTGTGGTGGTTAGATCGTATTATGGGGATTGCTTAAAGGTAAATCCACAATTACTGCATGGAAGCCTTTTAGTTGATTTTGGGCTCGATACCCTGCCCGTACGTTCGGATCGGACTATCGAATGTTCCCCCCCAGGGGCTGACTGTAAATTGGTAACCTTAGTGGTCGTAATCTTTAGGGTCTTACACAAGGTGACAGTGAAGGGAAGTCTCACTATACCTGGAGCAGACATTGGTCAAATTCACTCGGGCTCCTTGGAGGGTAAATCCACAATTACTGCGTGGAAGCTTGCACCAAGGCGTAAGTCTGTTAAGCAGGTCGCCATTGTAACTGTTCCACCCTATCCCCGCCCCTTCTTGACTCAATCGCACGACGTTGGATTTCATCACCAATTAGTACGGTCATGGAGAGAAGGTCCTGTTTGCTTGGTTGTGATTCTTAGATTCTATTAGTGTATGTTGTTTCTTTTCGGTAGTTGGCCATAGATATTTTTTTCCGACTCTTTTTCGCCAACATCGACCCTCCACGTCGTTCGCGGAGGCTACAGGGACTTCCTCCAGAAAATATGGAAGGAAACACCCCTTTACCCCCTCATTCTACGGAGGAATATCCTCAACAAAGCGAGGTTCAAGACACTACAACTTCCCAGGAAGAAGTTCCCACTCCTTTAGAAAATTTTGGAATTGTTTCAGAGTCTCCGGAAGCTTTCCTCATTCCAGAGGGATATGAATGACGTGTCCTCCAACTGAATTTTGTTGGTGAATTTGTCGTTGTCAATCCTTATGACATTCCGACTGGGTCTCATCAAAACCCTTTAGCCGATGACCCTTTTTGGACAGCAGAAATTGTTCGAAGTCCATCGCACATGGTGCGATATCTTTATGGAACAGGGATGGGTGTTGACGCACCTATTTCCTACACCGTACCCCTAAACCATTTTACCGGTACCACCATTTTTACGGCCACACCGCCCGTTGGTCCAAGAACATCGTCTTTTGGCCCAAGGTCTACTCTTCCCCTCCAGACAGCCCATTCTACAATAGTCCCTTACATTCCGACTATTCCCACCGGTAATGCAGTGGTCAGCCAAGCTGTGATTGGAACACCTGTAACACCAAGACCTACACTTCCTTTTGGGTACAGGGATATGAATACTCCCACTGCCACTACTACCCAAACCACTACTACCCAAGTTATGCCAGGAAATTCCATACCATTCCAACAACCTGGAGGGATCGGTCTTGGTGGTCCTAATCCGCTCAGCGGCACCATTCAGTCATTTACGTCTGGTTCTCAAATTCCAGGAACTCTACCTCAAGCTAGGGGGCATCCTCCCACCGGAGGACAAATTCCATTTGGGGGGCACCCTCATGCTCAGGGGAAACCTCAATCTGGAGTCTACCATCAACCATATGGAAACAATGTATTCACCACACCCAATCTGTGGAACGTCCCTTTTCCAGGAAACCCATAGTTCTCGACAGGACACAATTCTCAGACTCCGCAACAACCTCCTTATGGAGAAATACTGAACCCAACCTATAACCCACAAAACCCATCCGGTTATCCTCCGCTCACACATGCTTCTAAAAACACCTCAAATCCTGTGTACCCTAGTCAACACCAACCTCATACAAGAGGGCCCACTAGTTACAATTATCCACATAAACCAGTGATTGGCCCCACTGGTGTCCCTATGCCACACCAGCATTACCCACAGGTTAACCAACAACTACCTTTTCTAGCTACCCTGGACCTTCCAGACTTGTCTCGGTTAACGAATGATCCTATTTATCATTCTCCGGTTGGCCATCTATTCTAGCTAAACTTCCCTCTGATATCCCAAAATTCGACGGAAAGTCCGGAGAAGACCCAAACAACCACGTGATGACTTTCCATTTGTGGTGTTCATACAACTCCCTCATGGACAATTCTATACGCTTGCGTCTTTTCCAACGAATGCTTACGGGTTCCGTGGTGAAATGGTATATTGAACTACCACGTGCATCTTTCCACAATTTCAACTCCCTCGCCATGTCCTTCCTCACACACTTCCAACTACCCATTCGATACGAGACGGGTACTAAACTATTAACCTCCCTTCATCAGACAACTTCCATACATATCTCCGACCATATTCATGAGTGGAGACGACGACGATGGCTAATCAAAGCAGTCATTCCTGACCAACTTTTTGCGGAATGGTTCACTAAATCATTGTTACCCCAGATTGCTCGTGATGTTTCCATGGGTGGTGTAGTCACCGAGGAAGAAGCCATTTACCGAGATCAGTACTTAGACTTAGTCTATTCACAATACGGTACTCTATACGAGTTGATACTGAATGCTACCCATGCCACTAACGATTCATCCAAACCATCGTTTGCTTCCCATGCAGATGGAGTTATTGGCTCCGTCAAAACCCAATCTACTACCCAATCAACTGAAACGATTCAGCGGCCCGCTTCGACGGCTACTCCCAGCCCAACTACACCCTCTTCTACCCCCCCTCAAACTCAGGTCTCTGAGGTGAATGCGGTCCAATCAACCCCTTCACAACAACCTGGGGGCAAGAAGAAAGCGATAAATAAACCAAAGAAAAACAATAACAACGAACAAAAAAAAAATCAACCACAAACCCCTACTGCCGGAAAACAACCACAACAAAAACCAAAATTCCCATGTCTCATTTGTGGTGATGATCACTACACCCGAGACTGTTCACATCGCGATGAAGTGGCCAAGCTTTTCAAGGGAAATTCACAACCCGCTGTGCTTACTCAGCCTTTTCCACAGCAGCAATCTTTGGTTTCTCAAACCCCCACTGCTGGGGGCAGTTCCAACCAATCCCATGATGAGGCCTCGACAAGTGCCCACATTTATATGTTTAACAGGGTTAATCTAACCACTCGCTCTACAACATATGACACGCCAGTTAAACCTAATAAGCCGAAGACTACTAATGGTTCCGCACCGGACCCGTTACCATCTTCCGTTAGTCCTCCGTCTGCCAGCCCTCCATCCGAGCCACTTCAGATTGAGAAACCTTCCTTTGACTCCATCTTACGCCCTCCTAAGAGCACCATCTAGAAATCTACCTTCAATCCTAATTCACGGGCTACCCAAAACTACAACATTGTAGAAGATTTGGCCCAAGCACCATGTGCTATGTCCGCCTTGGAAGTTCTACAACACTGTCCCAGCCAACGTAGAACGCTCTTAGCTGCTATTGGCGCTTTTGATCATGAGTCATCAAATAACCTCACGTTTAATCTAGATGATCATCAACCATGACTCTCCCACCAGCTAGCTTTCCAAATCGATGTTGTTGTTCACAATCAACAAATCCACCGAACTATCCTGGATGAGGGAGCCTCTACTTGTGTCATGTCCTTATCTTGTTGGAAAGGCTTAAAATCACCTGCCCTTAACAAATCCCCTACGATGTTACGTGCTTTCGATGGACGAGGTTTTCATCCTCACGGGTTATTACAATCCCTGGCCATTCAGTTGGGCGGAAAAATTGTTACCGTTGATGTCGAGGTGGTCGATTCCCCCCTCGATTACAACCTACTACTCGGAAGAAGTTGGTTATACACTATGAACGTCATCGCCTCGTCGGTGTTTCAATGTGTACAATTCCCCCATCAAGGAAAAATTTTCACCGTCGATCAGCTTGATTTTTGTACACTCGACGCTCGCATCCCTGCCACCAACAACATTCCCTTTTTGGGAGAACACCCAGTTACGTATGAAAGCGTTGGTGTTGGCTTATTGAAATATTCTAGCCTTATGGGTACTTTCCCTACACCACTTCCACCTACCGCACATCATATTTCCGTCGTCAATATGATCTCGACTATGCCTTACCAATCCTTGGAATCATCTGATCCTTGGATTGTACCTAGTCCTCTAGAATTCAATGTGATCGATGACACTATGCCACTTAGCCTAGTCGAGGCCGCATACATAGCTATTCAATCTCCCTCTCCCTCTTCGAACAATTCACATTTATTGGCACCTGATGCCTACTCGGTGCCCTCATGGTTGGATTCCCTGTCGTCCGTCGTTGATTACATTTCCCAATTTTTTCCTTTTGACGAACTATTATGGAAATGCTTAGCATTGATGATCTACCTTGGGATGATAACCATCATCGATCCTCTTTTCTTCCGCCTTTGGAAGAAATTCATCAAGACATACACTATGTCTTCCCTCCCGATGTTACCGATGCTCCGCAATCTCCTATCCTCACACAAGATACTCTCTCTGAGGGGAACATGGGTAACATCTCTACTACGATCATTATTGACATTTCGATCAAAGAAGGTGTTGTGAAAAACATTAGCCTTGGTGCTAATTGCACACCCAAGGAAGTGGTCTCTTACACCGCTTTGTTTAAGGAATTCCATGATGTCTTCGCATGGAGCTACGAGGAAATGCCAAGGATCGACCCTTCAATCGTCGTACATGAAATCGAAACCTACCTTGATGCGAAACCTATTCGACAAAAGCTTCACCCGGTTCATCCCAAGAAAATCGCAGCTATAAAGGAAGAAGTTGGAAAACTTCTAAAATATGGCTTTATCTACCCCATCCCTTTGACAAAATGGGTCTCCAACCTTGTTCCAATTGCCAAAAAACAAGGGACCATCCATGTTTGTGTTGACTATCGGGATCTCAACAAATCTTGTCCCAAGGACAACTACCCTACACCCTTCATCGACCAAATCATCAATAATTGCACAGGGAGTGTAATCTTCTCTTTCATGGATGGATTTTCTGGGTATAACCAGATTGAAATCTTACCTGCTGATCAACATAAGACAACCTTTATCTACCCATGGGGAACTTTTGCCTATCTAAAGTTACCATTTGTCCTCAAAAATGCTGGTGCTACTTTCCAGCGGGCCTATTCGTACACTTTCCACGATATCAAGCATATCACAGAGCCTTACCTCGACGATTTACCCACCCACTCATCCAATCGATTCGATCACATTGATCACCTGTGGGTGCTTTTTCTTCGACATCGGTTCTACCGTATTTGCTTGAACCCACACAATTGTATTTTTGCTGTCGAATCTGGTCAACTCCTCGGTTTCATTGTCTCCAAAGATGGGATCAGGGTGGATCCCTCAAAGATTAAGGCCATTCTAGCCTTACCCCCACCTACCAATTTAACCCAACTCCAAATTTTGCAAGGCAAAGCAAACTTCCTTCGCCATTTCATCTGTAACTATGCCGAGATAACTAAAGGATTCATGTGGTTACTGCAGAAAAACACCCCTTTCATCTAGGATGACACTGCCCAACGGTCGTTTGATGCTCTCAAGCACGCCTTGACCCATGCTCCCTTGTTACACCCTCCAGAGTATTCAAAGGACTATATCCTTTACTTGGCCACCTCCACTTCCACTATTGCGATGGTGTTAGTTCAAGAGGACCCCAATGGTGAAGAACATGTGATTTATTACCTGAGCAAGAGTCTATCTGGACCCGAACTCCGATATTCACATGTCAAGAAACTGGCTCTGGCAGTCGTCATCATTTTCCAGAGATTCCGCCATTACATCTTATTATGCACCACCACGGTGATCGCGAACTCCAACCCCATGTACCACGTCTTGACACGTCAAGTACTTGGGGGAAAATATTCTAAATGGATCGTTATTCTTCAGGAATTCGATCTTGAGTTTACGAAGACCAAAGCCGAAAAATCCCTGGTGTTTGCAGAACTTATCTGTGCTCTCCCTCGTGCCGATGAAAACATTGAACCTAGATATTCTCTCCCTGATGAATCTCTCTTCCTCATCAGCACCTCCGATCCTTGGTACGGAGACATTCTCCTCTACCTTTAAACCCAATGTTTTCAACCCAACATTTCTTGCGAAGAGCGTTGACGCATTCATCACCACTCTCGTCGTTATCTCATCCTCGGCGACACCTTGTATCATTGTGGTATTGACACCATCCTTCGACGATGTCTGATTCACGAGGAGGCTGAACGCATTTTGAACGATTGTCACCTTGGCGTATGTGGCGGTCACCTCTCCGGGATGGCCACAGCCTAAAAAATCCTACGTGCCAGCTACTTTTGGCCCTCGATTTTCAAAGATTGCATCGAGGCCATCAAAAAATGCCCACCCTGCCAAGTCTTTAACAAGAAGGCATGCACCCACCCTACTACATTGTACCCCATTATCGCCATCGGCCCCTTTTCCATGTGGGGTATCGATTTCATGCAGTGTAAGCCTACCTCAGCCTAGGGGCACAGTTATATAATCATCACCATCGACTACTTCACCAAATGAGCTGAGGCTATGCCTACCTTCCTGAACGATGGTCGCACTGCAGCTCTGTTTCTTTTCAACAATATCATAACTCGTTTTGGTGTATCATGTGCCATTGTCACTGATCATGGTGCACACTTCAAAAACCAGATGATGAGCGAATTACATGTCAAATTGGGTTTTCTCCATGAAAACTCATGCCCTTACTACCCTCAAGCTAACGGACAAGTTGAGGCCATCAACAAAGTCCTGAAAACCATGATCCAACGCATGGTAGGGGAAAACAAGACATCATGGCATTTACAACTTTCCTCCACTCTCTGGGCTTATCACACTTCTGTGAAAACTTCAACTGGATTTACTCCTTTCCAGTTGGTGTATGGCATTGAAGCTGTCCTACCAATCAAGTGTGAGATTCCATCACTGAAACTGAAAGTAGAAATCCTGCCCCATACTTCTGCTGAAGAAGAATGATTCTTATATCTATCCAAGTTGGACGAAACACGTCGTGATGCTTCTCTCGCTAATGAGGCACATAAAAAATGAATTAAGAGTCAATACGACAAATTCGTCCACCCTCGGACTTTTGCAAAAGGAGACTTAGTCCTCGTTTATGACCAAGCTCACAATAAATTGGGGACAGGAAAGTTAGAACCCTTGTGGAACGGTCCTTACATCGTGAAGCATGTTCTACATAGAGGTTCCTACAAATTAGTAGATCATGATGGAATTTCCCTGGGAGAGCCCCAAAACGGGCTTTACCTTAAAAAGTACTATGCCTAGATCACCTAGCATCTGTACTTTGTACATTATTGTATTTTAGTTTGGTGTGTCTATTTCTTTCGCATGCTCGAGTCCTTACCTTTGCCATTCATGACTGTACTTTTGTTTTCATGCGCAGATGATGTCTTCCTTTCCTATCTTTTTCGGGTTCACGGACGACGCTAGTCGACATACCCGGAACATTGCTTCGACAACATAGGTTATTTACCAATTTGACGAGGTGGTGAGTTCAGGAGGTATCTTCTTAGGACCAACAACCAACAACATGGCATAATATCATGTTGTCATCGGACTGTTGACCCAAGCCTCTTCCCTAGGCATCTCTCGCATCATTGTCTACTTAGACTCCCAACTCGTGGTCTATCAACTCAACTGTATCTACGTTATCCGTAGTCCTATCCTACTACGTCTCCACCTACAAGTTCGTCGTCTTGAATGAATGTTCGATTACATTGAATATAGACACATTCCAAGAGAACTTAATAGTGTTTTGGATTCATTAGCTAATTACATCATGGATCGGTATCTCACCCACATATAAGATTTAAGGAAAGAAAAATTGTACATTGCATGTAAATTAAAACACATCACAGACATCATCATGTCCAAATCATTGGCACCATAAAAACTCGAAACTGTATATATATATATATATATATATATATATATATA